>BQKN01066908.1:0-50370 GCA_022839385.1 Asparagus kiusianus
TGTCACACTTCAAGGGGCTGATCCACATGGGGAAAATTATGAGGAGCTGTCACATGAAGTTTTTGCTTTTGGGGCCTGGACACATTTTTCCCTAAAATTTTACTAGCAATAACATGGGAGAAGATTCATTTTTTAAATTATGGTTGTGAAAAAATAAGGTTAATTTGCATACTCAATGCCAACATTCTGCTAAAAACCCTCCATAAATTTTGTTGAGGAAAGTGCATATATTTAATTTACATATAAAACGCAATTATGAAGAGAAAAAACTATTTAAGGAATGAATATCAAATTACATATTCAACTTTGAGTTGAAAGCATCACACAAAGTTATTTGATCATTTATTTCTTGTTCATCAAATTTTCTAATTTTTAAGCTCTTTGCAGATAAGACTTATCTAATGACATTCAAAAAAGTCGGAAAATATTCTATAAAATTTATGATATTGTTTTATTTATTTACTACAAGATGAGTTCTTGTATATAAATAAAAGTATGTAGAAGAGTATGTGAAGTGGAAGAGAATTTTGAGAATCAAGTGTTTGATGCATAGTTCTTTAATTTTAGTCAAATGTCTATTATTTTGTCCAAAGTATGATAAAATGTTTATTAATAAGAAATTTTAAGGAAAACAGTGAAAATCAAAGCTTGTTACAGGTGCATATACAAGTTATAATAAGTAGGCAAAATGATCTCGAAGTGGGCAGCATATCATGAATTGAACCAAGCTGAACTGCTTACGTTAAAGGTGTCATAAATTATTCTTAACAATTTATAAATTTTGTATTTTAATGTTTGTATTGGATATATCACTAATTAATATAATAAAAAATGGATCAATAAATATAAATCATCCATACTATGTACACTTTTAAAAGATATATATGCTAATAATTTACTATCAACTTTTGTGTTTTAACAATTGCAATCCACGAATTGTTGTAAGTTTATGTGTTCACATGTTTTTGAGAGATTGAATTAATGACTAATTAGCTTAACTTAGAAAAAAGTAAAATATGATTTAAAAATAAATTGAACTACCGATTTGATTTAAAACCATCGAAGTAAAATATTTTGGCGAAGAAGATTGACAAAAACGGAAACAACTTAATGATTGTTTAGCTATTTCTAACAAATAAAGGAGATGTGTTTCTATCAACGAAAAGTTTTCCAAGTGCTCCATAGCTTTTGTAGAAATGAATTTTTAATTTGTAGACTTAGGATGAAATCGATTTTTATCTAATTTTATTATTTCGATACTTCTTAAATCCTTTTTTGCTCTTCAAGTCGACAAAGTAGCTGAAATCTATTGAAATTTAGGAATAAAATTAGCTTTGTATAAGATGAATATTCTTCATTTCTAAATAGAATCTTTAATGATCACTTTCTTTCTTTTTAACAATTTTCTAATTATTGTACAAATAAAAATTTAAATGAAGAGCAGGAAGTGTCATTTCCACTATTTCCAAAATTTTGAAATAAATGAACATACAATACTTCTGTTGCTTCCTATTTCAAAATTTTGAAAGAGCTAAATTATCATATTGGTATGTTATTACGTTCTTTATCAATATGGTATTATAATTCGCTCCGGCTTTATCAAGATGTTCTATTTTATCCTTTACCGATACGATCATTTTTCGCTGGTGGGAAAATTTCAAAGTGTACTGTAACACCTCGTTTGTCGAGACTAGAAAGGAGTTTTTGAACTCAATTTTCTCGATGAAGAGAGTTTAGATAGCTATCTTTTATCTATTAGTTTTTAAGTATCTCTGAGTTATAGTTAGTAAAATAGAGGTTTACAAGGTTTTATGCATTAAAAATTCTAAATAGGTTTTAAGTTAAAAACGGTTAGACCATTAGTCAACCCATTAAGCTAAAAACCTTATAAAAGCCTACATAACCCTAGAGATCAAAACTGTTAGATCTCTGACATTTACAAGGGCTGATCAAGGGGTCCAACTATTCACACTCCCAAACAGTAATTTTGGGGGTGTGTGAGGACTAAATTGCCCTTCTCCCATCAGACAGCCAATCCGATGGGTAATTAATTTTTCTGTCAACAAAAGGGCATTTTCGGCAATCCAACTCCCAAAATTACTGTTTGGGAGTGGATATAGCAAACGTGCAACAAAGTAGGTACCTCGATGAGCATTAGCGATAGCAAGAGAGTCCCCAAGGGCTGCCAAACAGAGCAGAAGCCAAAGAATCAAGCTTGTGAACCCCATGCGCACCATTTCCCGCCCTACTCCTAGCCTTAGCCTTAAGGAATATTTGTTCAGTGCAGCTACAAGCAAAATTAAGGAGATGAGATGAGTGACTCTATATACAAAAACCGAGAGCTTGTTTTGGTTTGCTACCTCCTACGTACACATATTAGGTGGAAGATTATTTTGGTTTGCTACCCTCCCACTTAAGCCATGATTAATGTCCCTGGATGTGAATACAGGTAGTTACTTCATGTGCTACCAGCGGGGTCCTAATTATAGCTTGGCCTAATTAAATACAGGTAGACGCTAATCCTATTGAAAAAAAAAATTTTATTAGTTCCCAACCATCATGAACTCTGCATATATAAATATGTCGAAAACTTGGTTCCCACAATAGGAAATCCCCTCAGAATGGGCCATTTACTTAAAATGGGTAGGGGACGTTACCCATTTAGCCCCTACCTGTTTCAGGTAAAGCTCAAAATCGCCCATCCACATGCGAGCAGTTGAGAGGACGCAGACTCATCTACATTGTGAATGAACAAAAATTCAGACCCTCTCATCTCTTTCTCTCATCGTAGGAAACCTAGCTTTTTTACGGTTAAGGGCGTATCTTACTCTTTTCAAATCATGTGCTTGTCACATGCAATGTTATAGAGAACGCTAGACGCTAGACACATCGCCTAACGCGTAGGCACCTAAGCGGACGCCTAGGCAGAGCCAAAACAGGTTTCTTGTTTCATTTAATTCGAGGCGGGGAAGATTTTGCTGAAAGTCAGAATTGACGGAGGAGGTGTTTGGAGTCGGAGGAAGAGGATGAATAACATGGAGGCGGTGTAAAAAGAAACTAATAATTCAATGCAAAATTACACACCAAGAAGAACAGATTATGAATTATGATAGCATTTTTTTACTCGTCACATCAAATTTACTTCCATCCTCCCTTTTGTCCGAAGATTCAAATTTACTTCCATCCTCCCCTGTTTCCGAAGATTCTGTTTTTGTGACCATTGTTGCAGACAGGATCTGTGAAGGGCAAAACACAATTACTCAGTACCAGTTCAACTCCCAACAACTAAAAGGATTGCTCAGAGAATCAGAGTGAGAGAAAAAGATAAAAATGTAAAAGGTTAAGAGATTTTTTTTAATATCCAGATAATTTCACGAAATAAACCCTATATTTATAATTGGGTTTGATAGTAATAGAAATCTTGGTTTCATACCAGCACTAATGAAGTTTTCAATTGGTTATACGCAAGAAATTTCCATGTAGCAATTTTATTAATCTGAAAATGACAATATCATCTCGACAGGACTACTAAGTACTTATCATATAACAGTTGAATAATATTGCCAAATGATATCTACAGGATGCATTTGCATTTGATGAAGTATAAATGTGTAGTTAATGATGATGACCCACCACCCAAAAAAAAAAAAAAAAAACACCATTATTGATGTGGAGAAACAGTTTACTCTAGCACGTTGGTGGTAGATCTTGAACTTTCTTAGGGTTAAGTGTTAATAGACCCCTCTAGTATCACCCATTTGTGCGTAAGACCCCCTTTAGTATTTGTTCAAGTGCAGTCTGTGCAGTGCAGATAGACGTTCTCAGTGCACTTCTTTCGTTGCTTGTACAGGTAAAGGAAAATTAGCAATTAGGGGTCTGTCCGCCAATATAAAACCTTTTTTTATTATTACTCTTTTAAGAGTAAAAGATTCACTCTTGAGAGTCTATGTGCAAAATCCGAACTATAAGGATCTATCTGCAATTGAGCAATACTACATCCGGTCTATACGCAATTCAACTAATAGAAAATGATTAATTCTGTAGATCCACCCTCAATGGGTACAAAATGATTAAGCTCAAATTCTAGATTTGGACTAGGATCCCATCAACAGGGTCATGTTTCCCAACATTTATCCATCGGAAGAAATTTTCAAAACAGCACCGTTTCAAATTTTTTTTTAAATCGACCGATTTTTTTTATCAAAACCGACCCGTTTTGTGCCACGTCAGTTTAATCACTTTCCTAAATAGTCGGGGTTGTCAACCCCGACTATTTAGGAGGGTGTTAAACCCTAATTAGAAACCTTAAACCCTAAAAAATCATGTCCTAAACAGTCGGGGTTGACAACCCCGACTGTTTAAGAAAGTGATTAGGCTGACGTGGCAAAAAACTGGTCGGTTTTGGTAAAAAAAAAACGGTTGATTTAAAAAAAATAATTAAAATGGGACTGTTTTGAAAATTTGTTCTTTATCCATCTTCACCTGTAGTTTTCAAAGATCTCTTTTAGCTGCAAGTTTGAAGTCAAATTTTTTTATCAAAAAATTGGAGCTTCGCACCTATAGTGGTAACTTTGTGTAGAGATTGGTCAGTATACTGTATATCAGAAGCTCTTATGTAGAGGAACCCACCTTTCATTTAATATCCACAGACAGAAAAATTAAATGACCCTATACAAAGAATCTCCAGGGGTAAAAAAAAAAAAAAAACAGAAGCTAGCTCAACATGGATTGACAGTAGGAGTAATAAAAATAATTGAAAGGTTCAACTACCTCTCATTATTTTTTGATGGCAAGTAACTTTGAAACAATACAAATAGGAGCTTCCCTTGTAACTAACTCGCTTCCCTCCGAAGAAAACTTCCAGATAATGGAGAAGAAAGGAAGTGGACCGAGAACTTGTTTCCCTTCCAAATTTCTCCTCTCACTTCTTGTGTTTTCATGCTTTCTTTGCACACCAGAATGTGCAAAATCGCCGGCAATGTTCATATTCGGCGATTCCATTATTGACAATGGCAACAACAATTTCATACCGTCGCTTGCCAAGGCGAACTACGCACCCTACGGCATTGATCTTGGCCAGCCCACCGGTCGCTTCTGCAACGGGCTCACTGTTGCAGACTTCGGCTGTAAGTTGATTCTCTAAACTATTCTACGAGCGCTTACACATTCTAAAGGATAGAAGTACTTTTTTTTTTTCCGCTATCAAGTTAGAGGGCGATTTAATCTTCTTTTAGTTAAACCTGACCGAGAATAACCTGACTGAGAATAAAAGATAGTTTACTGTCACGTGAATCTCACATGATATCTCAACCAAACAAGAGAAATTACACCGTCAAACGGTATAAACACGAATAAAATAGTTTAGGCGATAATGAGAGAAGGGTTGTGTCTACAGTTAACCCTACATAAAAATGTGGTAACATAACCTTGTGTTGACATGCATTGTAGGTAAGCACCTGGGGTTACCCTACCCACCTCCATACCTGAGTCTAGCTTCAAGAACTTCCAAGATCTTGGATGGTGTGAACTACGCTTCAGCTGCCGCGGGCATTCTTGAAGACACTGGCTTAAACTATGTAAGTCTTGCTTCCTTTTCGTCGCGTCACGCCTCACTTCCTGAAAGCGGTTGTGCTGATGCTTGTAAGTGTTACAGGGAGCCAGGGTTACATTCACGGGGCAGCTAAATTTATTTGAGAAGACGGTGAGGAAGGATCTACCAAATTTGATACCAAACGCGGCAGCACTCGCTCAATTCTTGGAAAGCTCATTGTTCATAGTTAATATAGGGAGCAATGACTACATTAACAACTACCTACTTCCTAAACTTTATGCTACTAGCCGGATTTACTCAGGCGATGCCTTCGCCGATCTTCTCATCACCAACTTGTCTCAGCAACTCATGGTACTTTCTGATTTCTTCTATTTTGTATAGACGTTGCTAAAGTTTCCTTCTAGTTCGAATAAGTTTTCACTTCATGACACTCACCATGCTTATAGATGATCACTACGGAAAGGGGAATACGAAACTTGAGTAGAAAGGGTTCAGTCACGTAGGTTAATACTCGGGCATGCAAATACTCCATCACCATCTTACACTTTGGATAACTTATCGATATCCAAGCACGTAATATTTCAGAGGAACTAAGTACTGGATGCCCATCTATTGACATACAGATCGACAACCTCGTTCAAATTGGATTTGAATCAGCTTAAGAGCAAACAGGTCAAGTAGAAAATCCTAGAGACATAAAGTATGAAAAGGGCAATACAACAATACTTAAGATGATACATTACCGATTGCAGGATCCAATTGTTGCTAGACTATTAATATCTTGACTCCTGGTGGATGAACGGTCCCAAAAAGTCACCAATATACAGAACACAATACTTACTACCAAGAGTTTTCAGTTCGCAGTGTTTATCAGCAGGGACAAAAAAAATCCCAGATAAACAAGCAAAACCATTGGAAATAACTAAATTTGAACCCAAATGTTACATTAAAATTTCACCAAAGATTAAGGATACCAAAGTATCAAGAGCAAGTGTTTGATGACAATTGAAGTGTTTTTCTCTTGCTGTTTTGTTCTCACACATTTCTGTATATATTATCTTTTTAACTTTATCTTTTTTGTTGTTTATAGAAATTTTAATTTCTACTATGTATATGTATACGTATGGCTGGCTTTGGTTCTTCCCTAAATCTGTGTCAACGATGAATGACGGTAAGACCCTATCTTCATCTTCATAGTATTTTGGAAGAAGAAGGTTATACATCACTTCTAGTAGAAATTCTATTTTCTATATTCCAACATATAGACATAGTTTGTGTCCTTGTTTTGTACTGATCTATCTTTTGATAATTATGATTGTTAATGAACGGGGTTTAACCCTTGTTTTTACTTAAAAAAAAAGATACCAAACTATCACTGTTGTCTTAAAGCACATGTTTCCGATGTTTACATCGGTCTAAGATTCTAAAGACTCCTGTTTCCACAAAGTATTCAGAATAATGACATTAGTTCTCATAGATAGGAGCTGGTCGTAGAACATTTATCTTAATGTAGCCTAAAACCCATTAAAGCACATTTATGACAAGAAATGACTAGGGTCTAGTAGACGTCGAACAAAGATAATGTGTCACAAAATAAGCAGCAACCTGCACATAATTTGTTACCCAAGACACACTGAACCTGAAATAACTCGCCACAGTTTGTCCACCAACTGCTGTCAGAATGCCTGCTGGAAATAGTAATTGCAATCTGACCACAGCGTAATTCCTCTTCCAACTGTATTTTCTACCCAACTTTTTAATTATCCAGCAGAAACCAGATCATTCCTAAGGTCTCTCCTGCAGTCCTGTGTCATCAAAATAAATTACTGCCAATGGGATCATAAGGCGCTATCCAAACTTTTCTCAGGGGAAAAAAAGGGTAAGGGACATTTGTTCCCTACAACTCTCTAAGATCAGTGATTTATTCTAATCTCCACTGTAGGAACACTAGACAATAGCCAAAAAATAGTAGAAATAGCTGATAGAGTTGACCAAACAAAACTCGACATTGAGAAGGAACCTTGGTAAAAATCAACCCAAATTTATGAAAAGTTGAAACATGCTTCAGTCCTGCAAGTTGATGCTAAATTCTTGGTCAGTAAGATCAAAACCTTCAGGCTAGTTGACATATAGGATGGACAACCTTACTATCAAGCTAAGTTCTCCTATAGCCATTCAGTTTCCTTGCCTTTAAGCCAAATACATAAACACAACCAGAATTCCCATTGCTCCTATAAAATCTAATGCTGTCCAGAATTCCCATTGCTCCTATAAAATCTAATGCTGTTGTATCTAAAATCCGTTTCCTCATGCAGAGATTATACAGCATTGGAGCTCGAAAAATAGTGGTAGTAGGACTTGGTCCACTTGGATGCATACCAAGCCAGCTCAACCAGCACAAAAGCACAGATGGGCGCTGCATCGAGCGAGTCAATAAGGTGGTCTCAGCATTCAACCAGCGACTCCTTCCACTCACAGTCAAACTTAACAACAGCCTACCAGGATCCTTCTTTGTCTACCAGAATATCTACGTCTCATTCTATGACTTGATCCAAAATTCTACTAAATATGGTCAGCATCATCTGCCAAAAAGAAATGGAAGTTAAATAGTCTTAAAAATAATGATATGGAGTTTAATGATTTTCTTGTTCATGCGTTCAGGGTTTAGTGTTAATAACCAAGCTTGTTGTGGGAATGGTATGTATGGGGGAGAAGTAAGCTGTCTGCCATTTCAAAGGCCATGCAACACCAGAGACCAGTTTGTCTTCTGGGATTCCTTCCATCCGACACAAGCAGCTAATGCTATCATCGCTGCCAGAAGCTATGGTCCTGAGGCCGGCGACTGCTATCCCATAAGTATATACGAGTTGGCACAAATATAGGGAATAAGGTTCTATAAGAAATTATAGGCAGAGGAGTGTAATTTCTCATTTCATTGGTACTCTTGTATAATTTTGTAGACCAAATAATATCAAATAATTTGGAGATGAAAACTTATGGTGCAAGAGAAAGGAAGATTGTCTGCTGCTTCAGAAATTGATTGTACTGGTCCATGAAGAGGGTAGAGTGTTCAAGTATGTCTCTGATAAATTTGAAGTAGAATAAAACTCCAGAAAATAAAATATTGATTAGTGTATGAAATGCAAAGTAATGGATGATGATTTAATTCATACAAAGGGGACAGCGCTGGGTTTAAGTGTAGTCACATAAATAAGCAATTAGGTGTGGAATTAAATACTGGAATCAAGGTTTAAATGTTGGATGTCGGATACATGTCAGACGGCTAAAATTCACGTTAGATAGCAGTAATTAGGGATATATTAGGAGACATGAGAAAAATATTGGATTGCCATATCAGATGGTGTGCATACGTGTAATATAATATCATAACTTAAATCTAAACATACTTAATAAATTATATTGCCTAAACATAAATATTTAAATAGTAAGAGAGTTAAAATACATTGACAACCCATTAACATATATGTCATATAATGATCATTAGCAAATTAATTACCATCTTTCGGCTGACATTGCACATTTATCACATTATCAAACTTAATTATATCTAGTGTATATCTTTATTTTCTTTTACAATTCCCACTATTTCAAGAGATCTAGTCAATTTGTGCTAGCCATGGGATATTTGCATGCCAGCAAGTGTGATTCACATCACTATTCTTGGTACTTCTATTAGACTAGATAAGTTTGCATGTTGTATTATCTCTGTTGTTTCAATCTAACTTGAATACGCTTCAAATTTGTTTGCTTAATGGCAATTGTAGTAGGCTAGTAGCCTAAGTAATTAGTGATGTGTTTCCGATTTGACAAGTGATTCTTGATGTTTTTAAACCCTCAAAAAGTCCACTACGGAGTATTCCGCCTGCACCTTTATTGGCCCTTTTGTATTTGACTCTTCTGTATCTGGCCATTCTAAAATCTGTTCTGACCTTTCTGTATTTGGTCAGCAACCTATGACAGCATTAAGTGCATTTGATTCCCGTGAATTATCTGTTATGTGATGCGTTTTACGCATTCCCATGCTACTGGGCTATAATTTGTAGTCTTAGTGTGACCTATGAGGTGATTTTCATATTCACGAATGACTCATCGAGATTTAAGATTGTGACAATTGACAGTGAAATAGAGAAAACCACAAACCTTTGGTTTTGCACAAATTTAATAGTCCATTTCTTTCATAGTAATTACCTTCTTTTAAAAAAGAGGTCTGATTTTGGAATATATTATAGTATATTTAGTTTGTAAATAAGAAAGAAATAAGAAAGAAACATAAAACTGTTGCATTTTTTCCATAAAAATAACAATAGTATATTGTTTGGACCGTACCTTGCTATTTTTGAAATTGTGGTGCAAACCTTATAATTCATTATTTCTGGGAATTATTATTATTGTTATTATTTTGTTAGTTACTTAGGAACACTAGTGGGAAATGTTCTCACTGAGCCCTATCTCACCCCGTTGTTTTTTTTTTATTTTCAGATCTCGCCTAGCTATATTATAAGCTAAACTTTTGGTTGTGGCACATCGCTGAGAAGCGTTACATGGGAAAACCTCCTCTTTGGTGGTTTCATACAATCAACAATATGCTTTATTTTGTGAAATGCTTGTAACGGTGAGCTTGTGTTGTAAGTACTGATTATATATGTAGTGGCTCTGAACTTCTATCATCAGAAAGTTTATATATGTTTTGAGATGAGCTCTGTGATATGAAGTGCCAGGCTTGACTCATGTTCGGAACTTGTCTCGTGCATGGATCGCTGCTGTCACGTAAACCATATTTATAAATTTTTGTTGCAAATTCGGGGCGTGACAGCAATAGCTTTGTATTTCACATGTATTCACATCTCACGTTTGATGCACTTATTGATTGCAACCAAAGAGACAAAGAGGCTGAGAGAACAAGAGAGACGAAGAGGCTGAGAGAGGGACTGAGAGAGATGGGAGGGTGAGGCGTACGCCGCGTACCTTTCAAAGAAAAAGGACAGTTGAAGGCTTGAAGCTTTAGGTTCCACCCCCTACTTTCAAACGCTCATTAGTTTTCCTCTGTGTGATGAGAGAGTGAGAGAGAGCGAAAGAGAGAGAGAGAGAGAGAGAGAGAGAGAGAGAGAGAGAGAACTCAAACCATAGTTTTCCTCTGTGCGCGAGAGAGAGAGGCTTTGATTTGATGATGTGTCTTTGATTTTGCAATGAAGAGGAAGAAGTCGTCGAAGCAGCAACTGCTGCATTTTTTTATTTGGGCAAAAAGAAAGTCCTACCAAAAGATATAGTTCAAGCTCAAGTTGGGTTTGGGGCGGATCGGGTTCAAATGCAAGTTAAACTGTCAAGAAAAAAGGATTTTTGAGCAAATCCGCGGACTTTTAACCGTTGATATTTCACCTGCTATATCCGATTTTTGCCTAAATGTCGCCGACATGGACCCAATGCGACTTAAAAACCAACATATCCTGTCGGTTTGATGCCAAACCCGATATGTCAGCCGACCGCCATGTCTAACATGACGGCTAACATTTAAGACACTAACTGTAATTAGTCACACATTGAATAGAATAAGATGGGTTAATGTTGTAATAAATTGGACCCAATACTGGCATCTACTTTAGTACCTTTTAAGGAATGCAAAGAGTACTCATGCAACTAACGCTCCATCTACTATTCACATGATAAGCCCATTGAAAATTTTCTTTTCTCAATGTCAATAGAGATTTGTGAGCCGTTACTTTGGTTTCTTCTTCCTAATTTACCCTACCATCAGATCATACATGAATTCAAAGTTTAGCTTCAAATGAAAAGTTTTTTCAATGTAAATGGATTGCATCTCGTAAAACTTGTACATTATAGAATGTAGATTATATCATTCAATTTGCTAATAAAACTGGATTGAATTATTTAACTTCAAATAGAACGTTATCAGTGAAAGGATAAGTGTCAACCTTGTATGAGTACATATTTTGCTATATATTCCCCATTACAAGAGAATATACATGGACTGTATCTTGATGTACATTCCCATTTTCAGATGACATTAATAGCACTATGGTAAGAAAATAAAGCAGAGTAATTTCTGCATTGAAGAATAGAAACTTCCTGATTAAATGGAGAACAGCAGACGGATTACTGCACAAGTGCTGTGAAGCAATTAATAGTATTCCTCTATTCTTAAATTGCAAATCTTTTAGCCCGTCCATCGCAGCTTCTTCTCTTGACCTATCTCACCTGGCCAAATATGTCCTCATTCTAGCAAGTGAAGTTGACCGAAGGTGGATCTGCAATCTGGATTTGATCACATTAAACAGCATGCCTAGGTTTCCTAGTGGAGCTCTATTATGTTATGCACATATGATTACAATTGAGCTTAAGAATAGGATGATGCTTTACAGTGACAGGATCATCCAGAACCCAAAAGGTATCATTCTCAGTTTCTGCATCTATGGATGATTTATTCCAAAAGGAGTAAGGGTAGAGGGGATAGATGCTACCAAGATCAAAGAGGTGTTAAATAAGTGCTAAGGCCAGCAGAGGATAGCTTATTTAGCAGGTACAAAGATTTATGTAGAAACTGTCACCTCAACTAAATTTCTATAGCTTATGACAGAGACTGCAGGAACCATACAGACATGATGGAAAAGATCCTCATCCCACTTAATTGAAGCTAGACAGTCTTACTTGGATAAGAAAAATCTTCAAGAGATGGAATGTATTAGACAGATGGAATACTGAATCTGTCGTAGTGAGGACCTTTTTTCGTCAATTATGACAGAAAATGATATGATGAAGTACAAGTCTGATATTTGGATATCCCAAATGAATACGAAATCAGGATCATTGCATTTTCTGAGAAAGGTTTCTGCAAGGTTAGTATTGTACTTTGTGCGTATGTTATTACGAGCTTCATTTGTGCAGAGCTTTCTTTGTACATGAAAGTTTTGGATCTATTGTCTCCATAGAGGGAAAGTGCAAAGAAAAAACCAGTTGCTTTATTTCATGACCACAAAGTTTAACAGATTAATAACTCAGCTGCGCTAATTACTCCCTAGTCTCTACTAATATTACATATTACTAATGCACTATAACAAACAAAAGTTAAAAGGTGTACAAACAAATAAAACGGTACTACGAAAAATGATCAGCCAATAAAATGCATGTCCCCAAAGCAGAAGCTTAAATTGCCTGTAAATACCTTAGGATATAGCTATCACTATCAGTGCCTCAACATCCTGATCATGGTAAATTATTTTCCTTCAACCGGCTCCGTAGCAACATCATCAACATCGTCGTCGTCATAATACATGCCATACTCATAATCATTCTCTACATCTTCCATTGATCTTCCGAAAACGAAAGGCTTTGTACCCATGGTAGTGAAAGGCATGAGACCAAAGGCGCGTGCTGTCTTAATCTCCCTTGCCACCTTCCTCTGCGCTTTGGCACTTATCTTAGTCTGCACAGAAGTAAGGGGGAAACATGTTTACACTCAGACCAAATGTTCAAACAATATAAGGCAGACTAAAGCACATTTACATGTTCACCTGGCTTCGTTTGATGATGATTCCTGCTTCTGTGAGAAAGTTTGAAAGGTAACGCACATTCTGCATGGAGTGATATACACGTTAAAGAATACTACGTTTAGGGAAAACCACAGGTAATGCATTTCGAGGAGGGAGATTGGTATAAGGTAAGTTATAAATATTCTGGGAGATGTAATTAATGCTTTTAGCATAGGTACATGACCACATGGTTGAGCTCATCAGCCACTACTTTGGAGTTAGCTTAAAAATATTGTTCTGACACTACTTTACCAAAACCAATATTACACTGGCCCCCCTGATATAAGTTGATAGTCATATATGACTAATTTAGATGAATTTTTTACTCACACACATCCTTAACATAATTATGGATGTTCTATTGAATAGCAGCTTTCAAGAAAAAAACTACATGGCCTAAAAATTATTCACCAGGGCTCATTGGATTCTGCAAGTTAATTAGATACTTGAATATCCTCTAAGCCTTCATTAGTCACTTAATATGCTAATATGCTTTAAAAGTGCCCTACATCTTTATTTAACTTGTCTGCAACTTATGCTCTACAACCGTGAATTTCATGCATAAAAGAGGAACTTTTGCAAGCATTGCCCTGATGAACATCCCGAAAAGACGTGGCAACAACTTTCTCGATTTAGATATTGATAACCAGCTATTCACGATATAGTGCGACTTATAGTACAGTACAAAAGCATAATGGGTATCTATTCTTGAACCATGCACTTACAAAAGTAGCTCTTGTTTCTAAGTAAGGACTCACCCTAAAATCGGCTTTCATCAGAGCCTCTTTCGTAGTTGTTTCAAATTCATATCTTTTGAAACTCTTTGGAGCCGCAGGTTTCGTAAGGTCGAGATCCTGCAAGAGGCCATAGTATTTGGAGGAGTTAAAAGTATTCAATATATGCAGAGGGAAATCAATATAACTACTAATATGCAAGTAAAAACTTTTGCATTAAAAAAAATGATACGGACCCTAGGCGTGTAAGTGGTTGGAGGGATAAAAGTAACATCAGGCCTGAACGCATAATCATCATCCTGGATCTCATCACTGACTTGAAACGTCGTCGCAGCTCTCTTCAGCTTATCATCCATCCCATCATCCAGCGTATCGAAACCCTCCATCATCCCGCCGCCGCCGCCGTCGCCGTCGCCGCCTCCGCCCATCCTCCATCTCGACCAGAAGCCCGCACCTCCCGATCTCTTCTCGATCCGATCCAGCTTCCGATAGAACGAATCGGTGATCGGACTATCGCCGCCGCCGCTCCTGGGGTCCGATCCGAAGAGTCGCTTCTCGAAATCGTCTGCGGACTCGAAGGCGTTGCTGTCGTTGCCCTTCTTGTCGCCGAAAATGTCATCTGCGATCAAAAAGGGGATATTTTTTTTAGAAGGAATTGAGAAAAAGAGGGGAGGTTTAGGGTCAGGGTTAGAGTTTGGGACCTGAGTGGAAACGGCGGATGAAGGGAGTTCGGAGTAGAGATCGCTGGAGGTGGAGAGATTTCGCGGTCGTTCTCATCGTCGCCATTTTCGCTTGAGAGAGAGAGAGAGAGAGCGCAGCAGAGAGCGGCAAGGGTTTTAGGGATGCAAGCGGGTCGAATCGAACCCGCTTGGAAACCGGATTAATCGGGTGTGGTTATAACAGTCATACAGGTCGGGTAAGTGATGAGCAGACCGAACCCGATTACAGCCCCTATGGCCTATCCTCTACGCTCCTCCAAAAACCCTTGATAAATCTCCCTCCCTCTCTCCTCTATTGAGCAGCAGTCGTCTGCAAACACCAAATCCCCCTGTTTAATTTCATTAATACCAATACGATGAATGCTATAATTATAATTTAACATCGCAGGAGCTTCTTTAATGGCGCTCCAACTCCGCAAGCTCTCGACCTTCAGTTGCCTTACGAGGAATTTCTCCGATTCCTCGTCTATTTCTGCGACCATGGTAAATTTTCAATGTCCTGAGCTTTGGATGAGAGACGAAAGTTTCAATCTTTTCATGGATTCAGATAGAAAATGATCCTATATTGCTCGGGTTGTGTGACTTTGATTTCTTATTGAGACATTGAATTGATTTCTTTAGTTTTGCGAGTTGATTGGTAAAGTGAGTTGACTTAGAATTTTGCCATTCTTGATATTTTTTTATTTTTTTTCCTTTATATTATTGAGTCAATGTTTTGTTTCCTCTTCATGGTTTCTTGGAGTAGGCTTCAGTGAAGTGCTAACATAACTATAAAAAAACTGAGTTTTATACTTTTCGTTAATTTGTTTGTAGAAGAAATTGTTCAAGCAGGTTTTGTTTGCTCTAAAGAAGTCAACGTTTTCCAAGACAAAAGCCTTCAATTTATTTTCACCAAGTGAAATGTACTGTGTAAGATTGGATTCTAAATTCATCCAATTAATTTGCTCTCTTCCCATACTTCACTTTGTTGAGTTTCCTTACATATTACTGAATGCGAAAAAAAAAACTCAAATTAGACTGGCATGGGGCATCTATTTGCTAGAACTTTGTTTACATTACTTTTATTCCTCTATTGACAGTATGTTTTGTTCTGGGTTTCTTGTGGCAGCTTAAATACAGGACAATGCAGAAATTTTCATGTAGCCCATACTCACCATTTTCCCGAGGGGCAAGGTTTAGGAAGACAATACATCCTAATTTCACAGATATATCAGTAAACCTAACAGATTCATATATTTCTCATATCCCTGTTAGCATTTGTTCACACTTGCCTATTCGGAGACTTTGCTCTCCAGGAAACACTTTTGAATTTGGAAACTGTATTAGATTGAATTCGGTGGCTCATGAACTTATGAGAACAAGATCATATTCCTCAAAGAGAAAAAAGAAGGTCCCATGTAGAATAAAATCAAAAGGAGCTGGTGATGATGCAGTATCAGAAGGTAAAAGGACTGGAGATGGGCTAAAGAAGAGGGACAAATCAACTGTCTGTAACAGTGTTAATGGGCAAATAAGTGCTGCAGTTTCAACCCCAAAACCATCCATGAGAAAAAGCAATGCCAAGCCTAGTAAGTTGATAACTAGCAGTACACTTAGTGATGCGAAGAGCAAAGAGAAAGCTGCAGAAGATGGTTTAGCTAAAAGACAATCAGCCAAAAGCAATGCTAAGGTCGAAAATGTTAAAGCTCCTGCAAAAAGGAATCCGAAGCCTAAGAAGAATCAGGATGAAGAAAAGGTTGTACAAGAGAGCATAGGTAATGAAGGGTCAGCTAAGAACATTGACAAAGCCCAAAGTGCTAAGCCTTCTGTAAAACGTAATCAAAAGCCCAGGAATAACAAACAGGATAAGGTGCTTTCTAGTTCCTCTTCAACCGAAGTGAAGGTTAAGAGTTCAAAGAAAACATCAGAAGACAAGGCAACGAATTCTACTAATGCATCTCATATAACCACAAGCAACGTTCTACATTCTTTCACTGGAGACTCTAAAGTTAAGAAAATTGGACCCCTTTATCCACCCTCTGGTAAATCAGTAGTTGTTGTAGAGTCAGTCACTAAAGCTAGAGTTATTCAGAACTATCTAGGAGATATGTATGAAGTGCTTCCTAGTTATGGTCATGTGAGGGATTTGGCTGGGAGATCAGGATCTGTTCGGCCTGATGATGACTTCAGCATGGTGTGGGAAGTGCCTGCGAGTGCTTGGACTCATCTCAAAAGCATTAAGGTTGCACTAAATGGGTAAGTTTCCTTTTATTTAGCTTATTCACATTATATAAGATTATGAATATTCTTTCTTGATGTCTCTATTAGGGTTTTGTATTATCCATCTACGGTTATTTGTCTGTGAGCTTTTTGTACATCGATCTCATCATCTTTTTGCATGTTCTTATGTTTCAGAGCAAAAAAATTAATTCTAGCCTCAGATCCTGATCGTGAAGGTGAAGCAATTGCCTGGCATATTACAGAGATGTTGCAGCAGCAAGATGCCTTGAGCGAGAACACTATTGTAGCAAGGGTAGTGTTTCATGAAATAACCGAGTCTTCAATCAAAAATGCTTTGCAGGCTCCCAGGGATATTGACCGTAACTTGGTCAATGCTTATCTTGCACGGCGTGCCTTGGATTATTTGATTGGATTTAATATATCACCTCTACTGTGGAGGAAATTACCTGGTTGTCAGTCTGCTGGACGAGTACAATCTGCAGCTTTAGCTCTCATATGTGATAGGGAAATGGAGATAGAAAAGTTCAACAAGAAAGAGTATTGGACCATTGGAGTAGACTTTCATAGTACTTGTTTGGATTCATCAGGGAGAAGAAGTTCTATTTCTTCACATATGACACATTTCAACTCCCAAAAATTGGATCAGCTTTCTATAAGTTCTTCTGCTGAGGCACGAGACATTGAAAAGCGAATAAATTGTTCAAAATTTGAAGTGCTAGCCACCAAAACAAGCAAAATTGTGAAAAATCCCCCCATGCCCTATATAACATCAACACTTCAGCAGGATGCTGCAAATAAATTGCATTTTACAGCTTCCTATACAATGAAGGTCAGCTTCTTCTTCAAATATTTAAGTACACGGTCCTGTTTTATCTGTTCCTAAACTGATAACTGATAAGACTGCAAATTCACTTAGATAGTGGAGAGTCCACTCTGGTATAGTTTTTTTTTAAGTTCTTTCTGATATAGTTATTGTTTACTTATTTTCATGGAATGCAACTTTTTGTGCATTCAAAAGCAATCTTAGAGCATTTTTCATGGATTAAATCATTTTTCTCCTAGTCTTTTACTTTTTATGCAGGCAAAGCCAGTTTGGTGTTTACATGCTGTCTAACAGTCGTGTAGACAAATCAACTTGCTTTTATGCGCTTGTTCTTGCATTTTTTTTACTGCAATCTTTTTAACTTTTTTTCCATGTTAACCTAACCTTGGCAAATTAGTAGGTCAACATCTTTCTCATATATTACCTTGACAAATTAGTAGGTCAACATCTTTCTCATATATTTGTATTCTAAGCGATGACAGTTTTTGTGCTTTTAGTTATCACTAACTAGTACATATGTTCAACAGCTCGCTCAGAAGCTGTATGAGGGGATTAAACTTTCAGACGGGGAGGCGACCGGGTTGATAACATATATGAGAACTGATGGTCTGCATGTAGGTACCAGTTCTGTCAGATGACTTCTATTTTGGTACAAGCTCAATTATGAATTGGAGCCTTATGCCTTACATATGAATTGGAGCCTTATCCCTTACATATTTTGTACTTTCTAATTTTACTACTGATATCATTGCGGTATTATATAGTTAGTGTTTGTCTATGAGTTGAGAACTGCTGCTTTTGTGCGAGGACATTACTTCCTTTGTCAATGCATGTTTTTCTGCTATATTCTGGAAAACTTAATTCTGCCCTTATTACAACTCACTTCTTGATTGATTAGGTTTCTCAAGACGCTGCAGAGGATATCAATTCCTTTGTCAAAGAAAGGTGGGTAGTTTGTCATGTTTACACATTAACTGGTGGGCGCGCACGCATGCGTTTTCTGTCTTTGAATTTTTGTATATTTTGTTGACTATATGTAAGCTAGTGTTGATGTGAGTGCATACATATGTGTACGTGTGAGTGTCATGCTATTTCCAGCTTTTTCATTTTATGTATTTTTGTTGACTATGTGGAAGCCATTTTCAGTGAGATAGGTCTGATCTTCTGATTGCCAGAGTCTGTGTGTGCATGTGTGCGTCTCATGCCATTTCCATCTTCGAATTCTGATATATTTTGTTGACTATAGAGAACCTAGCCACATTTTTAAAATTCCTATTGAGCCTTCATGAGCTCACAAAGTCACAGGACCTGATACGGCATTCATTCCAACTGAGCTCCCCCCAACATCTTGCATTTAATTGGCATACACATGGATATGCTGGAATAGAGGATTTGAAGTATTTGGTACAGATTCCAGACCACTAAGGTCTATATGGTTGTTTGGAAAACTCAGGTGTTTGTTTGGTCTATATCAATTTAAGAATCATGAAGCTGCAAATCCATTTCATGATGTTTTCTTACTTGTATTTGAGACGCTTAATTTTGTTGAAATTTCAATTTTTGCTGTTTGTTGGATGTAATTGGGGTCTGATATGTTTCCAATCTTATAAATTTTTGCAAACACCTTGAGAATTCCTGCACTTGGATTTCATACATGGTCTCGTTCATTCTTTTTAATAGAAAATCTGTGAAATACAACCAAATTCTTAAATTCAACATACCACCTCCTTCATCCACAAACATGCTTCAAATGCAGGACGACAATCTAGTATTGTCATTGTCAGCAGTTTGAATTTGAATGTTGAAAGCCTTCGTATTTCCCTAACTAATTGCAAGTGCAAAATGGCAGTACTTAGTAAGAGACTCTCACGTTGCACAAAGAGGAAGGGAGAAGGAGGGCGGATGAAGAAAAACTGTTCTTCCTGCTTTATCTAACCTTGATTCTAATATAAACTTTAAAATAAGCGATCCTATTTTCGTCATAATTATTGACGTTTTTCTTTTTTTTCCTTTTTTCTTTTTTGTAAATTATACACTGACATTCATTGTATCCCCCTCCTTCTCTATTTTGAGGATTTTTCTTTTCTTAATCTATTGTCTTTCTAAGCAAAAGTATTGTTTTTTCTTCATAGGTATGGTGACAAATTTGCATCGAAGAGTGTACGAAGATACTTCAAGAAGGTGAAGAATGCCCAAGAAGCTCATGAAGCTATTAGGCCCACCAATATAAGGAGGCTACCAGGTAATAAGCTTTTGAACAGGCATTCTAGTTTGGTATATACTTTTACTTTTTCAGCATTCCAATTCTTTTCTATTTGAGTTTTGGATATTTCGTGTACACCATCAACACATGGGACTTTTTTTTTGAGTTCTGGTTTCATGCTATTTTGGTGTTAAACTTCTGGTCAATACTTTTACCTCTGGTAGAATTAGCTGTATAATTTGTTTTATTCCTCTATAGCAATAAAGTATCATTGCAAGTTTATTTCAAGTTGCTAGCTAGTTGTATATTTTAGTGTCCTGAATTGCCCCCCCCCCCCCCCCCCCTCTCTTCTTTTTTTTTACCAGAAACATTAATGGGAATACTGGACGATGACTCTCAAAAGTTGTACAAGCTTATATGGACTAGAACAATGGCGTGCCAGATGGAACCTTCTACCAGCAATATGGTTCATCTCTTCCTTTCTTTATATCTTTTATCTAAATTTGGATAAGTCTTTAAGGATGTATTTCAAATGCACTTCATTGTCATGAGGATGTTCTTACTGTCAATATGTCTGAATCCTTAAGGGATTATATGGGGTCCATAGTTTCCGAGTACGAGTATCAAGTGAGAGTTTTCAAACTATTTTGTCTTTTACCGAAAGCATACGAAAAAAGGGAGTTACTGCTGAAGTTTTTCCTTTTCTTCACAGTAGTTGTGTTTTTCTACTTCAGTTGGGAAATATTCGGATCTTTCTAGGATTTCTGGTTTCTATTAAATTTAAGAAATTTCTTAAAATTTTATTTATTTATTATTCTATTTAGTTCAGTATTTCAGTATTTTCGAGAAGGAAGTCAGATTTTTTATTTCATTTTTTAGGAGTAAATACTTAAGAGTTTTACAAAGTGGAGCTTTATTCATTGATTTACTTTTTATTTATATGCTATCATATTTCTTCTCTTTCTTTATGGAAGAAAAAAGCTGCTGCCTCAGTTAGACCCTCTTACACTATCCATTCGTGATCATGGTAGAATAAGTTACCAGCATCATTTCTTATCTTGGTCCAGATCTTTTTCCTGCATCGACTTCTGACTTTTATAACCGAAAGGTACATTTAATTTCAAATTGGCTCGAATATATAAAGTAATAGGAATTTCATCAGGTGAGAATTCCAATTTAATTATAGAGAAACAAGATCAAGTTAGAATCTTACTTTAATTATGGTTCCTGGAATTAACCTTTATCTTAAAAAAATGGTTTGGACACAATTATAATTCTCCTATATTGATTATTGTTTACCACACATCTCTACCTATTATGATGTTCGGTGGTTCAAATTGATGTAAGAAGCTGAAGTTAAGCTTAATAACAATTGCTAAGAGATCTTGACGCACTGCTGGATATGTTTTACAAAAAATTTAAAACTGAGAGTCACGAGTCCACCCAACAACCACCACAATTGGGAAATAGAAAAGAACCATTCAATGTGTGCGTAGATAAAAGCAGCTGAATATTAGCTCGAAAATAGAGAGAATCATTCATTTATGTGTGCATAGATAAAAACAGCTGAAAGTTGGCTCCTGCGGAAATGGTTCCAGTGGTTTGATACTAGGAGAAATGTCTTATTGCATTCTTGAATCCATTTACTATTATCGATCTTAATCAATCTCTGCATATTTAGTTTTTGTATCTTTTATATCATCTATTGATCTATTCCATAGTCGTTTATTTGGAGAGATTCATGTGACATTTGTTAGATTTTGCTTGGTTGTGCTTTAGGTTCAAGTTGATATTGGGAACACGGAAGGAGACATGGTTTTTCGATCAGTTGCCTCTAGAGTTGGGTTTCCTGGATATCAAGAAGTTTATGAGGTTTGTCCTTTATTTAGTTGCACGGTTGGCACATAATAACTCAAGCTACTCTATTGATAATATATATAATAGTTTCCTGTCAACCTTTTGAGTTTTTTGCTCTTTGTATAGTAACTGAATTTTCTTAAATTCCTTCACTGTGATTCCAAATTTTTGTAACATTTGTTTATTTCTCTGCATACATTCTCTTATGGTACTGTCTTTGCTGATTATAGCTATCATGTCTTGATAGAAACTTGTTTATATTTCTTTAAGTTCAGATTTTTTTTTTCTGTTGCCAGTTAGACAAAGAGGCATGTTAAGACTATCTGTATATTCCAGGGACTGCCTTATTGTTCCATAACCTGTAATCTCAGTATCATCTGTTGGTGAAATTTGTTTGCTCTCTATTTTAATAGATGGGAGCTCATATTCCTGTTTTCTGCCATTTTCTAAGATATAAATTTCAATAACCATCATTATTTATTTTAGAGAGAAGTGAGGCTCGTAAAAATTGAGGGTTTCGGAAGTAGTGTTCAGGATATTGTTTAATGGCAGGATGACAATATGTAATTGATGTTTTTTGTTTGGTCTTGGTGCCTATGGGATAGTATCCTATGTTCCCCATTTCGGTTGAATGAGATTACTGGTTGACCAATTTTAGCATTCACAACAAGATTACTAGGTGCGTAGATGGTCATTGGTCTTTCCTTATTTACAGTCAACTTATACTTGGAGTTGCATACAGTAGTTCTTTATCCACTTTCAACTGTCATCTTGAATTTTCTAAAGGTTATCCGCAATATTGTTCCAGGACAGAAAAGCTACTGGTCCAGGAAGTGAAGACAAGGAAAGGGAAGATAATGAGTCAGATTTTGAGGTTCTCTACAAGCTGAAGGTATATTACGAGTCTTCACATCTATGCTTTAACTATCTTTTGTTTCTTCCATAAATTGGTTTTTGAGCATTACTTGCTACTCAAGATAAACTTCACATCTATGCTTTGGCTATTTTATTTTGTTTCTCCATCAATTGTTTGTTGATCATGAATTTCTACTCTAGAATTCTTCTTGTAATTGATGAATTGGATACACACCATTTATAAGACTTAGCTATATTCTGCCTATTTTTTTCTACATTTATTCAGGTTCTCATATATTAATTTGCTATTGCCTGTTATCCCATCCAAAAGATTGGTATACTAACTCATAACTACTTCAAAGAAGGGCAGTTTCTTATTCTATGGTTGTTTTCTCATAGGCTAAGGATTCACTATCATTTGTCGAAGTGGATCTCCAACAGCACTATACTAAACCACCACCACGATATTCTGAGGGAGCATTGGTAAGTGTTCTTCAATTTCATTATTGAGTTTGCTATATGCTGTTGTATCTTTAGATATATGCCATCCTCGTCTTAGCATATTCTGTCACAAATTTTGCTTGAGTTGCTTAATTCAGGATTCATGATTTGGTTCCTTTGCTTATGAAAACTAAATTTGTTAGGTCAAAAAGTTGGAAGAACTTGGAATTGGAAGACCATCGACCTATGCATCCATTATGAAAGTGTTGCAGGTGCTTGTTAATACCTTTTGATTAGCATTACATATTTGCTTTCATTTTTTTGTTGAAGTGTCATAGCTTATCGGATGCACTCCTTACACATGCTCTAATTTTTTTTTATTAGCATATCTGTCCGATTCAACAAAATTAACTGTTATTATTCAGCATTTCTTTGACTTGTGTGATTAGTTCTAGTTTTATTAGTGAACACTGTTTTCTTGTTTCAGCATTTTCGTGTAATTGATCTTCCCATGGATATAACACAGCTGTAGAAACCATAGCTAGAATTTCATGCAGTCGTGTTCAATTATCTTTCCACTTCTTTAGAATGTTCTCTGTAGAATCAGGTAATAAAAAGGGAACTAAAGTAACGACGTTCTGTTTTTTTGTCTGCTACCTCGTGGAGAGCAAGACTACACATCCATTCTGAATACATCAGAAGAATAAATATCTTTTGTCTTTGGCTTTCCAAAGGGGAAGAGAAATATGATAGGTACCACATGAAACTACTGTGCAATCTTATTCCATTAATGCTAGTTACTGAGAGATGTAAAATCCTCAATTCTGTTATTGTCTGATATTGTTGTCAACTGTCCTTTGGTATTTGGTTTCCCCATGATGTTTCTGCATTACTTCACGGGTGGAGTCTATGAATTGCATGGTACACATGCGGCCTTATCATGAAATTAGTTGCCAACGTTTTTTCTTGGCGAAGGACAAAATTTTTTAGAGTCTTGCCAATATCATACTTTACTTTATATAAGTTCTAGATACTTTAGCTAAGTGTCTTAAAATAATAATTGGATTGGTGGGCACAGTATGATTTACTGAACTCAAGGTCAGCCTCCTAAGAATATAGAAGGTAGAAGAAATACAGTGGGAATTAAATGTTATGAGTAATATGCTGAACTAAACCTGTTTATGGCATAATTAGCTATTCACATGCAACTATATCTTATTGCAAAGTCATCATTCGTGGATAGTAAAATTCTAGGTATTCATATGAAACAGGAAAGGTTTCTTCTTCTTTGGACCGTGCATTATATACTTCTAAATTACATGGTTTGATAAGTGAGCTGTGAGCTTTCTGATTCGAGAGTAATGGTCCAACAAGCTTAGCCATTCAGATGAAAGAAGCTATTTGCCTGATTCTTTAATGTTATTAATTTCGGTGAACACTTCTCTTTGTCAAAACTAACCTTTGAGTTTTTTGGGTTCCAATATGAAGAAAACTGGAAAATGTTGTCAAAAGTGAAAATTTGTAAATAAAATAAGACCTATGAATGTCAACTTGCTATTTATTAAATAGATGCGCTTAGTTTCATGAGTGCAACTTAACAAGTTTCTTAATGATGCATTTTTTAGCATAAATAGTGATGAAGGGATAAGTATGTGACAGCAGTAAAAATTTATTTAAATGTGCTTCCTTCGGGTTGGCAATGTGGGGACAATTTGGTTCTTCAAAGTTAACTTGTTTAGTGTTGAAGTTAAACTTATTTAGTGGTGAAGTTATGAAACTTTCCTTCCATGCCATGTATAAAATTCCCTGCAGTTCTTGAGATAAAAATGATAACTTTTCCTAATTGTAGATTTTATGGTAAGTTTCAGAATTCTTTCTTAATACCAGATAATTAAATCTCTTGATATTGGTTAAATATTTTCTGAAGTATTACGTGTTTGTGTCCCATGATTTCTTTGTTCAAATTTATGTCCGATAGAGATACTCTTCTTGGATTCTGGATAAAGCTAACTTCTAGCTGGATCTAATAAGTTTTATTTATATTTGTTTGTTGTATCCAGGATAGAAACTACATAACAATGAAGGGTCGAGTGTTACATCCTGAATTTCGCGGCCGTATGGTATTTCATGACTTTTTTGCTATCTTAGCGTGCAATTTCTTTATAATGTTACATATAGTGTCTAAAAGTACTTTGCGAGCCAAAGGGTTTGGAATTCACATGGCTGGTTCAATAGAAGGTTTGGATGTCTACTATATGAGAGTTGCTCAGGAATTTGTTCTACGAGGAATATTATGTTTTCGTACATGATGTTTCTAGACATAGATTTGTCCTTGTATGTTGTATGTTCTTTTTGTGGGTTAGAAACCAATGTTCTTTTTTTTTTCTAACTTTGTTTTAAATCTTATTTTATGTCTTAAAGTTCCTCTCACAGCACAAATGAGGGTTATAGTTATACTCTTAACATGTTTCCGCTGATTGAGGGTTTTTCTTACTGACCGAAACATGGGCTATCGTATGCATTTTTATCCTTTTTTTAACTTAGAATCCGCTTTAATGCATACCTGGTGGGATTTGAACCTATGTTGCTCTATATCATCTTCAAGTCTCTTCCGCTTATCCAAAACTCCAAAAATTGTTGTGAGGGCTGAGAGTAACAATTTTATATGCTAAAATATTTTTCGTCTTTAAATTGTGCATGACGTGTGATAAGTAACAATTTCATTTGGCAATTTTATTTTATTGTTTCTTGATGGTCTAGAATATTTTATCTTAGATAACTTTAGGGTTTGCTCTCTGGTTTTATGAGCTTACACTTCATCAAGGAATAGGGTGCATTTTTTTCTATCCAGCTACCAGCCTTATCGGTTGCATGGCAAGTCTTTTTTCTTACTTGTGATTTCCTTAGTCAGGTATTTACCATGGCAGAAGATAGGTGTTTGGTTTGACATCCTATTATCATATTTTGGCACCATCATTGTTTTCAATCTAGATCTGAATTAATAGCCAATGCTATATCGCGGAAAGGATTCAATTAAGCAGCTGTAACCTTAATGTCATTATGTTGTCCATCTGTCATCTTTTAATGTTGTCATTATGTTCATAAGTTGATTCTAACTGTATGAAATAACCTTTGCATTTACACTGATTGTCCTGGTTTATGAGCTTTGTTATAGTTCTTATTTATGCACTGTCGTTTCGTGCTGTGTTCTGAAAATACTCTCAATCCTCAGGTATCTGCTTTTCTTTCTCATCATTTCTCTGAGGTTGCTGATTATAGCTTCACCGCTGATATGGAGAATGAGGTAGCTTCATTAACTTTATATTAATTACTGAATTCAATAATGTCACTATGCGTTCTTCTTGATACTAGACTTTCCGAGATAGCTGATGCAATATGAAAAATTGTATCTGGTAGTTTCAATTGGCAGCTACTTGGTTAGGCTTAGGGGGCATTTGTTAGCATGTAAGTGAAATTGATTAGTGTGATAGTGAACTCACTTTCAATTGATGTTTGTTTTTTAGAAATTTGAAAGTGTAGGTAAAAGTGTAGCATGCTTTAATGCATATGTCACTTACCCTGCAGAAGTGCTTAAGTCCCTCTTTTAAAAGTGGGGGTCAACATTAGTTAAAAGTATTTGATTTGTTAATATATCACCGAAAGTGTAGAATAATTTTAAATTAATTAATTAATATTGCCATATCAACTTTGCTTTGATGGTTTACAGATTTTTTTAACCAAATCTATATTTTACTCTGCATGCTGATGCACTTTCACACTTGTAAAAAATGTGACTTTCACACTTTCAGGTCCACTTTCAGTTTGCCACCCGCTTAACTCTATATGCAACTTAACCATCCAAACTCTATCTCTATGCAACAGTAATGTGGTTGTTTGGGATACTCTTCATTTTCTTTCTTGCTGTAAACAATATAAAAAGAAAAATGGTTGCATTTCAGTGTTATGAACCATATTAGACCTCTATTTCTATTTTTATTTTTTTCAGCTGTTTACTTCATATACCAGTTATTGCTATTCTTAATCTTTTTGATTATTTTTGTATTTTGGCATTTTGTGCATGTGCATTCCTTTCTTAGCTTGATAATGTCTCTGCTGGGGAAACGGAATGGAAGGGTCTTCTTAAAGATTACTGGTCACGGTTTAGCAAGTATTGCGATCTTGCAAGCAATACAGAAATTCGCCAGGTAGTGATTTGATAACAGTGCCATTTATAATCAATTATATCTCAGTTTTCTCTATAAACCAGTTCTTATGTTCATTGTTCTCTACAATGAAAATTGATGTGTTTTCTTATTTGTCTCATAGGTAGAGAAGATGTTAGAGAAAAGATTTGATCACTACTTGTTTGCTGGGATGGACAGTGATAGTAGGGTCTGTCCAAGGTATTTTCTCATTTTGATGAATGCAGGACTTATTTGACCTATTATTGCTCAGCATCTTTCATTATTCTGAGATAGACGCTTTTGTGTTTTTTAAATTTGGCTGACACTATGGTGGTGTTTGTTTGCATGCAAGTGAAGGATGGAAGTGAGAAAGTGACTTGTTTTTAACATTTTAGGTTTTTTTTTTTTCATGCAAGTGGTTACTAAAGTGAACTGCAAGAAAATTGCCACATACGATTTAATGCAATTTTGACTTCCTCTAAAAAAGTGTTGAAGTCAACACGAAAGTGACCAAAATGGTAACCAATTTTAATTAAATGATTTTAACTACATTTACTAATTAATCCTACTTTTCCATATCATCTTCACATTGCACTTTCAACAATAATTTTGTTTCTCAAACATAAAATGTATTTCACATGCGTGCTAACGTGGATGTGAAAGTTATTTGAAACAAAAAGTAAGTTATGCATTTTCAATTCACTTTCGAATTGCCAAATACCCCCTATACTGTCCTCTTCTCTGACCTTGCTATTGTTTGCATATAATAATCAATTAAGTCATTCTTTTGATTATTCTGTCATTAACAAGGGCAGTTTCTGCTCTTAAAATAAAACACATTCACATGTTGCTCGTTGAACATTAATTTGTGGAAAGTGTATTGTGCTTTACTGTTATGTAAATTTCAATTAGGAAACATACTAATCACAATTTTTTGTCTCAAATTCTGCAGTTGTTCGGTTGGCACTTTGAGATTTAAAGTTAGTAGGTTTGGTTCTGGATATTTTATTGGTTGTGATGAATACCCTAAATGCAAGTGAGTACCTTTACTTGTTTCTTTAGTAGTAACTTATGTTTTTTCCCCATTTTCAAGTATCTATTTATGAAGCTTCCAATTTTTCATCTCTACTACTATAAAGGGAGAGCCATTTCAACTGGCTGGCTGATCCAGAGAAGCTTTCATGTGCAGCCAATTGGTCATATGTTCTTTTATCTGCATAATCGAGTGACTAAAGACTGCACGCACGGGAACTTCAATTATTCACTTACACATATCATAATTTTTTAGGTTTCTAACTGCCATAATGAGTACCGTGTTAGGATGATATTACAACCATTATTTTTTGCAATATCCACGTCTCTTTTTACCTTTTATGCACATTCCCCTCTTACAATTTCAGTTGCCTTCACCTGGTTCCTAGGATGTGACTCCATGGCAACTAACCAATTAGCACCAGAATTATTCTCTACATGAACGCTGAACCTAAAGTAAGTTGTAAAGGCTTTGAAGGGGTCCCTTTCATGGTGGAATTTCCTGTCTAAATATGAGATTTCCAATCATTTAGATAGTAATTTCCTTGACATTGACCCGTATTTACCTAATAGTTGTCTGTATATATAGATATCATTTGTGATACCTATGGTATGTTCATAATAATATATTTTCTCAAATTATGCAAGATTTTATCTCCTTTTCCTTACAATGTTTTGCCTGTCTTCTTTAGTTCAACAGCCTAATTACCAATGAGATTACAGGCACACTGCAATGACAATATACAGCGAAGAAGATGAAGATGTTCCTTCTGAGAAGCTAGAGAAGTCTTTTCCACCAAGAATCTTAGGCAACAGCCCTGGTTCTGATGAGAAGGTTATTTTAACAAACCTTCATATTCGCATTGTAGTCAAGATGATACTTAATTGGTTATCGTTTCCATTTATTTAGAATATCAGAAATAATTACCTTATGTTCCTTTGTAGATTTTCTTGAAGAAGGGTCCATATGGATACTATGTCCAGCTAGGAGAAGATAGGAAAGGTTACTCGCCCAAAAGATCTTCTCTTGCTGAGGTATTCTTCTACTTATTATTGACAAATGTTCATGTGTTAATGGTTCATACATTCTTTCAAGAAACCTTTTTGAACTTGTAAGCTTATATCTCCAGATCATGTGTACTTTTGATATATCTTGTAATCCATATTCCTCTCTTGTCTAGCAACATATTGATGGCTGTGTACTGTATAGACGCATACCCTTTGGACTATATACTTCTGAATCAGCATTATGGATAAAGTCTAGCGTTTCTTTTTTTATTTATTTTCAGAACCACTTTATAGGATTATAACAGCTTGTTTCTTTCAGAAGTTCATTTGATGACCATTATTGTACTAAGTTGATGTGCATAGATAGGTAGAAAGATTTTACCCCTCTTTCAAGATTGTTTAGTGCTTCTACCGGGTTGGCTCGGATCTGTACCACTAGATATGGACCTGAACCACCCACTGTATAGTAACTCCTCAGATGGACCACTGCCCATCATGAAAGTCACTTGCTTCGTGTCTTAACTGAACATGCAATCATTATACCTACTGGGTTATCTGACAAGGTGTTTAACACATTGAATCTATACTATATGTCAAAGACAGATCTAAGGTTTTGGCCGTTTTTGATACTATGCAGACTTAAAATTTTGACTGCTTCTATGGAGATTTGATTAGCCAGTTGAGGGGTTTTTCAGGATGCAATAAAATAGATGATTTTATTCACTTCCTGTTTCTCTCCTATGTGGTATTATGTGATATTCGAAATACAGTTAGCCCGCCTATTCAGCAAATAGAAGTTGCTCTTAAGATTTTTATAACTTGTACTCAAAAATATTTTTTCTTTACTAAGCAGTTGTTTCTTCTGAGGGTTGTTCAGGCAAGATATGTTTGTATTTATTACGGTTATCCAATGGGTTTACCTGGTAACATTGATATAGACTATTAACTGAATTAAAATGTAGCGATATTAAAAAATTATAAAAAAAGTCAAAAGCAATGGATGACAATGAGGTCACACTGAAGCTTGGCAAACTAACATGAGACGAACTTTCCCTCCTGTACTGGAAGAGGGTGGGAAAAACCAACCTTATATTCAAGAAAAAAAGGGCTGTGAATTTTAAAGATATCAAATTAGAGGAGATCCATATGTACCTTGTTGACATATTAGAATAGTTAAGGGGTTATTTGTAAGATGTATTCGTAGGGGGCCTATATAAGCCCATGTTATTTCATTAATAAGATTAGGGTTTCTTCATATATTTCAACTTGGTATCAGAGCGGGAGGCTTGTGGCTGGATTATGATCATTTCCCCCCCCCCCTCCGGGCTAGCTGCAAGGACCCGGGATGTAAAGAGCGGGAGGCCTTTCTACAGGAGAGGACTATGGTGTTTCTCAAGGGATTGACATCAGAGTTCGCTCAGCGAATCGTATTGCTGCTAGCTCAGCCGAAGATTCCCACGCTTGAGGAGGCTGTCTCTGCTATGATCCAGGAGGAGACTCGCATTCGGCTACAGACGGGGACAGGTGGACTTCCTGTGATGAAGTCAGCACTGACAGCCTCTAGCAACACTGGATCTAGGGGAGAAACTCGAAATTGCTACAACTACGGTGCGGTGGGTCATCTAAGGCATGCTTGCACCAAGCCACCCAAGGAAGGAGATTCGGGTGGACGTGACAGTTCGGAGGTCGTGGTCGTGACCGTGGGGGTCGACGAGGTGGAAGAGGAGCAGGGAATCGGGCGAATCTGACGGTAGCAGAGGAAGAAGAAGCTGAGGTGGTCTTTACAGAGGAGGATCGTGTTCTCCTGACGATACTCAGAAAAAAACAGCAAGTAGCAGGGAATGAAGACTTGAGGAGTGGGACTGAGGAGGCATCCACTTCGTTCTTCGCCAGAGGCAACACTGCTACCTATGCTCATCCGACCAAAGGTACTGATGACATACATGCTCTTGCTTCTATGTCTCCCGACAGATCATCAGAGTGGATAGTCGACTCCGGTGCGTCTCGCCATGTGACAGGTAATGCTAGTGAGTTCTCATCATATACTCACTTAGCATCGCCTGATAGTATTCAAACAGCTGATGGTACATTTCAGACGGTGGTTGGTAAGGGTACAGTCGATTGTACTGGTTCTGTAATTTTATCCAATGTTTTGCATGCTCCTTCCTTTCCAGTCAATCTTTTATCCATTAGTTCTATCATCCTCCAACTAAAATGCATTGTTTCTTTTGATATTCCCAAGGTGATCTTTCAGGAGAAGGGGACAGGACGGAGATTTGGGACTGACACATGGCGTAATGGACTGTGGTATCTAGATCATGAAGGGCTAGATTCAGCTTTGGTGTCAATGGTAGAGAGAGCAGGAGTAGGATCTGAGATGAGTGCTGAGAGTGTTGATGCTTCATCACAAACGCTTGGGACATATTTTTTTCGGTGTTTTAAGTAGGTTGTATCCATCTTTATTTGAGAAAGTAAATAAAGAGAAACTTATGTGTGATGCATGTAAGTTGGGAAAGCTTACTGGAAGCTCTTATGTTAGTTCTGATCGTAGGAGTTCTCATGCATTTGATATGATACATTCAGATGTGTGGGGGTCGTGTTCCACAAGTTCTATGAATTAATACAAGTATTTTGTTACCTTCATTGATTGCTTCTCTCGCGTTACTTGGTTATACCTGATGAAGAATAAGAGTGAAGTGTTTATCTGCTTTCAAAACTTTCATAGGTATGTTCAGACTCAATATGGAGCAATGGTGAAGGTATTGAGATCTGATAATGGGACATAGTACACCAACAGGGTGTTTGGAGAATACTTATCATCTCAGGGAATACAACATCAGACTACATTTCCATACACACCAGCTCAGAATAGGGTAGCGGAAAGGAAGAACAGATATTTTTTAGAGGTTGCTAGAAGTATGATGATCTCTATGAATGTCCCAGAAACATTATGGGGACAAGCAATATTGACTGTAGCGACGCTGATCAACAGAATGTCATCGAGAGCACTGGATTGGAAGTCTCCGTGTGAGACGTTGAAAGGAGATAATAGTGAGATTCTTCCACTGAAAGTATTTGGCTGTGTGTGTTTTGTGAAGGATAACAGACCATTAGTCGGGAAGCTTGCCCCTAGAGCGGTGAAGTGTATTTTTGTGGGATATTCTGCTACTCAAAAGGGATATGTTTGCTGGAGCCCGATGGAGAAAGGGCTGTTTGTGAGCATGGATGTGTACTTTCGTGAATTTGAGCCATATTACACACAGAAGGTACCTTCATCCGTTGGTGACTCGCCCAATACTGGAAGTATGAGGCGAGAAGGGGAGAATAGTGAGAGGCAGATGAATAATGTAGAGAATAATATGAAGAAATCGATTTCTCTAACGATTTCTTGGGAAGGAGAATTGGTTGAGGAGGAGTAGGAGAATAAAGAAGAAGAGGATAAGGAGACGAGGTGTTAGGCCTACGGCTCAGGGGGAGCTACTTACCTATAGTAGGAAGGGGAAGCAAATTACAGAAACAGTACCTACAGTGTCACTAGTGCCAAGTCTCTTATCAACGCCTGTCCCGACTCTTGAGACACCTACACCGCCATCAGATTCCTCTCAAGGTGATATCATTCCTCTCCTTACTCCTCCCACACCAATGTCAGTACGGAGGACTACTCACAGCAATGCGGGACATCCTCCCGATAGATATGATTGGGATCTTGCCCAGTTTGTATCATATTCTAATATTCACCCTGCATATGGAGCATTCATTGTATCATTGGACTCTGTTACTGTACCTAATAACTGGCAGGTTGCTAAGAAGGACCCAAAATGGAAAGCAGCTATGCACGAGGAGCTAGGAGCTCTGGAGAAGAACCGCACTTGGGAGCTAGTAAAACTACCAGAAGGGAAGAGAGCAGTTGGATGCAAGTGGGTCTTCACTGTGAAGCAGAATCCAGATGGACAAGTTGAGCGCTACAAGGCTCGTCTGGTGGCAAAAGGGTATAGCCAGACGTATGGAATCGACTATGATGTGACTTTTGCACCGGTAGCGAAGATGAGCACTGTTCGCACCTTGATCTCTCTGGCAGTAAATGGTGGATGGAAACTACACTAACTAGATGTGAAGAATACATTCCTTCATGGAGATCTGATGGAAGAGGTATACATGGAAATATCACCAGGATTCGACACAGATCAGACAGTGGGCAAAGTTTGCAGATTGAAGAAGTCTCTCTATGGCCTGAAGCAGTCTCCACGTTCTTGGTTTGACAGATTCAGGAGGGCTATGATTGGTATAGGGTACCAGCAGATCAACGCCGACCATACCGTGTTCTTTCGACGAAGTGGAGGCCACATTACCATACTAGCGGTATATGTGGATGATATGATTATTACAGGAGATGATGAGAAGGAGATTGTCCAACTCAAAGTGAGACTGAGTAAGGAATTCGAGGTGAAAGATCTTGGCTTGCTTCGATATTTTTTTGGGATAGAGATATAGCTCGAGGAGCTGAGGGGATTGTTCTCTCCCAAAGAAAGTATGCACTGGATCTTCTCAAAGAAACAGGGATGTTAGGGTGTAAACCTGCAACTACACCGATCGATCAGAAGTTCAAACTGGATGCTGAGGCTGGAGAGCCAGTTGATCGTGACAGATACCAGAGACTGGTGGGCAGGTTGATCTATTTGAGTCACACACGTCCCGATATCTCTTTTGCAGTGAGCGTGGTAAGTCGCTACATGCATGATCCGAGGAAGGGTCATATGGACGCAGTGTACCAGATTCTTAGGTATTTGAAAAGTGTCCCAGGAAAAGGATTGATGTTCAGGAAGAATGAACATATGAGCATTGAGGGTTATTGTGACTCAGATTGGGCTAGCTGTGCTGATGACAGGAGGTCCACCTCAGGATACTGTATCTTTATAGGAGGCAACTTGGTCTCGTGGAAGAGCAAGAAGCAGTCAGTGGTGGCGAGGTTAACAGCTGAAGCAGAGTATAGAGCTATGGCCTTGGGAGTCGCGGAATTATTATGGTTGAAGAGTATGTTGGTGGAGCTAAAACTGGATCAAAGAGCAAAGATGAAGCTGTGGTGTGATAACAAGTCAGCCATCAGTATCGCTAATAACCCAGTGCAGCATGATAGAACCAAACACATCGAGATCGATAGGTTCTTCATCAAAGAGAAGTTGGATAGTGGATTACTGGAGTTAAGTCATGTTTCAACTAAAGACCAGGTAGCAGATTGTCTGACTAAGGGACTTAGCTCAGTAGATATTGTTAGAGGATGTGACAAGATGGGCTTAGTGGATATCTTTCGCCCATCTTGAGAAGGAGTGTTGACATATTAGAATAGTTAAGGGGTTATTTGTAAGATGTATTCGTAGGGGGTCTATATAAGCCCATGTTATTTCATTAATAAGATTAGGGTTTCTTCATATATTTCAACTTACCTCAATGTAAAATGTTGTGGGAGGTTACCCCATGATGATAAAATTTCAATGTGCAAACAATTTAAGTAAAATATAATCTGCTCCAGTAAAAATGAGGGCAAGATTATCCTTGTGATAGGTTCTCATTTGAGGAGTTTACTTTTCCTATAAATTCTGTGTGTTTTCTGCCCTCAGTACTTTATTTTTATTATCCTCTGAAACTACACTTTTTTTTACTCATTTTCATTTATCATCTGTCACGTCTTAGAGGGTAATGCTTATCATATACTTCAGGTGAAAGATATAGATTCAGTTAATTTGGAGGATGCTATTGAGCTGCTGCAGTATCCTGTAACCTTGGTATATTTCTTTTTCCAAATTTTTATTTAGTTTAATATGGAATTATAAACTCTTTCGCTAATGTTTCCTAACTGCAATCTCTATATGTTATTTAAAAAATATATATATAGGGTAAGCATCCAGATGATCAACATCCTGTTATTTTGAGACATTCGAAATCTGGATTTTCAGTTAAACACCGACGAACTGTTGCCCCAGTGCCAAAGGTTTGTCAATCTTCAGAGCTGTTTTCTTCTTGAATGGATGAAAAGTCGATTAATCATGATTTGATAGAAATTTCTATGAGTACCGTGTTTGGGTTTTTCTAGTTTTATCACTAAATTCACCTGAGAAGGGTTGGCATGATGAAGTTCATTGCCTAGTTAGGAATATGCAGAGGCACTCAGTTGAATGAAACAGCACTACAAGTTATAGATTGTAAATACAAAATAAGTTTGCAAGGAGAAAAATACTACACAGTGGGAATAATGATGCATATGATTTTCTTATCTTCATAAAGTAGATAATGATTAATTCTGTATTTTTGAGTCAAATGTGTGTACCCTGATTTTCTTCAAGTTTTTACCTACAATTGGTTATAAATTGTTACAGAAATTTGCAGTAAAGATCTAAAGCGACAAAATGCTTGAGAAAATATATCTAAGTAAAAGAAATAAAAAAGGAGAACAAACAATCTTTTAGGTGTTCATCTTAAGAGGGCTATGTCCATTTAAAGAGAGATTATGATAATAAAGACGAGTATGTCAATGAAGACTACCTGCCATCTCATTTAACTTACAAAAACTTCCCTCATTGGCCTAGCTACCTTCTACAAGAAGTTCTCACCCAAGATCTCAATAATTCCTTTTGCGACGATAAATGATGATTTAAATAAAGATTCTCCAACGTCTTAAATTTGTAGAGTCTAAATACATCCTAGTTCAGTTAAGGATCCTAACAGTAATTTTAATTGGAGTTGGAAACTTAATCAAGTACCAGTGTATGTATAGTAATCATTTGTTGGTCAATGAAGAATGTGGTCTCCATAAGTACAAATCTCTCTGTTTTATGAGTATAACTTCTCTTAGTTACCTTGCCACTACACCGAAACTCCGAAGTCGTGGATGGTTGAGAGTTATAATTTTAGATTCCGACATGCCCTTGCAGGTTGAGGGCCCTTCTATGGGCAGAAACCTAAAGTCACATAGTGGTATCAATTTTTTTTTATTTTAAATCTATTAGAAATTCGTGGTCAGTAAGACTATAAATTGGGTTACTATCTTAAAGGCCCATGTCACTACACCAAAACTCTGAAGTTGTGATGGGGGTTGATTGGTTATAATTTTATATTCTAACTTCCATAGAAATGGAAATATGTTCTTTTCCGTTTATCTTGCAATGTATCTCTTCCCAAACTCTATGATGAGTATCAAAACCTAATTTGCATATTTGTTTTCTGCTGATGTTATCTTCGAATATTTGGAGCACTAAAAGTCTAAAGCAATTCTGGTGTCTGCCAACCATAATTTCTGTGTCGATATATACCAAGACTGAGTCTTAGCTTTCCTTGCGTAAACAATTTCCCTGCATACATCTTTGTGCATTGTAAGTCCTCATTTTTGGACTGAAGTTTTGCTTCTTAATTATGATTTGCAGAACATGGACCCCAAGAAGGTCACACTGGAGAATGGGTTGAAGCTTCTGTCCAGTAAAACCGCAAAAAAGAGCGGTCGCCCCAAAAGTAAACCAAAAACTGAAGAAGAAGCCTCATGGGAGTAATTGTATATCTCGGCTAAACTTTATATCATATAGTCAATAAAGTATTCTTCTAGAGGTCCATATGTATACTATTTATTCTTTTATTGAATTGGCATGTTGTAAGTTATTATTATTTTTATTGTAAGCCGGGTCACCTGCCCATGAGTGTATTTTTGTACTCACTAGGCAGTAGATATATTCATCCATTGCCAAGCAGCAGAAGGCAAAACAGAAAAAAGCAATGTGCTACAAAAGTGTGGAGAGCACAACTTGATGCCAGTACAAATCGAAGTCAGTGACCAGGGCTCAGTCCAAATAGTTCGATAAGTTTTTACTGTATTTTTTCATGAACTTACGTGGAAACGCTCTTTGGAGTTTCCAAGGATTTATACTGTATGTCCAATGGAAGTACAACGAATCCTACTGGGAGTTTAAATCCCTTGAGCTTGTAAGCTTTCCCTGTAATTCTTTATCCAGATTCGACAGTTTTGACGTTACTTTCTTAGATGTTTTGCGACACATTACTTGCTAACTACTTAGTATTACAATTCTCTTCTCGCTCAACAGAATTTCACTTGAACTGCTCGTCACAATGAACAGCGTCGCCACATAAACTTTCTGGAGAGTCTCTCGCTAGAATTGCTGTTACGATGTTGGCTTTACGAAATTGTTTTTATGTATTGAAAGTTTCTTTAATATGACCTATTGCTAAAATTTTAGATAATTACAGCATGGGATGCAAAATCTGAATTATATAATTGTTGGAATGTAAGCTGACAGCATTCAATTCCGATTGTCAATTCAGTTTTGAGGTGGTGAAAGAAAGTATACATGGTATAAGAGAAGCTTAGGTTTAAATCCTATCATATGTTGAAAAAAGTAGATTAACAATTCAATTGCGCAATAATTCAGGTTTTATACCTGTCTTAAACATCCTGGACAGCTATCTCAGAAATGTTTTATATCACAAGGATATAAACATCCTGGACAACTATCTCCATGCGATCCATGAATATTTGGTATCTCGAGCCTTAGACAATTAAACCCCTTATATCATAGATCTGTTCATTAAAGGACTGAAGAATTTTCATCTGATTGTTAGAAATAGAGAAGGAAACAATGAGAAGACTTAAATATCTGATTGTAAGAACCTACTAGCTGTTAGATTCTTATGTGGTATCTTGATAGACTTGTTCTGAAGTTTATGCTTACGAGTGCCAGATATGCCTCTTAAAAGGGTGATGTTATACCACTAATTTATGACCTAATCCTGTGTTGGTACTGCAGTCCTTGCAGATAAAAAATTCATAAGCGAATAATCCTTATGTCATATCATACTATTCCACTTACTACATGTTTCTTTTTTTGCTTCTATGAACTTAGCACTTCGTCTTCACATCCAAGTTAACAAAGACAATAAGGAATTCAAGGTAATTTTGTACAAAATCATCTTATCCAGAAAGCATCATATTGCCTGTGAGCTGCACTTCCTTTTAACAAATCCACCCTCTCGTTGCAGGAGGAGCGAGCTTTTGCTGATTTTGTCCTCTGCAATCTGGTTCTCCACCTTGTGATCATGAACTTCCTCGGATAGAACTGCATTAATATAAGTAGGGAAACGTCGATGAGCGTCTCTTTTCAATGAGTTTGTCTAAGATGCCATGATGATAGCAGAACTTCCTAGTCTCATGTTTGAAGAATGCAGCAATATGTATTAGGTCTTATCAGTTTTTGGACATATCCATTTATGGTACTCGCATAATCGTTTACATGGTTGAAGATTGTACTCTTGCCTCACAATTCTCAGGATTTTGACTTATCTTTAGTCATTTCGATGGTTGTGTGTCTTGATGAATGATGTATTTAACTAAAACTCGAGATCAAAGTTCTTATTTATTTTTGATGACTGATATTGCATGAGAAAAAAATATGCAAGCTAGGTGGTGACCTTCAGATGCATGAGAAATGGTGTCATTACTTACAAACATGGTTGTTGCTGCTAAGCAGCCGCGCAAGGAGTTGAGCAGTGCCAAATGAACAAATAGAGAGAGAAATGTTTATTTTGTTGCCTATTTTAATAACTTGGGATTCTGTTATGTTGATTGGTATTTTAGATTTGTTGAGGGAAGTGTAAGAGGATATTTAGAGTGAATACTTGTTTTCATTGAGAGTAAGCTAAGTTTCTGTAGGTATATACGATTGTTGGATTGTTTTGAGCTTTTCATACAGAGTGCTTCAGCATTACTGAAATCTATGGGAGTTTTTGGTTTGAAAATTCAATTTTGTTATTGGTGCTCGACAAGTCCGTAAATGTGCATATTTGTTGTTCATGGTTATCAGTGTTCTGTGGACTGTGGAGGTAATGTATGGATGCTAGTGTTTGGAAAATTTGAACAGTTTAAGTCCATTGTTAGAAGTTTAATAAACGGGTCATTCGGGTTATATGGGTCGGGTCGGGTCGGGTCGGGTAACCCATTTAATAAACGGGTAGGATCGCACTGACCCATTTATCAAACGGGTCAGGTTGAGTCACACTTATACAGGTCGGGTCAAATTTTATATAGGTCGGGTCGGGTCGACTCGTTTGCCACCCCTAGGGGTGGTTGAAGATGGAGGGGGTGCAGTCCAATCCCCAACCCCCCCCCCCACCCACCCACACCCACACCGACACCCACACCCCACACACACACCAACACCCTGCACGGTACGAGACATTCTAATAGAATGTACACCCGAAGAAGACTGCAAAAGAGAAGGGAAGTACCTTTAAAAAGGAGACGCATAGACAAATGTATTAAGATAAAGAAAGATACCACAACTCCTACATTCACATATGCAGACGCGCACATACAATCTGGAATATTTATGTGCAATTATACACAGCTTTCCACCAAATAAGAAATCTTGCATCAGTCTCACCCATACAAATATTTTGATACAGAGATATATATCATCTATATCACAATACACACTTGATGCATCATATCAACTACAGTTGATAAATGGATTTATTACAGAATCATCACAACACAGTTTCTACACTTAAACAGCTTTGCCAATATATTACCTCCCCTAAAATGTAGGCCACAGAAGCTCAGGCCTGAGGCGAGGTGTTCTTGTTGAAAAGAGAGACAGCATCACTGTATATCGCAACTGCATTTGATAGCACAGCAAGGACAATCATAACAACCGATAAAATCTTATCCCATCTTGTCGCTATGCCATGAGAATCCCTGAAACAACCGAAAAAAGAAGGTTAAAACAATAATCCAAGTAATTCAAAACTTTAAACCAAGAAAAATATTTCAAACTCTTACCTTAATGTAATAGCAGCAGGAAAGATGAAACCAATACAAACTGCAGCAGTTGCACCAGTAAATTGGAAGGCATCCCAAATGCTAGGAATGAAATTTGCAGCTAAGAAGATAACTGATAGCAGTGCAACAGTGATTGAGGAGAACCTCAAGTTGTCTGAAGACAAAGCTCTTGCTGTTGGAAAAAGGAGGTTGTCCAGGTTGAGCCTTAGCGCATGGAAGATTATAGGGAACACCAACATAAGGTGGAAAGCATAGCTCACTCGAACAATATCATTAAAAAGAGAGCTGTAAGGGATTCCAAGATTGGCATCGAAGTTGGCAAGCACATCGTGAAGTGTGGATTCGCCAAAGAGGAGGAAACCAAAGAAGCTCGTGGCAATGTAGACGATAGAGCATAGCAGTAAAGAGGCTTGTACGATAGGCTTGATTTGAGATGAGTCTTCAAGTTCATTATCGATGGTATGTACTGCACATTTACAAGAATAATTTATTTGATTTTTATCATGCTAACTACTTGTTTTTCCTAGAATGAGAATGAAACAGCACACAGATTACAAAACGAAGAATCCAGAAGTGGTTATGCGACTCTACACAAAAGTAGACTAAATTTAGATCCTTGGGATAGATAAAAGCAATATATTCACGTTTAAAATGAAAATGATATAAATGTAACCTAATGTTCCTCTTCTCACGGATAATATTCATATTTAGCCTTTCTTAGGATTTCCAAGGTTCACGTTAAGACTTCATGGCATATTCCATTATTTGAACTTATAGCACCATGAGTTGAGGTTTTAGGGGTTACTTGGTCATAAGAGCGGGCAATTTGAGAAAGAAATGTCTTCGAACTTAGATGATGTGAATGCAAAGTTCACAGAATCTATATTATGTTGGAAAATTGCCAATCTCATGACCCAATACATTTTCAAGACTCTCCTACCATTCCGAAAAAACTAATTCCTAGGGTTTCTCCAAAATAAGCCACACAAATAAAATATAAAAAAAAGATAGAAAAAGACAGACCTACTGCAATTCTGCACAACGATATTCCCCATAACAAAAGTTTTCTAGGAGGTAAAAAAGATAATAATTTACTGTAGTGTTATCATGTTCGACCCGAAGTAGAGGTTAAACTTTTCTAGTATATGCATACCGTTGTAATGGCAGATATATGCAGTGACAAGAATAGGAACCACCGTGAAGAGTGACCAAACAGATGCCAAATCAGGAATATCAGGGAACAATTTGGGCATTGAAATGCTTCCATTCACCAACTTCGTAACAGCTATACCAGCAGTAACTATGACAAAAACCACTGCTAGCGCAACTGACAAGGCAGACGTATACTTCAAAGAATCTGCACAAAGGAACCTCTTAAATCCTCTCAGAACCTAAATTATCCTGAAGATTAAAAATCATTATTTTCTGAAAGACACTAACCTACACGCTTGAAGGATGCCAATGGAGAAAACACGAAAAGGGTCGTGAGAAGAAGAACAATAAATCGTCCATTCCACCAGTGCTCTCCAAACCATCCTTCTAAGACCCCAGAATGATGAATGCCTTCTGAATTTGTTCCCGAAAGGACATCACCTGGCAACAAAAGAATCTAGTTGTTAACATATGTTGGCAAGATGTAATAAGAAGTTCACAAGATATGTAAGAGAAGACAGCCAGCAACCCATGTCACAATTTTTTGGAACATCGATAACATGGTATCAGACCACTAAGGAATAAGAAACTTTGGGGTTCAAATCCCACTGTAACATGTTTATATTAAGAACAGTCCTCGAGTAGTCTTCTAAGTTGTACTCCATATGTAAGATAGTGTGGGCTTAATATTGCTTAAACTCGTGACAAAGTGGTGTTTACTAACACAAAAGGAATGACAACCTTATGCTAAAATAGCAGCAAACACTTAGAAATGACATAATCTGAAAAGACTGAAGATGTTTGCCTGCTGTATGTTCCTTGAAGAATAATAAACTGAAGAGTTAAAAAAATAAAAATAAAATATAAAACTTCTAATGTGACGCACACTCCTAGTTTCTGTGTCGCTAGATGATTTATTCCACGTTGTTGTATAATAGTGTCTACACTTTATCAGGTAATTGATCATAACATTTAGACTATTTGATAAAAGAAGATCAATACTTAAAAAACATCTAAAAGAAAGGATGCCATCAAGAGTTACCATCTAAATGCTAACTTAAATCAACTACATAACACCACTAATTTGTCAAAAACATCCTTTATTCACCATAATATGAAAATGAAGTAAATATCATTTCTGTTCAAACTAAAGTTGGTGATACTCACTACTGAGCAGCAATCTAGCATGCATCCTCTATGATTCTAGCACCGATTTCTTAGAAAATGAAGTCATTAACAAGAGATGACATCCATAAAACCTGCAATAGATAGGAGGACCTCGTACGGTTAAGAAACCTGAGGCAACTTTTCGAACTTCCTTAAAGTAGGAAAAGTTTCAATGAAGATGGAAACAGAAAACTAAACATTTTGCTATGGGAATTGCAATGTCATTTTAGTGCAAAGAGATTTAAGAACATTTGTTGGAAAACTATTAAGACACAAAAAAACTTTCATGCGAAATAATCCTAACAAGTTTTCCTAAACATAACAATTCTCCAGCACTGTTAATCAGATATTAATAGCAATTCATAAATGCAATCATACAGCTAAATAGTCATCCTAGACTGCTAAAATCACAGTTATAACAACAATAACAAACAGGGACCCTATATGCCAAAGTTAGGGTTGGAACGAAGCCTATTCATTCAGTTCAAAGAAGAACTCACAGTTAGACAATCAAAATGGAAACAAGTTGGGTGGAAACAAATAAGGGAGCAAAAAAAAACAAAAAATTAAAAAAAGGAAAAAATGAGGTAATAATCCCGGGCAAAATAAGCAAGCGAGATAAAGAAAGAACGATTGCAAGAGGTATCATACCGATGATAATCAAATACACAACCATCACGCCAACATTATTCACAACAACACAAATCTGAAGTAACATCTTTCCAATTCTTCCAAAGGCATCTCCCATGACTCCTCCATAAGAAACAGTCTTCCCTGCTCGGCTAAACCTCATCAACATCTCAATTGAAGATTCAGTAAGGAAGGCCATGAAGACAATCATAAGAATCCCGGGCACCAATCCTAGGACTTTCATAGTGGCAGGCAAAGACATTATTCCAGCTCCAACGATGGTTGTAGATAGATTGAATACTGCCCCACCAAAAGAAGCTCCATTAAACTCACTAAACCCTTCACTAACCTCTTGCTTGGTGGGTAGCAAGGGAGCATTTACTTCTTGAATCTGATTGTTCTTCCCACTACCCTTCTTCTCCAAAAAGCTTCCAATAGTCATACTTTCTATCTTCAAATCTTGAATATTCTCCAAGACTTGGAGTTAACTAACAAGTCGATTCTTGTGAATTCCCCCAGTAAACTGCAACCAGCAGAAAATTGAAATAAGTTCATTATATGATTAACAATTCAAAAGCATGGTCCTTACGATACAACTGAAAGATTAACAGAAACACTGATTTAAGGTAAGATTTTGAAGGGCAAAAAGCAAACAACATCACTTGATTCAATTTTTTAACCAATACGAGCTAGAAATGCAAATGAATAGAACTTCCTTTTCATCAGAACATGAATGATTACAAGTAGCCATTACCCTTATCTTCCTTATCTAAGCATTTTCCTTCAATCAAAATGAGCCAGCTATGGAGCTCCGAATTAAGCCCCCAAAAGAGTTCGAAGAAAATTTACAAATTTCTAGCAAATAAACTATGGAACGATATGATTCATAACTTAAAACTCCAGATTTTCACTTTGAATAAAAGATCACAAACAGTAATTAACTAAAAATTAACCTTTTTTTTTCAAATCCAGAACACTTACTAACAATAATTACCTAAAACATGAAAGGTCTGGATCCGTAAGAGTTTAGTTTAGTTATTTCCACTTTAAAAATTGATAACCTTTATTTTAAGTTCATCAATTTGAGCACGAAAACCATTAGAGTCAAGATTATAGCTACGGTCTTCATAATTAAATAAAAATTAGATATTAAGCTGGAAGATCAAGAATTTACCTAACAGACTCAAAAAAGCTGCAACAATTCCGATCGGAGCTCGGAAATTCGAAGAAAAAGCACAAAGCTGTCCTCCTCTTTCTTTTTCCCCCCTTAGAAATCGCCTTCAGCCGACGCTTTCTTGGAATTTAATTCTCAGATCTAACTAAAAAGAAAATAGGAGAAAAGGAAAGAAAGAGGAAATCGCAGCACGGAAGGGGGATTCTTTGTTTCTCTCTTGTTTTCCTCTTTTCCCTCTTGTTCTTCGGTCGTCTGACGAATCCTAAGAAATTATAAGCTGGAGGACCGCGCTGCTGATAGATGACGAAATTGCCACTCATTAGTTACGTTACTGATCTTGGGAGTTATTTGTCGGCTTAATTGCACTGAAGTACCCTATAGTTTCGCCTACTTAGCAGATATACGCCCCCATTTGTATTTGGTTGCACTTAAGTACCCTAAGGTTTCTAAAAGTTGCACTTTAGTATCCTTTGTTGTGCAAACATGAGAATTTCCCCCGATACTTTTCGTGGGACACTCAAATGCTATGTTTAGAATATCTTAACCCTATTTTTTAAAATTAAATCTACTAGTACACCTATAATTATAAAAATCATATTTTAAATGTATTCTAATTCTATCTTAAAATAGGATGTGGCACGTTAAACAGTAATTTTAAGAAAATTAGGGGTTAAAATGTCCTAAAATAGCATGTTAGTGTCCCATGAACATTTTCAGCAGAAATTCTAGTGTTGGCATATAACTGAAAGTAATAAAATGAAACTTTTAGAAAATTTAGGAAATTTAAGTGCAACCAAATACTACTAAGGGTATACATGTGCAAGATAGGTGAAACAGTAGGGTGTTTAGTGTAACTAAGCTTACCTTTTGTTTTTTTAAAGTAAATTTTATGTACCCTTTGTTAGTTGTGGTGATTGATATTGTTGTTGTTATTATTATTATATATATTTTTTTAACATCGGTTGGTTTTTTTTAATCTAAAGATCTTGGGAGTAGGATTGGAAACGGACCAAATAATTAATAAATAGTTTATTTATGTCTCTAAATATTTAGTTATATTCAATTTAGTAGTTTATTTAATAGTAAATGAATATTTTTTTAGTATGTGATTCATAAATAAATAAAATTTGGCTGTGAGTATATCCGATTTGTCTAATTATTAAATATTTATTTATAATTTTCTACTTCTATATTAATGCATTGTAGTGTCTTTTATGTGTGCAAAATATTATGAACATTGCTATTCACAAGTATTATATTAATAATTTATAAACATACAGTACAATAATTCTTATAGTGAAATATCATAAAAGATTGGTTCATGGAACGTCAGGGGCCTTAATGACCTCATCAAGAGAAGATTAGTTAGAGATACCATCTCCTTTGCATCTGTTAACATCATAGGTATCCAAGAATCTAAACTCAATTCGCGCAGACAAGTGGTGCTTAATAATATTGGTAGGCCTAGGATATCTTCTTGGCTCTCCCTCGAAGCTTCTGAATCCAGGGGGAGTCCTCCTGTGGTGGAATGATTCCCTCTTTGATTGTATTGAGTCATATATAGGTATTTTTTCAGTTTCAACGGTATTATTCCACAGATCTCTCAATTGGAAATTCCTAGTGTCATCAGTCTACACCCCCACAGATAAATCTGATAAAGCAGTTTGTTACTGGGAGCTTCGCAGAATTAAATCCATGTTCCCTCTCCCTTGGACTCTCTTTGGTGACTTTAATGACACTATTTCCTCTCAGGAAAGAAGTGGAAGGTCTGCATCTCCTTCGGATATTGCCAACTTTCAACTCCTCATCAACTCTCTCTAACTCATCAACCTTCCTCTTAATGGAAAATTATTCACTTGGTCCAATGGTAGGACCCCTCCTACCCTAGCAAGGCTAGATAGATTCCTAGTTTCGTCCGACTTCGAATCGCAATTCTCTTCTTTGGTTCAATACTGCCACCCTTCATCTTGTTCAGACCATGAATTTCTGATCCTGGATTCGGCTAGCCCCCAACCTAAGCCCCCTTTCAGGATGGAAAAAGCTTGGTTGGCACACCCATCCTTTTCTACCTTTATCTCCTCCTATTGGCTTAACCTCAAATGTAAGGGTGACCCTACTCAAGTTCTCCTCAACAAGCTCAAAATACTCAAACGTAGGCTCAAAAGATGGAAAAAAACACACCTTCGGAACTATCAGCAGGAACAAAGCTAATAATCTTCTTGCCATCCAGTCCCTCAAATCCATTGAAGAATCCAAACCCCTGGTCCCCTCAGAAATCTCCCTCGGGACCTCCCTCATAGCATCCCTCTCCTCCTTGGCCAATCAAGAGGAAATCTATTGGAAGCAAAGATCTAGGCTTCAATAGCTTCGTGAAGGAGACTCCAACACTTCTTTCTTCCACAAAATAGCATCTCACCACAGAAGAAAGAATTTCATTCCCCTCCTCTCTATCAACAACTCTACTCTCTTCTCAGAACATGATAAACAACTGGCTTTCTTCCATCATTTTTCCAATCATTTCAAATCCCTACCCCCCTCCTCATTTCAGTTAGACTGGGATCACCTCTACCCTCATCCTAGCTCTGACCTCTCCTCCTTGGACAACCCCTTCTCAGTTCAAGAGATCAAGATAGCTGTTTTTGGTCTTCACACAAACAAAGCTCCTGGGCCAGATGGCTTTCCCTTATTCTTTTACCAGTCCTTCTGGGATGTCCTCCAGCCAAACATCATCTCCTTTTTCTCTCATATCTTCCTTGACCCCTCCAACATCCACCTCATCAACCACTCTTTTATATCCCTCATCCCCAAAACTCTATCTCCTGATCACCCTTCAGCTTTCAGACCCATCAGTCTTATCAATGGCCTGTTTAAAATTTTCACCAAGGTTCTAGCCAACAGGTTAAGCCCTTTCCTGTCATCCTTGGTTCATCCCTCCCAATCGGCCTTCCAGAAGGATAAATCCACCATGGATTCCATTATTCTGGGTCATGAGATGATTCACCAATGCTTCTCCAAGAAATTAGAAGTATGTATCATTAAAATTAACTTCTGCAAAGCTTTCGATTGTGTCAGCTAGGACTTTCTTTTCTCTCTCCTCAAGGCTAAGGGTTTTGGCAGCAAATGGTTATCATGGATAAAATCCATTCTGTTATCTTCCTCATCTTCAGTGCTAGTTAATGGCACTCCCACCAAGCCCTTCCCTTGTCACAGAGGACTCAAGCAATGAGATCCTCTGTCTCCTATGCTTTTCCTCCTTGTGGTCGATGTCCTTTGTAGAATGCTTCACAATAGTTGCAACCATGGAGACCTTTCTGAGCTCTACCTTAAGGGTATGCTCAATGACATCAAATCATTGCAATTTGCAGATGATACTCTCATATTCTGTAAAGCTAGCTCCTCCGACATCACCAACCTCAACCTATTTGAAGATGTCTCTGGTCTTGCCATCAACTTCTCTAAATCCAACCTCTTCTATAGTGGGAAATCTTCTTCTAAGGGGCCACTATTGGCCAACACCCTCAAATGCTCATTTTCATCCCCACCTTTCAAATACCTCGGTCTCCCTTTGAAAAGAGGCTCTTTATCTAGAGCCGACTAGCAACCTCTGCTAGACTTTCTCAACTGTAAACTCTCCTATTGGAAGAGCAAACACCTGTCGATTGGTGGTAGATTGGTGCTTCCTAAATCAGTCCTCTCCTCCATTCCACTATACTACATGTCCTTCTTTAAGCTCCCCTCATGGGTCATTAGAATCAGGCGCAACTTCCTTTGGGGAGGAGCTGCTGACCACTTCGTTGGCAATCATCTAGTCAGATGGTGGACTGTTTGCACTCCTAAACTTTATGGAGGGCTGGGAGTCCTCAACCTTCATCTCTTCAATATTTACCTCCTTTCCAAATGGATTTGGAAATTCTACGATAGCAACAATTATATTGGTAGAGTGCTCCAATCTATATATCCATCCAATCTCTATAAACCAACCCCTGTTCATTTTTCCAGATTCTGGAGAGATGTCTAATCCTGCTATAAATTCTACTCTGGCTTCGTCAATTGGTCTCTTGGTAATGGTTCTAAGATCCTCTTCTGGGAAGACAAATGGTCGGGTCCTAATTCCCTTGCCAGCCTCTTTCCGAAGGCATACCTTCTTGCATTCTCCAAGCAAGTCCCAACTTGTTCCCAAGGTAGACTTCAGGGGGATGCATGGATATGGAAACCCATCCTCAGGCGCCCTACTAATGAATGTGATAGCAACCAGGTGCAAAATCTTCTGCTATTCCTGGCTTCCTGCAATCTGCAGCCCTCCGCTGCAGCGGACAAACCATCTTGGTCTATATCCCCCTCTAACATTTTTTCTATCAAGTCTCTATACTCAATTCTTGCAGACGGAGGACTGCGCCACCAATTCTATGCTATCATTTGGAACAATTTGCTTCCAAGTAAAGTGCAAATCTTCTTCTGGCTCTTGATCTTATCCAGACTTAAGACCATGGACAGATTAGCTAACCAAGGATGGCTAAGGGACTCATCTTGCTCCTTCTGCAGCTCCCAGGAATCCCATGAGCATTTATTCCTTGATTGTATTTTTGCCAATCAGATTTGGGCTCCAATGCTATCTAGGATCAATATAGGCCCTCTCCCAGCCAACATCAGCCAATGTGTAGACATCTGCCATGACTTATCCATCCAATCTTCAGCTCGTCATCTCTGGAGCATATGTTTTCCAACCATCTGTTGGGTCATTTAGCAAGCTAGGAATGATTGTACCTTCTCCAACTTGATCAGGTCCCCCCAGCAAATCATCAACAAAACGGTAAACTTTCTTATTTTCTGGACAGGTGCATCTGCCTCCAAGAAGGCAATCAAACTGAAGAATATCCTCCAATCCTCGGGCCTCCCAGAGATTCTGGAATCAAGTGAAGACAGCAACAGGCTCCCATGAAATATCAGTTCCTCAGTAGGTCCTCCCTGCAACTAGCAAGCCGTAACCCTCCCCCAGGGCTCCTTTTGTTCTGTAGCAAACCCTCTTTGGTTGCCTGTTTCTTCACCCTAAGTCTATACTTTCAGTTGTTTTTATTTTGTTTTTCTTTTGTTGTTGTTTTGCTTTTGGTAAGTGGGTGGGAACAATGAAGATGTCTCCTTATCGGTGACGGCAAGGCCCTCTCCCGGTAGTTCACATCTTCCATTGCTCCATCCTTCCTTCACCTTCCATAATTTTGTGTATGTAATTTCTTATCATCCTTTTTACATATATATATATATATATATATATATATATATACATGAACAGGGCTTCTGGCCCTGTTTTTTCTTCAAAAAAATAATATCATAATACCAATTAAGTAAAACACTGTAAAAAATAAATAAGAAAAGACTTCAAAAATAAGGTTTAAACTCAAGATCTCATGTTCAATAATCTTATAACATACCAAGAGTGTTAGTGAGATATTGCTGAATATTTAACAAATATTCTTCTAATTAACGAATTGAATTTGAACACTTTTCTTATTTTACAAGGAATTCGAATTCAAATTTGAATTCATGAAACTAACCGAACACATGAATATGAGCACCACATTATTCGATTTGATTCGGTTCGTTTCCACATCTATTTGAGAGCCATATTGAAACCTCCCAACCATTCGAGTCATTTGCGGTTTCCAAAATCGATTGATCTATTGAATATTATTTATTGGATAATATTTCATTCTATTAAAAAATTATGCACCTATCAGCTTCAACTATAAAGTTAAGTTTATATAAGTATCAATTTCTTTCTGCCCGATGGCTTAAGTCATTTTTCTCAACAGCTCATAAATTAGCACGTCCAGGTATATGGACCTGTGGTATATATATGGTGCATCTCTAAGTTAGTGAATTAAAGTTTCTAATGAGATTAGTTGTAAGTTAGAGAGAGCTAGATTAAGGAGTTAGATATAACTTAATCAGAGTTTGCGGATCTATTTGATCATAAATCTTTAATTAGTAGGCATTGGTCTTCAATTTTCTATTTTTCATTATGATTTCTTCTGTATTTCTAATTCAAATTCTTAACTGTTAACTAGTGATCCCAACTTTTAATTTAAAAATAAAGTCATTATATGCACAACTTTTTTTTAATGTGGCATTATACTTGCATAAAAACCCGCAATATTTTACATTTTACTCTTATTTTAATTTAGGGCCTGTTCGTTTATTTCCTAAAAACCAAGAAATGGAAATGG
>BQKN01066908.1:68449-87240 GCA_022839385.1 Asparagus kiusianus
TCAAGGAATCACACCAAGAACTATTCTGTCTGCTCTCTCTGCTCTGAATTGCTCTATCAAATGCTCGATTCTCGTCAGTAATGACCCTAGGGGGTATTTATAGCCTCTGGGATACATAACTGAAAAACACAACAAAACGAAGAAGTTAGCCGGCGAGACAGTGTTTACTGTCTCGGCGGCCGAGATAGTGTTTGCTGTCTGGGCCTCCGAGACAGTAAATACTGTCCCGGAAAAACCAACCGCCTGGCAGTTTTTGCTGTAACCGCTTTCTCACGTTTCAAACTCCGTTATTTTGGCAGTTATTCACGTGATTTTCGCCCACGATGTTTTCCACGTCCCTTGGCAGTTAATGGACACGTGGGTGGTAGTTATTTGATTCAATTTTGACCATTTCAAAGCTATCTCGCTGGCGAGACAGCAAACACTGTCTCGCTGGCGAGACAACAAACACTGTCTCGCGGCGAGACAGCAAACACTGTCTCACTACGAGACAGTCCATACTTGTGATTTTTTGGTGATCTTCTCTATGTTTAGATATCGATCAGCATTTTTTGACGCCTACACCTGTAACTTGGATCTCCAACTTATTGCTCCACTACCTAAGATGAAGATGTAGCCGCTCGTGCTCCTTCTTGAGTCTATATCCCTGGCGTAGTCTGCATCACAAAAGCCTTCTAGCTATACATCCGCCCCGCCATACAACGGTCGGATGAGCATCTCAAGTAATGTAGAAGCCACTTGACCGCACCCCAGTGTTGCTTTCTCAGATTTCTCATGAAGCGGCTCACAACTCCCACTCCTTGTGTAATATCTGGCCTCGTGCACACCATTACATACATCAAACTCCCGACGGCAGATGCATATGGTATGTTGGCCATGAACTCATGTTCTTCAACAGTCTTTAGTGCTTGGGTCTTCGATAGCTTGAAATGACTCGCAAAAGGTGAGCCCACCGGTTTAGCTTTCTCCATGCCAAACTTTTTAAGAATCTTCTCAATGTAGGCCTTCTGAGACAACCTCAGCCTCTGTGCTGATTTGTCTCTGATGATCCTCATCATAAGAATCTGGTTTGTTGGACCCAGATCCTTCACCTCGAAGCACTCGGAGAGACACCCCTTGAGTTCCTCAATGCGGGCCAAGTCGGGCCCAGCAATCAACATGTCATCAACATAAATTAAGAGTATCACATAGGATTCACCATACCTCTTAATGAAACAACAGTGGTTTGTGTCGTATTTGAGAAAACTGTTCTCCTCCATAAAGTTCTCAAACTTCATGTACCACTATCGTGGAGCTTGCTTCAGGCCATACAAGCTCTTACGCAGGTGACACACGAGGCCCTCCCTGCCTTGTTCCTCGAAGCCCACTGGTTGATACATATAGATCTATTCCTCCAAATCTCCATGAAGAAATACTGTATTAACATCCATCTGCTCTAGATGGAGATCTCGAACTGTCACAATGCTCAGCACAATCCGAATCATGGTCAACTTGACGATGGGAGCGAAAACGTAAGCATAGCCCTTCACTACAAACCCCGCCTTGTAGTGTCTCCGTCCATCGGTTTCATCCTTGACCTGATAAATCTATCGATAGTGAAGAGCCTTTCGCCCTCTTGGAAGCTTTACGAGCTCACAAGTCCCATTCTTCATCAATGATTTTATTTCTTCCTACATGGCAGACTCCCACTCGCCCCGAGCTTTGTCAGTCTGTTTACCTCCTCATAGCTCTCTGGCTTATCACTATCAGTTAGGAGAAGATGATTCATGGTGGAAATGTACCTCTCTGACACCCTCGGATTTCTTAGAGCTTTGCGAATTGCGATCGGCAACTTTGCTGGATCCTGCTGCTGTGCATCCGGCACGTTCTCTTGATCTTCGTCTTCTGTGCTAATGGTATCTCACTGCCGTCCTCACTATCAGCAATATCTAGGAAAAGAGGGATAGCTGACTCCCACTCACCTCTTTGATCTTGTACATCGCATTCTTATGGAACACGACGTCACGACTGCACACCACCTTACGCGCATCGTGATCCCAGAAACGGAACACATACTCATTTCTTCCATAGCCGATGAAAGAGAGCTTCTTTGACTTTGGATCAAGCTTTGACCGATCTGTAAAATTGGTCAAGACATATGCGTCATAATCAAATACTCGTAAGTACTCTAGGTTCAGCTTCTTTCCGATTCAAGTCTCTTCAGGTATCCCATAACTGAGAGCTGTGAATAGCCCGCGGTTGATCAAGTATGCAGCAATATTGACAGTTTTAGCCCAACAACTATTGGGCAATCCGACGTGGATCATACTACTTCTGCCACGATCCAAAGTAGTGTGATTCATACGCTCCGTCACTCCGTTGTGCTGAGGTGTGTCTCAGATGGTCTTCAGTATCCTAATCCCATGGAACAAGCAGAAGTTCTCGAACTCCTGATCGCAATAATCGCCTCCATTATCAGATTTTAGGCACTTCAGCTTACTGCATGTTTCGTTCTCCACACAGGCAAGTCATTTCTTGAAGATGATAAAAACATCTGACTTGTGCTTCAAGAAGAACACCCACAATTTTTTTGTAGCATCATCAATAAAAGTGACAAAGTAAAGAGAGTTGCCAACATATAGGACTTGCGCAGGTCCCCACACGTCAGTGTGCACCAACTCTAATTTATGCAGTTTTAGAATCGGTCCAGTCTTATTGAAGCTCACCTTCTTTTGTTTGCCTAGGATGCACTCCTCACAGAAAGTCAGATTGATCTTGCTCAGACCCGGAAGCCTCTCTCCCACGGCCATAATCTGCATCCCTTTCTCGCTCATGTGGCCAAGTCGTCAATGCCAAGTCATGCAGTCGTCAAATGATGATGATGATGCTTGTCCTGCAACAAGCAGGCGGTTGATCTTCCTATTGGCGATGTAGAGAGATCCCTCGCGTTTGCCGTGTGCCACCACCAATGCACCCTTGGACACCTTCCAGCTTCTCTACTTGAATGATACGCTGTAACTGGAGTCAGTCAGTTGCCCGACTGATATAAGATTTCATCTGAGATCCGGTACATGCCAAACGTCATTCAGCGTCAAGGTGGTTCCGCCCTCCATCTTGAGGGTACAATTTCCCTTCCCGAAAACCTTACAAGGTTGATGTCGCCAAGATAGATTGTCCCAAAGTCCTTCTTCACGAACGATGAAAGCAGCTTTTGTTGTGAGGTTGCATGGAAATATACACCATAGTCGATGACCCACACATCACTTTTGTCTTCTAGGGATAGGAGAAGCGCATCTGAATCTGTTTCGTGCATGAGATTGGCTGCACCGTCAGCCTAATCATCCTCTGCTGATGCAGGAACAGAAACTCTACAGTCCCGTGCAAAGTAACCATTCTTTCCACATCTGAAGCACTTCCCTTCACTGTAACCATTTGGGTTCGGCCCTTTAGACTTTCCTCTTGACTTTGATCGGTCTCGTCATCCCCTACCCTTCTTCTGTGCACGCCCTGCCTCGACATGCAGAGCACTCCCACTGTTAGAGGCCTTAGCTCCTGAGACTTTACGACGAGATTCTTCATCCATAATTGTCCTAATCACCGTGTCGGGCTTCATCTTGTCATTGCCATTGGTGTTGCTCACCGCCATCACCAAATTCTCCCACAAATCTGGTAGACAAGAAAGTAGCAGAAGAGCTTGGATCTCATTGTCGAACTTGAGATCCCCTGCAGCAAGCTGTTGCACTTATTGTCGTTCATCTTCTTAGGTTTCCCCTTCACTCCTTGGAGGGGTAGGAAGAGATCTTTTTGGTACAAATAGTGTTATATCTGCATCCTCCAAACCTAGATTTTTGGCCGCCGAATTTCTCAATCCGAAGCATGTTGTCTTCAACTGTAGATCCCATGGCGAAAGATTACATATTTCCCGAATAGTAATAGTACTTATGAATAGTACCGTACTCGTGAATAATATCGTACTTGTGAATAGTATCCAGTACCTTTAAAGAGTAAATGATAATCTAACTTATTTTTTGATGTGGATGATCCACTTTTAGTAGCATCCATAGAGCATATGATAATCAGATATACGTACTCTTTGTCAGGCTCTGATACCAATTGTTAGGGTATACGTCAACAAGAACGCCTCGAACGCAGACGCATTACACACCCAAATGATTTTGGAATCAACGAATAAAGACACAAATTTAATCACAGTACTCACAGATATAACGTGATTCACTTTTACGGATCTACTCCACGGTGCAACGATGGCGCACAGTTATTTTATATTCCAAAAGAATTAGATCAAAGAGAACACACTCTCTTGATCAAGATACACTCCAGTAATTCTCACAAACTCTCTCCTTGATATTAGGAAAAAAAAACTCTCTATTTTTCCTTTATCTTACTCTTCTATAAAAGGAGTTGTTTCTGAGATGATTTTTCCTGAATAGTTTTGGCCTTATTTATATTGTTTGGGAAATACTATGCACTAATAAAATATTATTGATGAGATCCGCTACTAATACTATTTTCTTAGTGGGACCCACCACCTTTTTATTTTTGTCAAAATTTACGACCACCGATTTTCATTTGTCAAAGATGGTGTCTGGCTGACATTCCTTTGTCAAAGATGGTGATTGTCTCACACCATCATTTTCTATGTTTTATTTTGCATCGGTTCATTTAGACAAAGATTGTTTTGGCTAGCTTCTTTGAATAAAAAATATTTTGTTTAGACTACGGATTTGGCTAGCTTTTTTGGGTCCAACTATTTTGTTCAGACCAAGGATCCCTACATGAGCAACTATTTGTCATTTATGTACCTTTTACAAGTACTACGGTGCACGCAACGCGCACATGATATTTTTTATGAACCTGGGGAAGTGCTGTAATCGGACTGCCAAGCGGCCAAGGTAATGGACAATTTGTTAGTGTTGTTTTTGATTTTAAGGGCAATTCCATTGATTTTTCTAGGCGTGAGAGCCTCTTCGAGATATTACCAAAGTTTGAAAGCATTTCCTTTTTTGACAAACTTGAGGGCTTTTTCAAAATTCTAAAAGTGAATCTCACACAAATAAAAAACGGTTGTTCTTTTAAATAATAGCATAGGTAAGAATGTGACACTTTTAAAATGTAATAATTAAGGATGCATAGAGGACCCTTATCCACCGTTATTCAGAAACATTCATACTGCGTCCAGATTCATTAGTAATAATTCCTTTTTAGTAATGGTAACAATGTCCGTAACATCCATATTTGTCAAAATATGAATATTAAATCGTATTAGGATCTAGCTACTTGTATTCATTTGAAATTCTATACGTATGGGTTACAATCCGTACTTCGTATGTCCGTATTCTGTCTAGTTAATTGAATACCATATCATCAGACAACTTTGGAAATTTTGCACATGTCCCAATACACATAATCATAGAACCTGTATCTCTCTGTTCTTTTCCTTTTATTCATTTTCCTTATTCTCCTCTAGCTGCGTACGTTCATTCCTTTTTCACTAATTTCTTAGAGGATGCACCAAAAAAATCTATAAATATATATATCTCCAATTTTCTTTCATCATAGTAATCTCTCTCGTATCATATTTTTGATGGGTGAGCTGGGATCGAGCTCTGCGCCTTTAGGTAACTCATATGTTGGATTTCAACATAATGTAAAGGCTCAAGTTTCATCCCAACCCACCTATTCAAAAATAAAACAGATATTCAGGTTAATTGTAATTTTTTGAAAGATTTACATATTTTTGGCGTACAAGTAATTGGGATCGACCCCAACCTACTTGCTGAAAAATCAGCGGAGTTAAAAAGCCAAAATCAAGGTATCTATTATTTGTTTTGTCAACTTTTTATTAAAAAGGTGAAATCTATTATTTTCCGTTTACTTATACTTAAGCTTAAAAGATACTATATAAGCTAATTAAAACATCATTTCTAATTTAGAAAATGTAAAGCATAATTTCTAATTTAGAAAATGGATTAAAATTTATGAAAAATTCATGGAAAACATTTATCTAGCCTAAGCCCAAAGTTTTAAGTGATGTAGCAGAAGTGTAATCAAATAACACTACTCTTTCTTGTACAACAAGACGACACACAACCCTTAACAACCCCTAGAAATAGAAAACCTTCTGAAATATAGTAAAAAAAAACAAAATCTTACATAAAAATCACCTTACATAAGTCGTAAAAAGTTGCACAATTGCTAATCTAGCCTCCTAAAATAAAGAGCTAACACATAAATATTTAAACTAAGGGGGTGTTTGGTTCAATTTCTAGAAATTATAGGAAATGTTTTCCACTCAAAATATAATTTCCTTGTATTTCTTAAAAAAATTATAGGAAAAGTTTTGAGAAGTTAAAAAGTATCAATTTTTTTATTTTTTGTATTTTGCTTGTTTGGTTCAAAACAAGAAAATAGCTCATAACTTTATAGAAAATAGGTATGGGACGAGTTTTGTTGATTAAATAAGAAATGTGTCAGATTTCCTGTTGATTTCCTCCCATTTTGAGAGAAAATTGCTTTTTGTAAAATTTGGTAGTTTTTGATATTTTATAGAAAATATTTCTATAAATTTTTTGTTGAACCAAACACAATTTACAGAAATCTATGGAAAACTTTTAATTACAAAATTACCATTATCAGATATTTTGAGAAAAGTTTTCTCAAAAAGTGTGCAACCAAACAGCCCCTAAGACAAACAAAACCTATTCAACACACAATTTGTGTCTTAAGATGATTTCCTTTGATTCGGGAACTCTATTGGAACAATGAAGTTATTGAAGGCATAGATCAATCCTTGAGATTTCCTGTAACATTTATAATGAGGATTCCATGGAGGACTCGAGATATGGTCTGTTGCACGTCGAAATCTGCCTGAAAATTACCCTGTTTTCTTGGATCACCCGGGCTTTGCACAATCCAATTTCTCCCAAAAAGCATCACCTATTGCCTACACATCATTAAATAAATGTATTGTAAGGGTCTCTCTCAAATTTTTATATAAAGTTTTATATAAAGTTTTCTGCATGCAAAATTATAATCTTTGCATGCATAAATGAATTTTACGGCGCGAGTTTTATAATTTTGGTTTTTTGAGGTATTGGTCCCCTGAACCTCGTCTATTTCGATACAAGTCCCCCAAATGATCTATTTGGATGCAAGTCCCTCAAAACTTTTAAGTTCTTTGATAAATTCTTAATAGTTAGATTCACACCCATCTGATCCTACTAAACTAGCGGGGTTGCTAGGAATTAGATTTTAATCATGAGGAATTTCAGGAACTCTTACCAGATAGAGTTGGTTTTTAAATGAGTTCAAAGGATACATTGACTTGTTTACCTTTGCAAGAGGGTAGATTGACGACAAGGGCAAAGATTTTAAGAAGATATGAGAGAATTAACCTTGGGGACCTATTTCAAAATCCTAATAGTTCAGAGGGCTTGCATCCAAATATGATGATTTGGAGGTACTTGTATCCAGCTAGATGAGATTTGAAGAACTTCTATCCAAATACTGTGACTTGGGAGATTTGTATCCAAATTCCAAATAGATGAGGTTTGAGGGACCAATATCTAAAAAACCCAAACTTTGTTCCGTAAACTTGATACTTTCATCTCAAACCTGAAGACCAACAGGCCCCACCAACAGTACTTTACCACAAGTATCGTATCTCACAAATAATCTTCAATCACATTGTAAATAGCTACTACTTACAAGGAAAACGCTTTTTGGCTCGCGCTTTAACGCGCGAGCCAACTCGCGCAGAGACAAAGGGGGTGGGATCCACTGTGCCAGTGGGGCCCACCCCCTGTTTCTGCACGAGTTGGCTCGCACGTTAAAGCGCGAGCCAAATAGCAGTGTTGTGCTTACAACAACTATCTTAAATCTTCAAGCACATTGTACATAACAGTACATATTCTGCCTTTTATTCTATATGTTCTCTCCACTTGAACATTAATACGAAAGACACTTTCCCTTATAAATAACAAATTGATTGGTCCCAATAAATATCAGTAATTTTTACCAATAATCCTTACAAGAAAACGAACCTTTACTAGCTTATTTTTCTTATTTTAGGAAGATCCGTACACGATGCAAGCAATGATCCTAAACCACCTTCATGGTCATATAGAGGCTTCATCGCTATGGCATAATAACTCCCGGTTATATGTCTAATCAACATATTTGACGATTTAATGTTGTTTGCAAGAATAATTTGGACCTTTTATGGTAGAGAACATGTTAGATAACTAAAAAAAAAAAAAAAGAGCTAACACAAACTGGGCACGAATAGCCGTTGACGGACATTACTGAATCTAGGAAGAATTTATGACTCGGACCTCAAGCCCGCCATCTCAAAGTGTTGAATACTAACAGAAGCGGCGAGGGGACCAAGCGCTGCTAGATCAGTAGAGTAGAACTCTTGAACCGAGTAACAATCTAAGGGAATGCAGTGATATGCTTCCCGTTGATAGGTACCGTCTTCTTTATATAGGAGTTGTGCTCTGCGGGACATTTAGTTCGATCAAACTAGGATCAAGCCAGCGGAACAAGAAAGTTACCGAGAGGCGCCAACGGCCGAAGCTATGTAATTGGGCGGAGGTGAGACGTTGATACCGCACCGTGACACGATGAGATCCCGTGACGAATTGATCGATGGAGGGAGATTGGTATTAGCGCCAGAGACTGGATCCAAGAGGCTGAAGTTACTGCCCGAAGCATCAGAGCTCAGCAACCGGCCGTGATTAACGGAGGGCATGAAATACTGAGAGATGATAGTAAATTTAAGAGTTATAATCTCTCTTTACAAGGAGAAATTCTCTCTAATTCTTTCTCTCGGTCTTCTATATTGGAATGTGTTTTTTCTGAAAAGTTTTGGGTCTATTTATAAGCAGCTGAAAATACTATTCCTTATGTTATAATATTTTTTTTTTCTTTCGGTGTATTTAATTTGGGGCTTGCCACCTTTTCTTATTTTTCCAAAATTAAAACTGACAGGCAGAGCTACACCACACTAATAGAAAAACACAATACGTGCAAAATCACTGTAAATGAGAAGGTGACGAAATTAAATATACTTTCTTGTGCTAGGCACCCACCTCCTATCGGTGTGATTTATCGCTCGTGGAGCAACTAAGAATTTGTGGCCTCGATCTGGCCTGGGCTCAATCAGACAAGGAGGCGCCGCTTTTATTCTGGGTTTTTATTTGTCAATTTACCCTTGAGAATTCTCAATTCGAAACTCAAGCAATTAGCTAGTTAGCTTTTTTCCAAACTTAAAAGTCTCAATCTCAACATGCAAAGCCAAGTTTCAAACACAGTAAAAGCAAAAACAGCATGAAAAACACGGATTGTCCCATCACTTTGCCCAAATTTTAGAGAATTAAACGCATGATAAACTACACGAAGTTGATTTGTTCCTCCTGAAAGGCGCAGATTATCGCACAGTTTCTTCGTGCAGATGAAAAAAACCAACTTTGTTTCTTGTTAACCGGGGCCAACCTTAGGGATATCATAGTGCTCGGTGAGGTTGGCTAAGTACTGGTTGAACTCCTGAATCCGATCACGGTGAGATTTGCTCGCCATCTTTGCTAGCCTTCGCATCTCTATCTTCTCCCTCTGCTCCATATAGCGCCTCTCAGCCGGGGTTAGATGATGATAAGACGGTCGATGCCCTTCATCTCCCAATTTGTCAGATTCTATAACGTCCCCTGAAGGGTAACATGATATAACGTTAGTAATTAAACTAAGGAGTAGCTGCATATATAAATGAGGCCTTGGTTCAGTATTAGTTCAGCGAAGTTGAATGTGCTAACCTTCTTGAAGCACATTTCTTAAAGTTTCTGAGTTGTTCTCGTAATGATACTTGTTTTTCTTCTTCTTGTTCTTTACTCCACCAGATTTTACATTCAAAGGCTTCCCTTTCAACTTTAGCTTCCCACCAACAACATTCTCAAACGCAGACATTTACCTAAGTAGAAATAAGTAAGTAATTTTTTTTTTATCCGAATAGGGAAAAGCATATATGTGAACATATTGTCCAATTCTGTATAAAGCATAATAAGATTCTTAAATAGGATTTGTGTTACCTAGGTGCTTCTATCGGAAGCTATACCCTTACCCGACAAGTACCCGCACACCGTAGTGGACACGTACCTGTACTCATACTGAGACTTCATTGGACACTTCTTGAATATAAGCATACAATTACTTAGGCGTATAACAAATTATACAGTACATGTTTGAATTTAAAGCACTCCTCATACACTTCTTGAACATATATCAAAATTATTAACTTTAATACACACACACTTTTACGTATGTATATGCGTCATTCCGGTACCCTACCTTCTACAAAATTTCCCCGTACCGTATCCAAACCCCCATACCCATGCAACTTAGGATGAATACATGTTCCATTCCATGTTTTATCTTTCTGAATACTGAATCACATGATTCACAAGACGATAAAAAAAAAAAAACTATAGATCTCACCTACAAGCATACATCCGAGTACATCTCAAGGGGTACAAGCTGATTTTGATTCCTGGAGTTTTTTTTCCCAAGTCATTTATTGTTTATCTATCTCTCATTTTGTACTCAGCAGAAACAACCTTCAAACCCCTTCATTTCTCATTCACGTGTACATCATAACATATTCATCCATACTACGCTCATCTTTTTCACAAATTTATTTCTTAATTGCGCAGCATTCAGATTCGCACATGGCGGCCATCCTATAGATTTTCTCTTCAATTTCACAGGTACAGTACGATCGCATCAAACTATAGAAAAGCTGACCCATTTTAATTATAATTAAACAAAAAGGGATAAAAAACTGTAGAAAGAAATATATAAAACATAAAATCTACAGAAAAAAGGGGAAGCTAAATATCTAAGACCAATTGCGATCGAGTTTCACGTCTCTAAAAATTATTGATAACCCGAAAACTCCAAATCTAAGTTATCCCACGTTTCAACCGTTGGAACTAAGCTTATATCTTCTAAAAAAAATACCAGAAACGCTTCATCTAAGGAATCTCAAGTATCCAATCTCCAAACATGAGAACATCTTAAAAAAGATTACAGTTTTGAGAAGTAAGACTGAAATTTTTCAAAAAAAAAAAAAAACCTTTGATGTGATTTCCCGACGGCGCAAATGACTTCGTCGGCGTTGTCGAGATGAGGATGGATCGATCGAGGGGCAGGGGTTTCGATGAATTTGAGGCGGAGAGGGAGAAAGATTGGGCAATATGAAAAGATACCTCCGAGATCGCGGGGTACCAATTTCTCAGTTTCTGGATCCATTATAAATTTTAACAGAACAATCTCGAAGCCGAGATCAAATATCTGTTCGTGGTAGCACGAGACGGAACCTTCTCGAGAACGAGGCGTAATTTAGGGGCTGTTTGGTTCGTTTCCTAAAAACCAAGAAAAGGAAAAAAAACATGGAAATCAATAAAATTTGGTTTCCATTATTTTCCACCCTTAGAAATCTCCCACATCAACCAATAATATGATGACAACTCATCTTATTTCTTATTTTTAAAAATAAACTAAACACAATAAATGAGTCACATCAATCAACTCATCCAACTCACCTTACATCATCTCATCTCATCTACTACCATCTTTAAAAACCACTCACATCATCCAATAATATGGTGACAACTCATCCTATTTCATTAACATTTCATTTCCACCAATTTCCTCCAAAAAAGCTAGGAAATCGATTTCCTTAAGTGTGAGTCACATCATCCAATAAGATAATGACAAATCATCTCATCTCATCTATTTTCTTAGTTTTAAGAATGAACCAAACACAAGAAAAGAACCTAAACAAGGAAAATAGTTTCCTTATAAGTTTTTTCCTTATTTTTTTAGCCAACCAAACACAAGAAAAGAACATCAAAATAAGTTTTCTTTAAAAATCACTCATATCAACCAATAATATTGTGACAACCCATCTCAACTTATCTCTTTTTTACTTCTAAGAAGTGAACCAAACACAAGAAAACATCCAATTATGGGAAATATGTTTCCCTTTCTTTACTTTCCATGTTTTTTTAGCGAACCAAACAGCCCCTTATCTGCGGAGGATCTCTGATACAAAATAATCTTAATGGTTTTAGATATTAGTCCCTTAAGTTATAGTTATTTTGATACCAGTCCCTAATGTCTTCGTATTTTGATAAAATTGCCTTAATATGCTGTTATTAGTCCTAGTGAGTTGGATGTTAAAGTGGCTGGGGAAATATTCCATATTATTTAACCTTTTTTTGCTATTTTTAGTCATTTCGCAAATAATTCGGCAGAGAGAGCTAAAATACACGATCTCATGTACTATAACCCACGATTTCTGGACATTTTTATTCGTTTCTACCTGTTGGCAAATAATCCCGTGGAGGCTAAAAGTCAGGATATTGTGATCTATAACCTACAATTTTATGGCCATTTTTGTCACTTCAAATTCTTAGCAAACAATTTTATGGAGGCCATAATTCATGATATCATGAGCTATAACCCACGATTTTTGGTCATTCTTAGTTATCTCGACCAGTTGACAAATAATTTCGCGCAAGCCAGATTTCACGATTTCGTGAGCTATAACCCATATTTTTTTGCTATTCTTAGTTGTTTCGATTGCTAGCAACTAATTTTATGGATGCTAAAATTAACAATTTTGTAAGTTAGAGCCTATGTTTTAAAGTCGTTTTTAGTTATTTCGATCAATTGGCAAATAGTTTTGCGGAGGTCAAAATTCATGATATCGTGAGTTATAACCTACATTTTTTTGGCCATTTTAGTCATTTTGAATAGTTAGCAAATAATTTCACCGAAGCCAAAATTTTCAATTTTGTGATGTATAGCGCATGATTTCTGATCATTTTTAGTTGATTTGACCCATTAAAAAATAATTTTGTGCATATCAAAATTTAAAATTTTGTGAGCTATAATTCATGATTTTTATTATTTTTTAGTCATTAGGACCAGTTGACAAAGAATTTTACAAGGCCAAAATTCATGATTCATGAGCTATAACCTACGATTTTTCGTTAATTTTTAGTCCTTTCAACCCGTTGGCAAATAATATCGTGGACGCCAATACATGATTTCATGAGCTATAAACCACGACTTTTAGTTGTTTCGATCCGTTAGAAAATAATTCCATGGAGGACAAAAATCACAATTTTGTGAGCTATAATCCACAAATTTTTGTAATTTTTAGTTATTTCATCTGCTAGCAACTAATTTTAGAAGAATAAAATTCACGATTTCATGAGATATAGTCTATGTTTTTTTAGCTATTTTAAATTATTTTGACCTATTAGCAAATAATTTTAGGAGGCCAAACTTCATGATTTCATGAGTTTAACCTCAGATTTGTTTGGCATTTTTAGTCATTTGGACCAATTGACCAATAATTATGTGGAGGATAAAATTCATGAAACCCATGATTTTTCACAATTTTAAATCGTTTTGATGTGTTGACAAATAATTTCATAGATGATTTTTAGGCATTTTTAGTCATTTTGATTAATTAGAAATATTTCTACGGAGGATAAATATCACAAATTTCTTGAGCACCTATGATTTTGCAGTAATTTTTAGTCATTTGGGCCCATTAGCAAATAACTTATTCAGGATTTCTTGAGCTATAACTCATAATTTTTAGTCATTTTTAGTTGTTTCGACACGTTGGCAAATATTTTCGTGGATAAAATTTACTATATTGCGAACTATTCATGATTTTTGGGCATTTCTAGTCACTTTGACCCATTGACAAATTATTTTTTGGATGGTAATATTCACGATATTTTGCCATTTTCGGTTATTTGGATTAATTGGCAAATAATTTTATGGAGGCCAAAATTCACTATTTCATGAGCTATAACTCATAAATTTTGAACATTTTAAGCCATTTCGACTCGCTGGCAAATAAGTTCATGTGGGCCAAATACACCATTTCATGAGCTAAAATCCATGAATTTTGGACATTTTGAGTTATTTCAACTCATTCACAAATAATTTTACATATGCCAAAAATCATGATTTTTAGTTATAACCTATGATTTATGGCCCTTTTTAGTAATTTCGACCCATTATCAAATAATTTGTAGATGCCAAATTCAAGATTTCATGAGCTATTTTTGTCAGTTTTAGCCTACATATGTGTGTGTGCGCGCGCGTGTGTGTGGCAAGTAGTTTTGTGTAATGCAAAAATTACTATTTCAAGAGCTATAACCCATGAATTTTTAGCATTTTTCTCGTTTCGACCCAGTTGAAAATAAACCCACAAATTTCAGTCATTTTGACCTGCTGGCAAATAATTTTGTGCATGCCAAAATTCATAATTTCAAGAGTTGTAGTGCATGATCTTTTGGTCATTTTTAGTCATTTCGACCCATTAGCAAATAATTTCATCGAGACAAAAATTCATAGTTTTGTGAGCTATAACTCATGATTTTTTACTAACTTTATTCATTTGGACTAGTTGGCCAATAAGTGGGTGGAGGCCAAAATTCATAGTTTTTTGAGCTATAACCAATGATTTTTGGCTATTTTATGTCGTTTTGATGCGTTGACAAATAATTTCATGGAGGCCAAAATGCAAGAATTCATGAGTTATAATCCACGATTTTTGGTCATTTTTAGTCATTTTGATCTATTGGCAAATAATTCTGCAGAGGCCAGAATTATGAATTTATGAGTTATAATCTACGATTTTATTGCTCTTTTTAGTCATTTTAGCTCATTGGCAATAATTGTACAAACCAAAATTCATTATTTCATGTGTTAATACCTCTATATTTTGGCCATTTTTAGTCATTTTGATATATTACAAATAATTCCATGGATGACAAAATTTGAAATTCATGAATTATAACTCATGGTTAATGGCCATTTTTCATCGTTTCGCTTTGTTGGCAAATAATATCATGAAGGCCAAAGTTCATGATTTTGTGAACTATAACTAACAATTTTTGGCTATTTTTAATTATTTCGAACAGTTGACATATAATTCGTGGATGCCAAAATTTACGATTTTGTAAGCTATAATCCATAAATTTTAGCTATTTTTAATCATTTCAACCTGCTGCTAAATAATTTCGTGGAGACTAAGTTTCACTATTTCATGAGCTATAATCCAAGATTTTTGAGTATTTTTAGTTATTTTTAATTGTTCGCAAATAATTTTATTGATGTCAAAATTCATGATTTTGTGGGCTATAACCTACGATTTTTTGCCATTTTTAATCATTTCGATTAGTTGGCAAATAATTTTATAGAAGCCAAAAGTTAAGATTTTATGAGCTATAACCAATGATTTTTTATCATTTTTAGTCGTTTCGACCTATTAGTAAATAATTTCGTAGAGGCTAAATATACTATTTCATGAGCTGTAAACCATTATTTTTAGCCATTTTTAGTCAGTTCAACTCGTTCGTAAATAAAACCGCGGATGCCAAAAATCATAATTTTGTGAGTTGTAACCTACGTGGCCATTTTTAGTAATTTCAATCCATTAGTAAATAATTTTGTAGAAGCAAAATTTTAAGATTTAATGTACTATTAATTTACGTCAGTTTCGACCTTGTGGCAAATTATTTTGTCGAGTGCAATACTTACTATTTTATGAGTTATAACTCATAAATTTTTACCATTTTCCTCGTTTCAACCTTCTTGAAAATAAACCCATATTTTTTACCATTTTTTGTCATTTTAACATATTGATAAATATTTCTATAGAAGCCAAAATTCTCAATTTGATGAGCTATAACCCAAAATATACGATTTCGTGAGCTGTAACCTATTGGCAATTGATTTTTTAGAGTCTAAAATACACAATTTCATGAGCTATAATGCATGATTTTTGGGTGTCTTAGTCATTTTGACTTATTGGCAAATAATTCTATAAATGTCAAAAGTCACGATTTTGTAAGCTATAACCTATAGTTTTATAGCCAATTTTAGACCCGTTGGCAAATATTCCATGCAGGCCAAAATATATAATTTCATGAGTCATATAATCCATAATTTTTGAGAATTTTTAGTCATTTTGATCGAGTGGCAAATAATTCTATAGAGACCAAAATTTATGATTTTGTGAGCTACAACCTACGATTTTAGGGCTATTTTTTGTCATTTCTACCTATTAGCAAATAATTTTGTAGAGACCAAACTTCAAGATTTCATGCGCTATGACACATGATTTTTGGCTATTTTTAGTCATTTTGACTTGTTGGCAAATAATTTCGTAGATGTCAATATTCTCGATTTTGTAAGGTATAACCCGCTATTTATAGCTAATTTTAGTTGTTTTGAATAGTTGGCAAATATTTTCACGAAGGCCAAAATTCACGATTTCATAAGATATAACCCACAATTTTTGGTAATTTTTTTATCATTACAACTCGTTGGTAAATAATTTCATGAATGTCAAAATTCACAATTTTGTGAGTTATAACTCAATATTTCCCCCAATGTTGATTCGACTCGTTGGCAAATTGTTTTGTGGATACAAAAATTCATGATTTCATGAGTTACAACCCACGATTTTTTACCATTTAATTATTTGGACCAGTTGGCAAATAATTTCATGTAGGACAAAAATCACGATTTTGTGAGCTATAACCCACTATTTGTGGCAATGTTTACTCATTTTAACTCATTGCCAAATAATATCGTGGATACCAAAAATACATTATTTCATAAGCTAAAAACCCACGTTTTTTGAGCATTTTAGTAGTTTTGACCGACTGGTAAACAATTTCGCGAAGGACAAAATCACGATTTTGTGAGCTATAAACCATAATTTTTTAGCCTCTTTAGTTCTTTTGTAAGCTAGCAACTAATTTTACGGAGGTAAATTTTTTTGATTTCGTGAGCTATAGCCTACATCTTTTAACTATTTTTAGTTATTTTGACTCATTGATAAATAATTTTATGGAGGTCAAAATTCATGATTTTGTGAGCTTTAACCCCCTTTTTTTGCATTTTTAGTCATTTGGATATAGCTGGCCAATAATTATGCAGAGGACAAAATTCAGAATTTCATTAGATACAACTCACGTTGTTTTGCAATTTTTAATCATTTTTATGCATTGAAAAATAATTCTGCAGAGGCCAAAATACATGACTTCATAAGCTATAACCCATGATTTTTGAATATTTTTAGACATTTTGATCCATTGACAAATATTTACATCGGGGCCAAAAATCAAGAATTCTTATGCGCCTATGATTTTGTGGCCATTTTTAGTCATTTGCGCCCATTAGCAAATAGTTTTATACGGACAAAAATTCATAATTTGATGAGCTATACCTATGGTTTTTGGTCATTTTAAGTCATTTTGACCCCTAGCTAAATAATTTCACGAAGGCCAAAATTTGCGAATCCATAAGCTGTAACCCATGATTTATGACCATTTATTTATTTAGACATATTGACAAATAATTTCACAGAGGCAAGGATCCATAATTTAGTGAGCTATAGCTTATGATATTTGGCCATTTTTAGTCATTTTCAGTGGTTGGCAAATAATTTCGCAGGGGAAAAAATTCACAAACTCATAAGCTATAACCCATGATTTTTACCATTTTAGTTGTTACGACCCATTGACAAATATTTTCATGGAGATCAAAATTCACTTGTGAGCTATAACTCATGATTTTTGGGTATTTTTTGTCACTTTTACCCGTTGACAAATATTTTTTTGGATGACAAAATTCGTGATATTTTGCCATTTTTAGTCATTTGGATTAGTTGACAAATAATTTTGTGGATGCCAAAATTCACAATTTCATGAGGTATAACTCATGATATGGCCACTTTTAGCTGTTTCCACCCGGTGACAAATAATTCTGTGGATGCTAAAATATACGATTTCATGAGCTATAACCCATGATGTTTGAGAATTTTGAGTTATTTCAACTCGTTCGTAAATAATTTCACAGAGGTAAAAAATCATAATTTTTTAGCTATAACCTATAATTTTATGGCCATTTTTAGTTACTTCGACCCATAGGCAATAATTTGTAGTTGCCAATTTTTAATATTTCATGAGCTGTTTTTGTTAGTTTTAACTTTGTGGCAAATAGATTTGAGAAATGCAAAAAATTATCACAAGATCTGTAACCCTTGAATTATTATCATTTTTCTCGTTTCGACTGATTTGAAAATAAACCCACGATTTCTTGCTATTTTGACCTACTAGCAAATAATTTCATAGAGACAAAAATTCACGATATTTTTAACAAATAATTTGGCGAAGGCCAAGATTCATAATTTTGTGAGATATAACCCATGATTTTTGGTCATTTTTGGTCATTTGGAGCAATTGGCCAATAAGTATGTAAAGACAAAAATTCATGATGTATTGAGCTATAGCACATGATTTTTAATCACATTTAGTTGTTTTGATCGTTGACAACGGAGAGGTCAAAATATAAGATTTCATGAGTTATAACCCACAAATTTTTGTCATTTCAATCTGTTGAAAAACATTTCCACTATTTTGGGTCTTTTGTATTGAAATTAACTCAGAGTACAATAAAAAGAATATAATGAAGCAAATGAAATATTTATATTTCCTGGTGGTTCTTTTTTTTGTGCCGATAGAATGCCAACCTTGTATTCCGTTGACGCACCAATTAAGATGACGAGTCTTTTGCTGTTGATGAGAGAAGTTGGAGCCTAGATTAAGAGGGAAGAGAGAGAATGTTTGGAGGTGTATATATAAAGATAGAGAGAGAGAGAGAGAGAGAGAGAGAGAGAGAGAGAGAGAGAGAGAGAG
>BQKN01066908.1:87250-106562 GCA_022839385.1 Asparagus kiusianus
GAGAGAGAGAGAGAGAGAGAGAGAGAGAGAGAGAGAGAGAGAGAGAGGGAGGGAGGGAGGGAGGGAGGGAATGATGGTTTTATGAAACTTAGACAACAAGAAACTTAGACAACAAGTTTTCGTCTCAACTAGGCATGTCCAAACGGGTCGGCCCGGCCCTGCCCGGCTCGACAAACCAGGCCCAGGCCTGGAAAACCCGTGGCCTGGGCCAGGTCCTGGGCTGGGGCCGGGCCTAAGCGGGCGGGGCACCGGGCCAGCCCGATAATTTTCTTTTTTTTCTTTTTTTGTTATAAAATTTTAAGAGTAAATAACAATAAATTAAGAAAAATTTTGATAAAAAATCAATCATATTATTAATCACTTGAATTATATAATTTACAAATACAAAAAGTTTTAAGAGTAAATAACAACAAATTAAGAGTAAATAACAATAAATTTTAAATTATTAATAATCAGTTAATCACTGACAATTTTTATTTTTTGTTAAACTTTTTAAGAGTAAATAACAATAAATTAAGTAGAATTTTGATTAAAATCAATCATATTATTAATAACTTATAATTATATAATTTACAAATACAAATAATCATAGAAATTAAAATTATAAAAATAAGTTCTTTATTAATAATATGTTAATCATTAACAATTATAAATTTATTTAGGAATTTATCATATCACAATAGATGAATATATCCTAACTAGGTTGGCACATACTGATCAATATCACTATCATTTGTAACTCTTTCCAAAATAATTTACCATAAATTTTCAACTAAGAAAAAATTACAAACTAATAAATAATTTATACTCTTTATCTCTATCTCTTATTCCCAACTCTTCAAGTATATCTTCAATACTAGTCATCCGATCGATGCATTGAGTTCTCTTCTCGTACCTCCACCAATCTTGTAGGCATATTACCGACTGTATAGTAGACGAATCTAACGATGTCCTGTGGTCGTCGATCAAACATCCTGATGTGCCGAAGGTGGATTTTGAAGCTATCGTGAAAACATGCACTGTTAGTAAGTCACGAGCCATGATAGAAAGTTTAGGATATGAATATGTTCCATATACTCACCACAATTATAAAATATCGAAACTATTATTTTGACTTTTAACTAAAGATGTAGTTAAAAATTGTTCAATTTTAAAAACTTCCATTGATAATCCATATCTAGATCCAGATCCACCAGTTAGCTGAGCTATCAATAATTTTCTATCAAAACTCTTACCTTTGCCCCGACTTAAACTCGTAGAAGCAAAAGTTGTAGGCTGATGTGTACTTACACCATATCTAGCTGCATGTTCATCATATAATCTTTGAAATAAGCTTTAATAGTATTATGATGAGTAAGAGTAGTAACAGTTTGACCATCATCAATGTCTCTTATCATATTACCATACAAAGAATTTAACAAATTTCGAAGACCAACATTATTTAAACATGGATCAATAAGAACTCCCAAACCAAAAAAAATAGGAATAGGCCTAAAATACTTATTAAATTTACTTTTTATTTAAAAAATCATATTTCCAAAATAATTATCCGTACGATAATTTATTAAAGAAAAGATTGAATATTTAAAACTAGTAAAACAGCTTGAATAATAGTTGGATAATAACAACCAGATAATAACATAGTAGCATCATAACAAACTTGTAATATCTCTTTTACACTATATATAATTAACCATTCATCCTCAGTTATTCCATACATAATACCAGAGCTAGAACTAAAAGTATAGAAATCAATAAAATCATTTATAATTTTTTTATACTCTATTGCTATATTTAACATTGCATAGGTAGAATTTCACATATGGTTAACATCTTTTAGAATTAATATGGGTTTAAAATTTTTTATTTTACACAATTATTTTCATCTTTTAAGTCTTGTTCAGAAACATTATGAGCATAAGCTTGTAGGCGTCAAAAATTGTCGATAGGTCCCCGCACACAGCTCGGTGTTAACGATCGACGACTGAACGTCACTACCCGGTTCACAAGAGTTCAAACGACGTCGGTGAGCGATTGAAGCCAACCGACGGACTACGTGAGCCGACAGAATGTCAGAATCACGGGGATACGGATTGACCAAAAACCCCGCGATCACCGCAATCGGAGCAACGCCCTTCGTGAACTCCTCGACGGGCTTTCAACACAACCGGAATCAGTCAAATCCAAGTCCGGACGAAGGCACTACAGCGAAGAACACCGCGGAATGTCTCGGATGACACGAAACACCCCGGGGTGTCTCGGAAATTCCGAGACACCCAGGGGTGTCCTCTCCCCTTTTGAGCACCCCTACCCCCCTTGGTTTCCTATAAATAGGCCCCTAGGGCCTCCATTCTCTGGGCCTTGGTTTTGGGAGAGAAATTTCTGGTCTTGGGATTATCCTCGAGATCTGAAATTTCTAAGAGGAGCGGCGAAGCCCTGCCGAAGAGTAGAGTCTGATTTCTTGAAGCAGCGAAGCTCTGCCGGATTAAGGAGTGAGAGCTCTTCATCGACTTCTTCTTCATTCCCCCTTCCTTTCCTTGGTGTTGCCCTTCGCAGGCGACACTAAGAAGAGCTAGTGTCTCGTTTTAGCCGAGACATAAGCTTATAACTTCTAGATCTCACGCGGATCGACGAGGTTCTGTTTCTATATCCCTTTGCGGATAGACGAAACTCTGCCGGATTTTACCGGAAAGGATCTTGAAGAGTCGGCGGTCCACGGATATCGACATCCCCGTCACAGGCCAACAACCCACGCAAGCGAGACCGAACCAAACCGGGATCTCGTGTTTATTTTCGATAAAGTTGTAAATCTTTTGTTTTCATTTAAACTCTGTTGTAACGGTTGAAGTTGTAACAGATCTCAAACAAGAGCAATGAAAACAACAACTTTTGACGAAAACAAGCTGGCGACCACAGTGGGAGCCGCCGACCTCGCTACCGAGATCGGAGTGACGCAACCGGCCTTCAAGATCTGGGTGAATGAAGAGATCGAATACGAGTTCGATCAGAAGAAGTTCGAAGAGTACCTCTCCTCCTCCTCCTCCAGATCCGCCTCTCCGCAACGGCGTAGGAAGAACTCATCTCCCAAAAGGGCTCGCGGAATCTCCAACTCCTCAATCCGAGACTCCGCCATCGCTGCCACTACGCCCGTACCACGCAACGACCCCGCGTCGATCAGCGTGGTTAAGGCTGTAGATCCGGCCCTCACAACCACCACGAAGGCGATAGGTGATGCTGCTCCAACTCCATCAAAGAGAGCGCTCCAAAGGCGTCGTCAACGTCTCGCTCAACAGCTCGCCAAGGCCAAGGAGTCCAAAGATGGAGTGCGCTATGCAGAGGACTTGAAGTCGAGGCGGCAACAAGAGCAACGGCAAGCAATCAACCTCCCCTCCAAATCAGGAGCGAGTGTGTGGATCCGCGTCAAGCGGAACCGCTCCACGCTCGAGGAGCGAATCAAGAAGCGCCGCGCCCTACTTGCACATGCCCGACTTCTCCTAAAGAAGGCAGAGGAGATGCAGCAAGAAACGGCGGTCAAAACGCCGTCTACAAGCAGATTGGTGTGGGTTCCCAAAGCAACACCAACATCTCAAACCAAGAAGGGTGAGGCTATCACCCAGAGTTCAGCCAAATCAAAACCCGTTCCTCCTGTACCGGCACCCTCAACGGAGCCAGGTAAACAAGGGGATCATTCAAGATCCCAGGTTCCTTTGTCGGGTCGCCTCGGTCCCTTACCGGAGAACCGAGGAAGAATACCCGTCAAAGAACGGCTGGGACCATTGAAAGGTCCCCAAGTTAAGATTCAGACTGGGGGTGGAATCAATCCCCCCAAGAAAGATGAAAAAGGGAAAGCCCCTGTCACCGACCGCACCGGGTTGCGAGTCGAACCAAAAGAGCCCGTTCGGTTTTTACGTTCACAAAAGCGTAAAATCGAACGGGCCACTCTTGAAAAATCTAACCAAGTGTTGCATCCTCAAAGGGAAGCACACTCATCCGAGGATGAGCGTGTTATGCCGGGGAATACATATCAACACTCTGTAGGTTGCTCCAGCTACGAAGCTGATGAGTTGTACTACAAAGCTGGGGGTATGGAAAAACCCCGAAAAAGATATGTGCAGGAAATGGAGTCCCAGTGCCCGTGTGTAAGTATCATTAAGGCGGTGCTGTCAGAATGCCGTTGTGACAGTTCCCCAAAAAGAATTTCGGTGTTCGAGAGACTCTCCAAGCCGAAGCGTTTCCACAAGAAGAAATCGCTCCGCCGAGAAGACGAACACTCAAGAGTGTCGGTTAACATGACCGGCAGGGGAAATTCAGCACAACCCTTCAGCATAGAACAGCTGGCCGAGATATCCCGGTGTATGACACGGTTGCGGCCCGGAACCAGCGGCCAAAAGAACTACCAAAGGGTGCCAATTGGACTCTCCTTGGAAGAAGAAGAATCAGAGGCTGATTCGGATTCTTGCTCGGCGGTGGCATCCGATGACACGGCCTCGAGTGCGGGTCAACCCTACGAATCGCTCATGATCAGTGCCGAACAAGTATCCAAAATACTTGAAGAAGCCCTGGCCAAGCAAAAGGAAAGCTTCAAATTTGAAATGGAGATGACCCTGCAGCGAATGAGGGAGATGCACGACCAACAGATTGCGGCGCTAACGGTCCACCAAGGAGAACCAAATCGGCGCAATCCAGAAGAGAGCGAACGGGAAGCGGATAATATCAATATCCCTCCGGTCAATACCGACAATGGGGGTGGTCCCGCAGAAGATAATGCCAAAGAGGACCACGTCACCTCTCCCAGAAGCCACTCAAAGGCCGAGACGAGTGATGACAAGAAGATGAAGGACCTGGAGAGCAAGATCAATGCATTGATGAATGCTCAGGAGGTAAAAAGATCCGGTATACCCTGTCCTTACCCAAGGGAGTGGGAATCGATCCCATATCCGGCAAAGTTTAACTTGATTAACTTTACGCCGTTTGATGGGAAGGGTTCCCCTACCCAACACTTAATCTATTTCAAGTCTCATTTAGGAATTATTTCCGGAAATGAGCCCCTCATGGTGCGGTCATTCGTTGGCACTCTTCGCGGAGCTGCCTTCGATTGGTATCGCCGTCTCAAGCCCGGAAGTATCAACGGCTGGGATGACATGGAGGACATGTTCCTAACCAATTTCTTTGATGATGACACCAAGGTTTCAATCGGCACGCTGTTCGATGAAAAGCAAAAGAACGGCGAGACGGTTGAAAACTTCGTGAAGAGGTTCCGGAACAAAGCTATGAATTACAGGGATCCGGTCAGCGAGGACTTCATCCTCGAAACCTGCCACAATAACTTAACGCTCGACATCCTTGAAGCCATGGGAATGGCGCCGTCTAAAACCTGGAAGGATTTAAAGATGCGGGGAGAGCGAGCCGAGCGGTTCCTCAAGAGAAAGAAGGCGGAGAGAGGGCAAATACCCAATAATGCCCCGCAACCAAATTTTACCCCCAAGGGTAAAGGAAAGGCGCATGCAAATGCGGTGGTCGCAAATCAAGTCTTTGAGGTGCAAGCACAGCCGCAACAGCCGTAACAACCACAGCAGCCGCAACAGCAGCAACAGAGGGCGCCTCAACAACCCAGGTGGCAGCAACAGCCCCAGAAGCAAAAGGTTGGGGAGCCGAGGTTCCCAAAGGTCTACTCGTTCAAAGAGGATGAAATCCCGGGTATTTTCAAATACCTCGTGGAAAACAACAAGATCAAGCTACCGCCGATTCAGGATCAAGAAGATGCCAAGAGGGTCAACGATCCGAAATACTGCGCATTCCACCGAGCGGTGCACCATCCTACCAAGGTATGCTACGCTCTCAAAGATAAGATTCAGGCCCTAATCGATGTTGGGGTTATTACTATGAAGCAGCCCAAGGAGAAGAAGGTGGGCGCAAACACCGTATCCATTAGCTTTGGATCTGTTCCCTCGAGTTGGTTCCAACACGAGTCGGTGATCAAAGCGGCGGTGAAGACGGTGAATGATGATCCGCACCAACAGCGTCAGAAAGGGCTTGTGCCACACACAGCCCCGAACGGCGAGATTTTGTGGGTTCATCCGGATTTGATCGCAGATGAACAATGGGCCACGACCTCTTCCCCAAAGAATAAGAAGAAGTCGAAGAGGAAGGGCAAATCCTGTTACGGGGCCTCTGCTATACCGGGGGTGGATGACGACAAAATTCCGACCTTCCCGCTTTCTGAAGATGAGCAAGAAGCTTTTGCAACCCGAAGCGGGAACGAGTATCATTTCAAGTATCCGGATGCTTCTGAGCAGTTGGGTACCAAAACCCCACCTTCCAAGACGCTGGCAGAACTGGGGATTTCAGCAATGCCCCCAACACCAGCAGCCACGGAGAAAATCCCACAGAAGGATAAGGGAAAAGAGCCTCTACGTCAAGAAGTTCAGAACCCGAAGCAGCCTCGATTCAATCATCCGATTGGGCGAGATAAACCAGGGAATACAAGCTCTCCGCCTCATTTCGACATTATGGCGCAATTGGCCAACATCCCAGCCCGGATAACTCTATACGAGTTGCTACGGTTGTCAAAGGATACACGGAAAGCACTACAAGAAGCCTTGAGTGATTCCGAAGCCTTCTTGACTCGGATCAAACCATCTTCTGAAGAACCAGAATCATCAGCCCAACAATGCAATCTGGCGGCGCATCACTTCCCCTGCATCTCTTTCACCAAAGAAGATATGCAGACGAAGAATTCAAAGCATGATAGGCCGTTGTACTTCACCGGGCATATTGGCTCCAGCGTTGTCAACCGGATCCAAGTCGATCCGGGTTCCGCTGTTAGCATCATGCCATTCCGATTGATGCATCATCTCGGAATCCCGACTAGCAAATTAGCGTCCACTGGCACGACGATTTACGGATTCAACACCAGCGGGTCCAAACCCTTGGGGAAGATCCGAATCAAATGCCAGATTGGGGATTTGAAGTCGGAAGTTACATGCTATGTGATTGACGCGGAAACATCCTATAATTTACTGTTGGGTCGACCTTGGATCCACGGTAACCTTATAGTCCCGTCAACTCTACATCAGTGCTTTAAATATGTGGGCACAGATAATGAAGTCAAGACGGTGGTCGCGGATAAGCAACCGTTCAAGGGATTGGAGAATTATTTCACCGATTCCCTTTTATACGGCGCTGAATCCGATACTGAACCATCGGCCCAAGGAACGGACAGCGGTGATGAAGCTGATACCGAACCAGGGTTTGATTATGATGGCGGTTTTGTTTTAAACGACATTGTACCCATTGTAATCAATCTTGACGATGATGAATCATCGGAAGATAGTTGTAATTGGCAACTTGCCGAAGAACTATCAATAAACGATGATTTAGAGTACTCGACGGGTCTCGATGATATCACTAACGAACTCTATGCTAACCCTGATTTGTGTATGCCTCTTCAATCATTTTGTTTGACGAAGAAGCAGGTACACGACCCTTGCGGAACAACGCTTATCATCCCCGCAGGGATTGGGGGTGGAAAGGAGGTCGTCTACGGCAAAGGAAGAGCATCTCCGATACCCGACCACTTCATGGAAGAGGAAGACGATGATGATAAACCGGCCCGTCATCTATCCAGATACGATGCGAAAGCGCGCAACATGATGGAAAGGCACGGGTATGACTTCAAGCTCGGAGAGGGTCTTTTCTTTGGTCGAGGTCCACGGGTTCCACCCCGGATGGCCTATGTACCGAAGGGAAAACCCGATGATTATTATCGCCACAAAAGAGGTCTAGGCTATGTCTCATCAGATGATGAGTGTGGCTGGCAAATCATCGACCAAATTGCTAACAAGACTAGGAAGGGATATTCTTCCGACTCTTCGGGTTGGGATTCCGACGCTAGTCTTGGTGAGATGTTTAAGAGGCTAATGTCGAACATGGTCACAGTTGACCCAACAACAATAGAAGAAGATGATGAGATGCCGACATGGGAAGACCCGTGGGTTCATCACTTAAGCATGCAGTACGATGATAGGTTCGAGCAAAGAGAGCCTCCTACCGAAGACCAAGTCGTCCAGGTGAATATGGGAAGCGAGGAGAATCCAAAGCCGATATTCATTAGCGACAGCCTCCTACCTGAGGAGAAGGAGGAATTGATTGCTCTTATCCGGGAGTACATCGACGTGTTCGCCTGGAATTATGAAGACATGCCAGGTCTCGACCCGAACGTAGCAGTGCATCGTCTCAACATTAAGCCGGATGTCAAACCAGTCAAACAACAACAACGACGGTTTCATCCGCAAATGATGGAGGCGATCGAATCTGAAGTCAAAAAGCTTGTCGATTCGGGATTTATCCGAGAGGAGCAACATCCCGAATGGCTTGCCAATATTGTTCCGGTCCTGAAGAAGAATGGGAAGATCCGGATATGCATTGACTTCAGGGACCTCAATGCTGCTTGCCCAAAAGATGACTTTCCTCTCCCCATCACGGATGTTATCATCGACAACACGTGTGGGTTTGAGAGGATGTCCTTTATGGATGGTTTCTCTGGTTACAACCAGATAAAGATGCATCCAGATGATGAGAAGCACACTGCATTTAGAACACCTCTCGGCATATTCTGCTACACAGTCATGCCCTTCGGCCTGAAGAATGCGGGTGCTACATATCAGCGAGCTATGTCGAAGATCTTTCAGGAACATCTCCGAAAGACCGTCGAATGTTACGTGGATGATCTGGTCGTAAAAAGTCGTGATAAGAAAGATCACATCAAAGACCTGAAGACCATGTTCGACCTGATGCGGGCCCATCAGTTGAAGATGAACCCTACCAAGTCTTTCCTCGGAATGTCCAGTGGTAAATTCTTAGGATTCGTCGTCACCACCAAAGGTATTCACATTGATCCTGACAAAGTGAAGGCGATCAATGAATTGCAACCTCCGAGGAACCTCAAAGAGCTCAGAGGACTGCAAGGACGATTGGCTTATATCCGTCGGTTTATCTCGAACCTCTCGGGGAAATGCCAACCATTCTCCAGGCTCACAAAGAAGGGCGTGTCATTCGTATGGGACGATGCCTGTCAAAAGGCGTTCGAGAGTATTAAGGAATATCTCTCGAAACCTCCCGTACTCGTTGCACCGAAATCGGGCAAACCGTTCTTGATTTATGTCAAGGCGACGAGCCACTCATTAAGTGCATTGCTTACACAAGATGACGATAACGGTCACGAGCAAGCAGTATATTACTTAAGTCGAACCATGGTGGGCGCGGAATCTCGATATCCTATGATCGAGAGAGAATGCCTCGCCTTAGTGTTCGCCATCCAGAAGATGCGGCATTACTTAGTTGGACAAACCATCTACGTCATCTCCAAAGTTAACCCGGTCCGAGTGTTCATGACTCAACCGGCTTCCATGAGCTGGCGATTAGCGAAGTGGGCTTTACTCTTGTCCCAATACGATCTGCACTTCAAACAGTAGAAGTCAGTAAAAGGACAGGCCATCTGTGATCTCTTGGCAGCTAATCCAACTACGGACGCCGCCGAGATATACGACGACCTACCTGATGAAACCCACGAAGTCAACGCAACTTCACACCAGCAAGTTTGGCATTTGTACTTCGACGGCGCTTCACGAGCGGCTAATGTCACAGGTGCTCCTGGGTGTTCTAAGGTCTCCTCCGGAGTTGGAGTTGTTTTAGTTTCCCCGGGAAAACATGTGATGCCTCGAGCCTACTCATTGACCGAGCCATGCTCGAATAATGTGGCAGAGTATAACGCACTGATTATAGGGCTCAATTTCGCCAAGGAGCTGGGGGTTGAGTATCTCGAAGCCTTCGGCGATTCTCAACTAATAGTCAAACAAGTCCAAGGGAAGTATGAAGTCCGAAGTCAGGATTTGCTACCATACCACAAGATGGCGGTGGAGCTAGCAGAATCATTTGAAGGATTCTTCATCGAGCACGTGCCACGGTTGCAGAACACCTACGCGGATGCATTGGCAGCTTTAGCTGTGTCCTTGGCACAGCCTCCCGGAACAGAGCAATTTGTTACGGTAGGAACTCACCAACTCTTAGTGCCGCTTCACGATGAAGACGACAAAGAAGAAGAAGTTCAGGAGGCGCACACGACTCAGGCTGAATTCGAACCCCGAGATTGGCGTTTCCCCATCATCGACTACGTCCTACATGGAATCTTGCCAGAAGACGTAAAGGAGAGAGAGTCGATCAGACGAAGAGCTCCAGGATTCTACTATAATACGGAGAATCGAACGCTCTACCGCAGGGGGTATGATGGCATGCTCCTGCGTTGCTTATCGACCAAAGAAGCCGAAGAAGTGCTTAAGGAGGCACATGAAGGAGAATGCGGTGCACACCAACCTGGTCCCAAGCTTTATGATCGCATCAGGAGAATGGGATACTTTTGGCCCTTCATGATGCATGAAGCAATCGTATACGCCCGGAAGTGTCACGCGTGTCAGGTACACACGAATTACATGCACCAACCTCCGGAACATCTGCACCCTTCGGTTACGTCGTGGCCGTTCGAGACCTGGGGAATGGACATTGTCGGTCCTATCAATCCTCCTTCGGTTAAAGGCGATCGGTTCATCCTGGCGATCACTGATTACTTCTCCAAATGGGCTGAAGCAGTTCCACTCAGAGAAGTTAAGACGAGCAACGTCATTGCATTCATCAAGCACCATATCATCTACAGGCATGGTGTTCCAAGACGAATCATACATGACAACGGTCCTCAATTTATCAGCAACGCCTTCATAAGGTTCTGCGAAAAGTTCAAAATTCAGGACATCTCGTCAACGGCTTATAATCCCACAGCAAACGGATTAGCTGAAGCCTTCAACAAGACTATCATAAAGCTCTTGTCAAAGCTTGTGAAAAATAACAAGCGAGATTGGGATGATAAGCTCGGCGCAGCTCTATGGGCCTATCGTACCACGGTGCGTACACCGACTGGCGCCACCCCATACTCATTGGTGTATGGATGTGAAGCCGTTCTCCCTCTGGAAGTTCAAATTCCATCTCTTCGGATCGCTCTTACAACCCAGATGACGACCGAAGAGCAACATCAGAAGCGCCTCGAAGAACTCGAGATGCTCGATGAAAAGCGCCTGGAAGCTCAGCAGCATATTGAGTTTTACCAAGCCAGGATTTCTCGAGCCTTCGACAAAAAGGTTCGACAAAGGAGTTTTAAGGAAGGAGACTTGGTCTTAACCGAGAAACGCCCTATGATCCTTAACTCCAAGAAGAAAGGCAAATTCGAACCCAAATGGGAAGGACCGTTCGTAGTGGAAACAGTATACTCGAACGGCGCCTATCGCCTAGTCACCAAAGATGGTGACCGGCTCATGATGCCAATAAATGGCAAATTTCTGAAGAGATACTATCCTTAGTATCCTCAGAAGAATTGAGGTACCGGGAAGTTCCCGGAAGAATACCACATCGGGGTATTCTTAGGGATAACCCGGTCGCTGATGAACAAGAAATCAATATTCGAATTCCGAATATTCTTGTTTGTCAGAATCTAACTCTCAGAAGCACTCTTTTGCTGAGATAAGATCTAATCATTCAATGGATTAATCTTTCCTCACAAAACTTTCAGTGATGTTTGACTACTCATAGTTTCCACCACACAATTTCCCACTCGGTCAAACCTTACTACAGTTAGGACCAAAGCCAAATTCCCCTCTCGATTCGTCCAAAGAACGAGAGGTCCACAAATTGATCGATCAAACCCTCCTACGGTTAAGATCGTTCTTAAATTCCCACTTGGTCAAACCTTACGACAGTTAGGACCAAAGCCAAAATCCCTTCTCGATTCCTCCAATGAACGAGAGGTCCACTTTCAATTCGAGTAACCAAACCTTACGACAGTTAGGGTTATCCGAATCTTTTCGATTCTCGGAGTGGAGATCCCACTCCTAGTTTCACCTGTCGGATTCTGGGGGTGGAGATCCCACCCCGAGTTTCCTTTCCTGCTGAAGATAGAATATAAAATTCTTCCTCTTCAGAGTCAAATGACCAAATCTTACGACAGTTAGGGTCGTTTGAACCTTTCGATTCGATAATCAAACCTTATGACAGTTAGGATTATCCGAATCTTTTTGATTCTCGGAGTGGAGATCCCACTCCTAGTTTTACCAGTCGGATCCTGGGGGTGGAGATCCCACCTCGAGTTTCCTTTCCTGCTGAAGATAGAATATAAAATTCTTCCTCTTCAGAGTCAAATGACCAAACCTTACGACAGTTAGGGTCGTTTGAACCTTTCGATTCGATAATCAAACCTTACGACAGTTAGGATTATCCGAATCTTTTCGATTCTCGGAGTGAAGATCCCACTTCTAGTCTCCCATCTTTCCCCTGTCTTTGCTTTTAGAAAAGACAGAGATAAAGTCAGCGCCTAACACGCGTTGCCGGGTAGTCTTTCCCGTGAGAAAGACGAAGTCTATGTATTCAACATCATAGCCCTAAGTCTAAGAGAAGCAATTTTTTTTAGCACAACGTTACATGCGGGACGGATTTAGACAATTCGCATGCTAGCCCGATTCAAACGGTAGTCGGTAAAGGCACGTCAAACCCGTTGAGGGCTGGGGGTTTGCCAAAAACCCCAAAGTCTATACCTAACACGTATAGCCGGTTTAAAATCTTTCGCCGACTGAAAAAAGTTACCAGGGTCTAAACCTGGGGAATTTTATCCCGAAGCCTAAGGAGGGATAAGTCTATACCTAACACGTATAGCCGGTTTAAAATCTTTTCCCGACTGAAAAAAGTTACCAGGGTCCAAACCTGGGGAATTTTATCCCGAAGCCTAAGGAGGGATAAGTCATCGCCTAATACGCGGTGCAAGGTACCCTTTTCCCTATAAAAATGATGGAGTTTACGAATTCAAAATTACAGCATTAAGGGCTGGGGGTGTACCAAAACATCATGTAAAAAGAAGCAAATAGGGAGTCTCTAATAAAAGATCAAGACAAAAGCATACAACAATAAGTTCGTCAACCCGAAGGCAACCGACGACTAAGAATATGAGACTCTAAACCGGAGAGCCTATCCATATAGCTCTGCTCAAACTCCGCCTGCAAGCTAGCTCGGACAGAATCCTCGGAACTGCTCAAGACCTCCGCGGCTTCAGTTCGCAGCTTCATCAATCCCTCCTGTGTTGATCCCAACTTGTCGAGCGTCCATTCACGAGAACGCTCCAATCCAACCAGGTCCTCGGTGATTATAGCAGCAGACTCTTCAGCACGTCCCAAGGCCTCCTTCAGCCTAGCTATCTCTGCACGAGTGGAATCTAGGGAGCTGAGTAACTCGCCTCTGCTGGTGTCCTTCTTCGCCAGGTTGGCCATCAGCTGTGCAACAGAGTGCTCGCGTGAACGGAGCTCGCTGCTAATGGAAGATCTCAGGTCACGCCACTGCGTTAACCTATCCTCCACCTGAGAAGATGCAAAAGAGGAAGCTCCACCAGCCTTCAACTCCCTCAGCTCTCGAACCTCTGACTCCAGGACAGCGAATTCAGCAGTGAAAGAGTCGGCCAACTCCGGGTGTCCTTCTTCCCTCATCATCATCATGTGACGAGAGAAAGAACGCCTAAACTGGTCGAAACAGCACTCTTTGTGAAGAAGCCTCTCGATCATGCCGTTATAAAAAGTGGTGAAGAGGCCAAGGTCCATGCGAAAAACGTCTCGGTCTGAATCGGTATCGACCAGAAGAGCGTGGACACGCTCATAGAGAGAGGATCGGGGTCCTGCAAGCAGCAGTACAGGAAGATAAGGGACTATCAAAAATAATCGCAAAACCCGAAGGGGAAATTCGAGGTATACCCATACCGGCAGAAGTCCCCTCGGGTTGAGATCCGACGGAATCCGAAGTAGCGACAGGAGTGGTCATGGGGTGTGTATCAACCCCCGTAGGCAAGTCAGTCGTACTACTCGGTGGAGGTCGAAAAACGCCAGAAGCCGTAGAAGCATCAGGTACATCGCCTGGTCCTATGGTTACACTTCTTTATTAGCCAAAATGGAAATTTAGGCAAGTAAAGAAAAGTAGGATCGGATATATACCTGTGAACGAATCACTCCCGAAGAGTGGTCGCATAGGTCTTCCCGAAGTCTGTTCAGCCAACATGTCGGCCAATAGTCCAGCATCGGGTCTCGAAAAGCTGGGTACAGGAGCACGCTCCCGTTCCCCGAAACATACATCTGGAAAGGCTCCATCCTTAGCTAGCTCTTCTCTGGCAACATCTACAAGACAACCAAAGTGTCGGAAAGATGCACAAGAGAGAAAGCAAAGCGCAGAATTACTAAGGAGGATATCTTCGAATGGAGATGTACCTGAATATGGGATGGTGGGCTCGATGCTGCTCGCCGGCTCAAGATCAATGTTCAGGTCAATACCTAGGGAGCCATCATGAAGGGCGTCGCACATCTCTTGCATGAAGCAATCCATGTGGTCGGATTCACGATATACCGGATCCGAAGGAAGCTCACCTTCTTCAAAGATCCCTGAAATGCAAAACATGATCACGAATCCCAAAGGTAAATCACCCCAAAGCAACAAAAAAAAGAGGTTACCTTCCTCGCCACCGGCAGTGTCGCTTAAGTCAGCTCCACACGGACGCTGGTCGATAGGTGGATTGTGAGCGGTCTTCTTCCTCTTCGAAGTACCAGCTCTCCTGGAACCCACAGGTTGATCATGCACAGGCTTACTACTCGTAGCAGCTCGGTCTCCAGGCCCTGAGCTTGGGGAATGGGAAGTAAGTGGCTCATGATCGCCAGTGGTTCTACCTGAAAGGATAATGTGTATGAATACCAGACAGATTCAAGAAAGGAAGTCAAAGGGTATGACAAACCTGCACCGAGTTCTGCTTGGTCGGTGTCTATATCCACAAACTCCCCCTCAGGAGTCTCGACCTCATCATCCATAGGGAGAGGCCCTGTATCATCTCTGCTGGAGATAGAGGATTTGCCACGCCTCTTCCTCTGCTTCCGAGCAACCTCAGCCTTACGAGCAGCCTCCATGGCGGCTTGTACTGAATGATCGGACTCTAACTCTGAAAGGCTCTTCATGCCTATGAATTCGTAGGCAGAGAGGAACCACTTGCAGCTGAGGAAAGTGATCATCGGCTTCCGCCTATAAGAGGGAAGAGCAAAGCAGGCCCCGGTGCAGCCCGCCATGGTCCACAGCCATGCTCGCACACCGTCAACAAGTCCTCCCTCAACCCTCAAACCGCGGCTAGGGTTCCCGATGTATAGCTGATCATAGCCGAATTGACGAGCAAAACGGCAGGGGAGGTAAGGCTCTATATGGCATCGGTTCTTCACTCGGAAGACAAGATATCCGACACGGATGTTAACCAACCAACGAAAACAACCGATGTCGAGAATGGTGCGGTTACTCCTGGGTTTCTCCTCATCAATCAAAACCTCGCCATAACGGCCCGAAAACTGAGGGAAGCACTTGAAGAACTCCCAGCCCTTGCGGACTTGAAGCTCCTGCTGAACGTCCTCGAATCTCCTCCCGAGCCATCTGCTCTTCTCCAACAGCTGCAGGTATGGGACGGGAACATCAACTACGCTGGGCGCCGACATCAAGCCCGGACGATGAAGAACGAGCCACGCCATCAGGTATGCGTAAGGAAGCTCGACCTTAGGACAGATAAGTTCGGTAGATGGCTCAGGACCCACCTGAGTAAAGCTACTAACCACACTCCTAAGCCCGCAATGGATGCTGGCAACCATCGCCGGGAGCAGAGAAAGCTCTCTCCCATAAGCTAGCTGAACCGCGGGAAAGAGCACCTCAAGAGGTAAGGCATCCGAAGGCTGATGAGGAACAACGCATTTCTTCAACCACAAAGCAAGATAGCCTGCCAACAGAGATCGAGGCTCGATAGACTTCTGCGCACGGCGGAGGAACGAGCGAAACTTAGTCCCTGCAGGGAAAGCTCCCTCAGCACTGGCAATGGTATAAGAACGAGCCTCGCTCTTCTCCACCAACTCGTTAATGGCAGTGACGGTCAAAATATCTCGCTCACGAACGGGGTCGCTGGAAGCACCCTCCAAGTTCGGGAACAGATAGGTGGCAAACTGCTTCAAACTGATTTTCCTCTTCGTCTTCGCGGGAGGAGAAATCTGGATCAAGGAAGTGTGATAATGACAGGTGAGGTCCCAAAGAGTGTCATACATATCAGGATCATCTTGCTTCAACCGCCACAACTGCTGGTTCGAAGGAAAATACTCCTGATAAGGGTAATCTCCCATCGGAAGACCGGAAACCTGATGCATTTCATGGAGGGCTAATCCCAACTCTCCGTCACCGGTCAAGAAGGTGTTGCTATCAGGCATGTACGTCTCCAACAACGCCAAGAAGTGGCGACAGCTGACTGGGAGACCATGCATAGTAGCTCGTATAGGCCCGTACAAGCCACTACTCTTCAGAATCTTCTCCCAACGGCCCAAGACGTAGACAATCATACGGGGCCACCATTCCTTGGGTAAAGAAGAAGCCCAACCATAGCACCGATACTCCGGGTGAGGCAATCTTCTCCCAAGAAGAGCTAAGCGGTTCCTCACGGTAGGAGCAGCTGCAAACACCTCGCCTGGGGGTGCGGCGTCAAGGCCCATGATCCCGGGTCGAAGGCCACGAACAGGATGATATCCGCCAGAACCAGGGTTCTTTCCATGCGATACATACCTGCACTGAACCCGCACAGCATCATCAGTGAGTTTCCAAGACATCCGTCTCTCCACACCATGTCTCTCCAGATGAGTGAAAGAACAATGTCGAGGGACGGAAGGAATGTATAGAGGGGCACTCTCCTCAAGAGATAGCCAATGCTCTTCAGCGAGAGTCAATGTGTCGGGGTCCTCCACATGATCCCCGAACAGGAAATCCGGCTTCTTCAAAGCCTGGGTAGACGAAGCATCCGCGGTGAGAGGAGCATCGGTGATAAGTTGGCGTAAACAGTGACGCCCTCCATCCCGTATCAAGTGACGGGATTCGTCTGAACGATCCCGGTCAAACTGCGGAAGCGGATCAAGTGCCTGTCTAACAGAAGCCGAAGAGAATACCTCACGGCTGCAACCGGTAGTCGCATGAGTAGGAAAGCTACCACCGGGAAAATCGACTGCAGTGAAGCAAAGGGTCAGAATATTTATCTCATAAAGGCAAAATGAGATTATTCTCGGGACAATTGGCGAAGACGATTCCGAGTGCCCTACACCGGAAGGACGGTATACGTCATCACGTGAATCACGTGATAACATACACCGACCTATAAGGTGTAAGGCAACACGAGATCGCCCCAATATACCCGAAGACTTGAATTGGCTAAGCAAAACAAGTCTGAAACCTTAACCCCCGCGGGAGGGGTATCGGTTCTTCCGTCATGACCCGCGAGAGGTCAATCCGGGATACAAAAAAGTATGAAAATTCTCACCCCCGAAGAGAGAGGTCACTGGGGACGATGTCGTGGGAGTCTCCTCCTCGCTATGCTGGGGACGAGAGTGACTCCCGGAAGGTCGAGATCGACGCGGAGACATCGCGAACCTGCAACAAAGAGAGGCACATCAGGTACAATATACATACACGAAATGTTGAAAAAGGGGAAATTAAGCACTTGGACTTGAAATCCTATAAACAAATAGGATTTTATAGTTAAAGTCTAATTAAACCTACGAATTTCGTGCACGCGGGACGATAATCGTCGTTTCGCGGTAAATTTTGGTGAAATACCCAAAATACCCCTGTGCTCAACGCCAAATCCAGGTCAAGGGCACGTGTGATTCGGGTCATGGTCATCATGCTTGATCATTTAAACACCCCGGTATCCCACAACTTTGATCAAATTTTACAAATAAGCCCTTTTGCAGAATTTGGTCAATTTTACATAAAAGCCCCTCCTCGAACTTTTGGTTTTGCATCCACATGCCTTTACCAAAGATTCGCTCAAGAGTTTGGGGTCAACACTTTTTGGATTTCAGTCTCAAATTCGTGGCCTTCTTGCAAATCAGTCCCTAAAATTTTTAGTGGGCTGTTTTGCAAATAACCCCCTCAAACAAGTCTTTAATCCTCTTGCACAAAGCACCCCCATTTCTTGATAAAACAAACATGAACCCAAGCCTCCCAAATTTCAGTTCATGTTTGCATGAAAGCCCCCAAAATTTCAGTCCCATGAATTTTGCAGATAAGCCCCTATAGTTTCGGTTTTTTGCAATAAACCCCCCAAGCACATGTTGCATACGCAACCCTTATCTATTGCAAGCATAAAGCTACGATCTTTGCAAGAAAATAAGGGGATTGTGAAGAGAAACTTACCAAATCAAGTGGGTTTCCCTTCGAGCTCGGAAATGGAGGCCAAGACCTTCGTTTGGAAGAGGAGGCGATTCCGGCAAATGGGTACCCGCCGAAATATCCAAGTCTCTTGAGGGAGTGATGGGTTCTTCAATGGAGAAAAGAAATCTTGGGGAAGAAGATGAAGAAAACCGAAAATGGAGGGGGCTCGGTTTTGAGGGGGAAGTTCTCTCTTGAAATTCAAATTAAAGGAGGAGAGGGGGGACCATGTACAAGTGTACAAAAGGACGAAATAGAGGGGGGACCAACTAGAGGAGCCAAACACCCCTAGGGGTGTCTCGGCAAAACCGAGACACCCCCAAGGGTGTCTCGGCTTTGCCGAGACACCCCATGGGTGTCTCGGCAATGCCGAGGCACCCCGGGGTGCTTTGCCCGGGTTTTGACCCCCTGGACAGCCTTTTGACCCCCCGGATGGCCATTTCAATCCCCAAACGATTATTCCGATTCCCCGATTGTTTTGTGAAACATCAATTACTCGCCGATAGTCGAAAATACGGATGAATTCCACAAGACAATGCACGGCAATTTCAAAACCCTAAGGTGGACGCCGGTCAACGCGTAACCTTAGGTCAACGCCGGACAGCGCGTTGCGACAAAAGTCAACACGTGACGACGAAAGTCAACACGTAACGACAAAAGTCAACCCACGCGGTTCAAAACCCTAAGGTGGACGCCGGTCAACGCGTAACCTTAGGTCAACGTCGGACAGCGTGTTGCGTCAACACGTGGCGACGAAAGTCAACACGTGACGACAAAAGTCAACCCAAGCGGTTCCAAAACCCTAAGGCGGACGCCGGTCAACGCGTAACCTTAGGTCAACGCCGGACAGCGCGTTGCGACAAAAGTCAATACGTGACGACGAAAGTCAACACGTGACGACGAAAGTCAACCCAAGCGGTTCCAAAACCCTAAGGTGGACGCCGGTCAACGCGTAACCTTAGGTCAACGCCGGACA
>BQKN01066908.1:106572-153553 GCA_022839385.1 Asparagus kiusianus
CTAAGGTGGACGCCGGTCAACGCGTAACCTTAGGTCAACGCCGGACAGCGCGTTGCGTCAACACGTGGCGACGAAAGTCAACACGTGACGACAAAAGTCAACCCAAGCGGTTCGAAACCCTAAGGTGGACGCCGGTCAACGCGTAACCTTAGGTCAACGCCGGACAGCGTGTTGCATCAAAAGTCAACACGTGGCGACGAAAGTCAACACATGACGACAAAAATCAACCCACGCGGTTCAAAACCCTGAGGTGGACGCCGGTCAACGCGTAACCTTAGGTCAACGCCGGACAACGCGTTGCAGCAAAAGTCAACACGTAATGACAAAAGTCAACGCGTGACGACAAAAAGTCAACCCATGCGGTTCAAAACCCTAAGGTGGACGCCGGTCAACGCGTAACCTTAGGTCAACGTCATTCAGCGCGTTGCAACAAAAAGTCAACCGAAACCCCCAAGTCAACACGATGTGACAGGGATAGTAAGTTCAAAAGTCAACTCAATGACACGAGCCAAACTCAACCCACCAGCTGTAAACTCGAGACTCCAACGACGGCCAGGCGATAAACGCAGCGCCGGAACAACTTCGGTTATTCGACAAAGCACCGGATAAACCGAAGATCGAAGGAGCCGAGAGTTGAAGCGAACCACAGGTCCCTTAGGCCGACTGAAGGCTGGACCAATCATATCCAAAGTATTCCGGGCTCTTCTATAAAAGAAACGAGTCCGAAACACTTTGGAGGGGGTATCTGTAGGCGTCAAAAATTGCCGATAGGTCCCCGCACACAGCTCGGTGTTAACGATCGACGACTGAACGTCACTACCCGGTTCACAAGAGTTCAAACGACGTCGGTGAGCAATTGAAGCCAACCGACGGACTACGTGAGCCGACAGAATGTCAGAATCACGGGGATACGGATTGACCGAAAACCCCGCGATCACCGCAATCGGAGCAACGCCCTTCGTGAACTCCTCGACGGGCTTCCAACACAACCGGAATCAGTCAAATCCAAGTCCGGACGAAGGCACTACAGCGAAGAACACCGCGGAATGTCTCGGATGACACGAAACACCCCGGGGTGTCTCAGAAAATCCGAGACACCCCAAGGGTGTCTCGAAAATTCCGAGACACCCCAAAGGTGTCTCGGAAAATCCGAGACACCCAAGGGGTGTCTCGGATTTTTCGAGACACCCAGGGGTGTCCTCTCCCCTTTTGAGCACCCCTACCCCCCTTGGTTTCCTATAAATAGGCCCCTAGGGCCTCCATTCTCTGGGCCTTGGTTTTGGGAGAGAAATTTCTGGTCTTGGGATTATCCTCGAGATCTGAAATTTCTAAGAGGAGCGGCGAAGCCCTGCCGAAGAGTAGAGTCTGATTTCTTGAAGCAGCGAAGCTCTGCCGGATTAAGGAGTGAGAGCTCTTCATCGACTTCTTCTTCATTCCCCCTTCCTTTCCTTGGTGTTGTCCTTCGCAGGCGACACTAAGAAGAGCTAGTGTCTCGTTTTAGCCGAGACATAAGCTTATAACTTCTAGATCTCACGCGGATCGACGAGGTTCTGTTTCTATATCCCTTTGCGGATAGACAAAACTCTGCCGGATTTTACCGGAAAGGATCTTGAAGAGTCGGCGGTCCACGGATATCGACATCCCCGTCACAGGCCAACAACCCACGCAAGCGAGACCGAACCAAACCGGGATCTCGTGTTTATTTTCGATAAAGTTGTAAATCTTTTGTTTTCATTTAAACTCTGTTGTAACGGTTGAAGTTGTAACAGATCTCAAACAAGAGCAATGAAAACAATAACTTTTGACGAAAACAAAGCTATTGTCCTAACCTTTTCTATCATGAATTTAATTTCACAAAATATATTTTGAACAATTAAATTTAAAATATGACACATACATCTAATATGAAAATCATCATCATGACATGACAATAGCAAAAATGATTTGATATGATCAACACCTACACTATTATTACTTACATTATCTAGTGAAAGAGAAAATATTTTTTCTAAAATTTTTAATTTTATAAGTTATTCTATTATTAAATTTGCACTATTAATACCACTATATGAATCTTCAAATGCAATAAAAAATATTTTTTAATATTTACTAATTATCATCAATCCAGTGTGCTGTGATACATAAATAACCAGTTTGTGCTCTAGATGTCCAAATATCAGATGTTAAAGAAAATTTACAGTTTAAATTTTAAAAATAAGAAATTATTTTTCCTTGTTCCTCGTGATAATATTTTAAAATATCACGTTGACAAGATTGACGAGAAATTTTTTTAAATGCGGGATAAAAACCATCTAAAATCATATCTTTAAATTCATCATCTTCTACTAATTTAAAAGGAAGGTTTTTAATAATAATAATAAACCTGATGATGCATTTTCTTACTTTAATTGCGTCATAGTTCCAACTACCGAGACTACCAGAGGATGAGGATTGAGAGAGTAAATATTATCGGATATCACCTTGAGGCGTTCCCTGACTTCTGTTGTGCTTTTCTAAATGGCGTTTGAGGTGATTGGTGCCGCTTTTATAATGAGCTTGGAAAATATGACCGCACAACACATACTTAGCCGTCCGGGTGAGAAACTTACTGTGTTGATCTCTGCTGACTTATATCTTCTCGCAGAAGTTCCACACATCGGATCTCGGCCTTTTAAGAGCTCTATGTGCAGAATCATTACCACCGAATTTCGTGATCAATATTAGTAGGAGGAGTAACTGTAGCTCCTGTAGCAGGAGTATTAGAACTCGTTTCAACATCGGGAGTCGGGATTTGACCTTCATAATCAGAGGAGGAAGCCATTTGATTGAAGGATTAGAGAGCAAAAGCAAGAATAAGAAATATTAGAGAGTATTAAAAGAAGTAGATGAGTTTTGGATGAGAAAAATAAATGAAAGCTCCCTTTATTTATGAGACAGCCCCTTAGCCAAATGACCAAAATACCCTTAAATTCTAGCAGTTTTTTGACCGTTTTTGTAGGTATTTTGGTCAAAACCTCAAAAATTGCCGTTATGACTGTTCAGACTGGGCCAGGCCAGGCCCGACCAACGGTCACATTCGTGACCATTGTGGCTAAGCCGGGGGCGGGTCGGGCCATTCCGGCCCTGTCCGTTCCCTCACCGAGTCCGGGCCCAGATCCGGGCCAGGCCCAGACCCAGCCCTTTTGCTGGGCGGGCTGGGCCGGGTCCGGTGTGGGCACCGACGAAGCGGCCTGGGCTTGGGCCTGAAACCCGGATAGGCTCGGATTTTAGGGCCATGCCCAGGCCCTATCGGGTCCGGCCCGAACACCGGGCCGACCCTTGGCATTGGCCTTGGGTCTAAATGGACAGGCCTAGTCTTAACCCATTTTATTGGGTGGCGAAGTTTAGTATTCCTAATTATGTTAAAACTTGTGTAGGTATTTTGAAATCAAAATAAGATGTTTACAAAATAAAATGATATTTATAGATGGTCAGATATAACTTTCAATCTTACTTTATTTTAAAAAAAATCAATAGATAAAATTCATTAAATTTAACTTTTTGTTCCTTTAAATATAAGTGTGGCGACTTGCCGGTGTTGGCCCACAACCAATATTGGGTAGGGTTTGACCAATCCGGATAGAATTTGGGTCAAGTTTGGCTCGGCTCGATCTTAATGTGGGCTGAATACGAGTCTATTTCTGAAATCCAGACCCGAACTCGGACCTGGCCTTCAATCTTTAATCCAACTCGGATCGAACTCGGGCTCGGACTGAGTCTGAAACCTAACTCGCACCCAATCTCTATAATAACATTAGTTTTTAATAAAGTAAATTAGTTATTAGTAATAACAAACTATTTGTATCTATTTAGTCATCTAAAAAATAATAACAAAGTTAAATGTGTACGTTTTTAAAGCAAAAAAATGGTAAGTCCAGCCCAAGACATTCCTCAAGATGCAACAAAATTGTTGCCAATTGGTTCAAAATCATCTAAATCAATATTTTAAAAAGTTAAAAAATTAAAAGAAAAGAAAAGAAAAAGAAGTAGGTTGGGTTGACCAATTCGTCCTGGCTTGAGTAGGCCAAGTCAATGGGCTAGGTTGGCCCAGCTTGATCCAGTCGAATAGGCCGAGTCAATGTGAGATAAAAAAAGTTCATGAGGCTGGGTAAAACATACTGAAAGTTTGGGGGTTTGGGTGAGAATAAGTGAATAACCCCTGTGAAAATTATAAGTTTAAATATTTGTCAAATTTACTAATAGATAAAGGGGTGACTTGTAAAATTTTTTCTGTTAGCTTACTTCTTTTATCAAAGAATTTAAATTTATTTCTGTAACATTAAATTTCTAAATGTCTCGTTTGGAAAAACATATCCATTAAATCTTGAAAAACAATGAAAATTGAACTTTTGCCCTAACCTAAAATATCTATGAAATTTATTAGAAATTGAAGTTAAACATTAGTAAAAATCTTAATGGGTGAAAATACTTATCCCTTTACTAAAATATCCTTAAAATCAATTAGAATTTCAAAAAGTGACTATTTATTCCTACAATATAACAAACTGCCGCATGACGACTTTAAGTTTCTCCCTGGCTACCATATGATGACTTTAGCTATGATGTTTATTTGTATGAAAGTGAAAGGTGAAAATGTGAAAGTGAAATGCATTTAGCACTTCAGGTGTTTGTTTAATTGAAAGTGGTTGTGAAAATGAAATGTCAAATTGGATCCACATAGATTTAAGTTTTCTGTGTTGAAGTCAGATGAAAGTGAGAAAAGCAAGGACCACTCCGATTAAAATAAACTATTTTTATTAGTTTTAAGTTCATTCTTTCTAATTCCAGTGGTAACAACTGCCTTGTTCTTCTTCCTGCTTATTTTCTTCCTCTGTTAATTTCTATCATGTTCGTATATTTATTCTACAAATTCGGAAGCATCTAACCTAGGCTTTATTGATCTTTTTCTACATCTCTTTTTTGTATCATTAGTGAAGTATTAGAGGAGAAACATTAATGACTTCACTTTTGTTTTTTATAATCTTTAATTTCAGTTTTAGATCCATTCGTTTATGGATCTCTTTTTTAGAGTTTTCATAAGATCTCATATTTCTATTTATTTTTTATTCTAGATCTAATTGAGCAAAAAAAAAAAAAAAAATTCGTGTAGTATTTTACTTTGCCGATTTCATCTATATATGTTGGATATTTTTCTTTGCGATTAACGTATCCCCTCCCTAAATTACAAAGCATCATAGAATTTTTCCATGGGAAAAATAGGTCAGCAGGGGGAGAGTGTTTTGTAAATTAGTTTTAAATAAATAAGTAATATGATATTGCCACATCATTTTTGCTTTTTTAGTGGCAAGAAAAAATTATTTTGTAAAAAACCATTGTATTTTACTTACATGATGACGTGAATATATCTTTTCACTTGCAAAAAGGATGTGACTTTGACTTTCAATTCACTTTCTGTTTGCCAAACACCCCCTAAACCACCAAAAAAGAAGAAGGGATATGGACATTAGAAAATAGTAAGAAGGGATATGGACATTAGAAAATAGTAGTTAGCATGAAAACCCTTTTTGTCTAATGTTAATCATGATCACAAATCCTTTTTTAACTAAGCAAAACTTCAGCGGTGAATATTTCTGGATCCTTTATATTTGAAAGTCACCAGGCACCAAAAAACTTGTATGAGTGCTGCTACGGAGACCCAAAATATGGAACCAATGGAGGGGACAAGTGAGGTGTCCCCTCCCTATTGCATAATGAGTTGGTATGGCCAACTTATTATGCAATAGGGAGGGCTCATTATGCAATAGGGAGGGGACACCTCACCTGTCCCCTCCCTTGGTCCCATATTTTGGGTCCTTAAATCATTTTCCAACTTGTATCTCTCATCAATGTATATCCTTTTTACAATCTTAAATTATTTTAAAAGTAGTCCCTCAGATCAAGATTAGAAATAGCAATTAGAGGAATAAATTGGAATGATTTGAGGGATTATTTTCAAAGCAACTTAAGAGCTGGGGACCTAGTGAAAATTGGGCTATTTGCATGTGTAAACCTTACAGCATCGGTATTTTCAAAAATACCCTCTAAATCTTAGTATTCGCAAAGCTACTCCTTAAATCATCAATTTTGCGAAAATTGCACACCTAAAATCAACAAATTATCAACTTGGTGGTAAAAGTTTGACTATTCGGTTGATAGTTTTTACATTACGATCACAAATTAGCTTATCAATGATTAACCGCGCACATTGAGGGTAAATTTTTTAAAAATTGATTATTCAAAGGGTAATTTTGCAAGTTCTGAGATGTTCATGCTATTTTCAAAATTTGTCCTTTCAATGCTAGACTAATATTGTTTAAAACAGTATGAAAGAGCTAGGGACTATTATAAAAAAAACCCATTGACATACATAACCCAGTTCCCATCGATCGAGAGGGGGAGGGAGGGAGGGAGGGAGAGAGAGAGAGGGGATGGGTGGGGATCGCGAGGTGTGCGAGAGCTGCATGGAGGGGGTGATAACGGAGATGGTGTCCGCGTACTCCTCCGTGAAGCCCGACCTCGCCGCCCGTCGAATCGAGGCCATCGGTTACCAGGTCGGCAACCAGCTCTGCGAGAGGTATAATCTTTAATTTTTTTACCCCATTAATTTTAAAAAGGCAAAAAAAAAAAAAAAAACTAACTAATATTTTTCTCAATCTATGCATGCTTTGCTTTTTCTCGAATTAGCTAGATCGTCGTGATCTTGAAAACTCTAATCAGTTGCGATCACCTCACACCCTCGCTTGATTTTGAGGAACCGAATTATTGTGTCGTACGTAGAAATTCTAGGCTTCTGAAAAATTTCCAAGGGTTTTAGTTTTGCACAATGTGACGTACAGAAGCGTCCTTAGTTTGATAACACAAGGGGAATACTGCGTTCGAGGACGAAATCTTCAACCACGCACAGGCGAAGGCTAGCATTTTATAGGCGGGAGGCAAGGTTAATTAAGACAGACAAGATTAATTCTATATCGATCGCCTGATGGGTCGAGAGGCGCCAAAATAGGTGGTGATAGCTTGAGTGAAGCAAGGTAATGCGTGTATTCGGGAAAAACCATATAGGAACTTATGAATAACGCGCGATTTAACACAATACCAATAAATCACATCAAACAATAGATGAATAACAACCGAATGTCCCAAGTCGCAAATTACGATGACTAAAATGATATCGATCATCTTAAAAAAAAAAGCATAAGCTAATATAGTAGGGGCTAGATAGCTAGAGGCGAGAGGCAAACAATGCTTAGTCTTGCGTGCCTGGGGCAAGCGCCTGGACGCCTTTGGCATCTCAAACCCTCGGCTTTGCAAGATTCTTGTATGGCATATATATCACCAGGTTTTGAGGTGGAAAATTGCATTGCTTGTGTGCCTGACGTAATTGATGCACGAAAACTAATTAAATAGGGAATCTATCGTGCCGTTGAATAAATCATAAAACAGAAAAGATCACATGATAATTATATTAGTTTTAAATTTGGATTGAAGGATATGATGAGAAGCACATAGCAGTATCATGATTGCGATTCCAATAAGCATAAGAATCTTTGATAAAAATTGGGACCTTTTTGGAGAAAATGAGGAAAAAAATAGAGAGATTGATTGAGGGCTTTTGTCCATAGAATTACACCCAAAGATATAGGGTTTTCGCAAGACATGGAGTAAACACCAACATCCAATCACAATAACAATTTGTCAAATACTTTTGTGGGAATGAGCAGGGTGGAGAGAGGAAGGAAAGGGGAAAGCTGCAAGTCAATCAACGTGCAAGTGTTGACAACCGGTTTTTGTTCCCCCTTTTCTCGTTTTCGCAATCAAGTGAAGAGAGGTACGCATAGACAATTAGGTGGACACAACCGCGAGGAAAAATAAGCCAAGCAACTTTTGGTTTTATTCTTCCACCACTTTAATTATGTGCCCAAAAATTCTGTTTCGCAAAGTTTTCTTAAAGGACATATCTAATATCAAGTAGAAAGCTAAGTTTAGTTGTTATCATAAACATTACTAATAAACCTTATTACCATCAGTTAATTATGTAACTGTTGATAATAAGTCCTATTGTAGTAGTGATTTATGTATTAGATATTTCCTCTACAATTTGTTCTTGTAGGTTACTTGGCATGCCTTCTCCTCCTCAAGGTTCTGTTGGTTACAAATGTTAGATCAATGGGAGTATTACTTTGGGTGCTAGCCTATAATGTAGCAAAACCTCCATAAGGCAGTTTTGCTTCTGAAGCCATTTGAATTGAACAATGCATGATAACCATTTTAGCAAGCATGTGAAGTAGAAGTTAGGACCTTGGTACCATTTATAAACCATCGTGAGGCTAAATAGGAGATAACCTTATATAATCTTTAGACCTCTTGCATAGTACACAGTATTATATAATCATTAGACCTCTTGCATAATACTCAGAATTTTTAACTTTATCCTGCAATAGTCATGTTTTCGCCAAAAGTTGAGTTTGTTGTCGAATTCATTGTCTCTTCAGTCGATTACAATAAATTCAAAGAAAACAGCCTTTTTATAAGACTCTTTTACACAACAAAAGGAAAATTACAACTCTTGAGAAAATAAACGCAGGATCGTTGTTTGGATCACTGCTTTTGTGGGTTCTTTGCCTGTGCCGGGAACGCTTTGGTTCGTGGACCACCGAATCACAGATCCTGATTGAATCGTGAAGGGTTTGGCTTAATGATTCTTCCTTCGTTTATCGAAGTTAGAATTTGAAACGATATCTTATCGAAGTAAGATAGTCGTTCTTCTTGAAATCAAGTCAAAGCCTGAATGTCAAGAAATGACCAGAAGCTCTGGAACTCTGCTCAGTCTGCTCTAAAGTGCTAAAAAAAATGATCAGCCTCCTCAAAGAAATCAACTCGGGGGTATTTATATCCTCTGGGGTAAAACTGTCTTCCGAGACAATGTTTACTGTCTCGCTGGTCGAGACAGTGTTTGCTGTCTCGCCCAGCGAGACAGTAAATTTGCTGTCTCGCCCGGCGAGACAGTAAAACACTGTCTCGGAACTTCTCAACTGCCTGACAGTTTCTTGTAACTGCCTTCCCACGTTTTAAAACTCCGTTATTCTGGCAGTTATCAACGTGATCCTCGCCCACAATGTTTTCCACGTTCTTGAACAGTTGGTGGCCACGTGTCGGCGGTTTATCAAACTGTTTCTGAGCTTTTAAACACTGTCTCGCAGGCGAGACAGTAAAGTCTGTCTCGCACGGCGAGACAGCAAAGTCTGTCTCGCACGGCGAGACAGCAAAGTCTGTCTCGCGTGCAAGACTTGTGTTCTTTCGACTTTTTTGGATGATTTCCTCTTGAGCTGTATTTGGATATCTATTAGCATTTTTTGACGCCTACAAGTCACACTAAGAAAGGATGGATGACTTTGTTGTTTACTATAGGAGGTCCCAAGGTTATTATCAAAGATATATTTATCAATTCCATTTGCAAAATCCTTAGTCTTTCCGAGTAACATAGCTTACAATTTTCAGCAATTTTCAGCAATTTTCTCTTAATATGTAGGTATACTATGGGGAGACCCCGATTCACTGATCATCTAGAGGCGATCAAATTCTTATGCAAAGATTTTTGGTCCAAACTATTCAAGAAGCAGATTGATAACCTAAAAACCAACAACCGTGTAAGCACCTACAAGCCCACAATTGCTAATAAAATGTATATCTTCATATCTGAACCATGTAATATATGTCTGTTACATCTTTTTAGGGCACTTATGTTCTGCAAGATAACCGTTTTAGTTGGCTGAAACACATACCAGCTGATTTTTCTATGGAAAACATGGACTCACCAGCTTATAGTCATCAATCTTCTAGCAATGACAAAATGAATCATGTCATGAGCCTACATCTCTATTTCCCTTGTGGAATCATCAGAGGAGCGCTATCAAGTGTTGGAATTCCTTGTGCTGTTTCTGCTGATGTATCCAATCTTCCGGCATGTGAGTTAAATAGGCACTGGAAACTATTGAAGTTATTTCAATCCCTATACTTATCATTGCATTAAGGGTTAATTGCAGAGACCTTTTGTAATATCGATGTTTTGAACTTACAACCCCTCTGGTGTCATTGCTGCAGGTAGACCCCCTAGGGTGTTTTTTTATTTTTCTTTTCTCTTATTAATTTCACCCAGGGGACAATATATGTCTACAGCAATTAAACTATAGGGGTAGCAAGCTCAAAACAAGACTGCAATTAACTTTACATTAAAATTGTGCAGTATCATTTTCTTAACTATGCAATTTCGTGTTCATCATGGTGGTTGTCAGGTTCATTTGTGGTCCGCGTCAAAGCATAAACTTTTGCTTCAGATGAGATGAACTAGGGAAATTGCGTCTGCGTTCAGAGTCTAGGAAGTTTGTCTTCCTTTTGCTGAAGCTTTATGGTTCTTTCGATCATGAGGCCATCGGATTAGCGTTCTCTCTTGATTTGAGCCATCCTTGTAGGGAATAGAAACTTTGAAGTGCATGTGAATATACGTCGCATGTAAGGTGACTTGACTGAGCCCTAGGCTGGTTATGTCTTATTTGTTTTGCCGAAATAATTATGTGATGATATCTTCATTTTTGGTTAATTTACCTCATGTTTCCTGTTGTAGCTCTAGTACTTTTATTGTGTATTTTGAGCCTCTTTGTGCATATAAACTCAACTGCATTTGTACGTGATTTAGTTAGTTGCCTGGGTTCTGACTTTTGATAGTTAATTTGTATGTGGAGGCAGCTCTATTGGTTCTAGGTACAGAGGAGGCCTAAAGGTGGCCCGTTGCTAGCATTGGACCATCATACAGGACTTAATGGGCCCAAAATGAGACAAAGTCATCGGAGTCAATCAAGCCCACTGGGCCTCATAGTCACGTCGCTGTTTATTAGCGTCACAGATTATATAGCTTATCATCGCGATAACCTAATCTCCTTCTCTTTTTGGCAAATGATTAGCTTATAACACACACTAAACTAAACTAAACTAAACTATTCAACCTCTTTATGTTTATGAATAAACAACTACAAAGAAGAGGCGTCTGGTACTCGACAGCGCAGCAATCGTGCGCGGCCCTGAAAACGCACGCACACACACAAACACACGCAGAGAGAGCTTATCTTAAGAACACCCATAATATTATAAGTTGCATTGAAATGTCATCCACGTCCTCTGACAGCGACGAGGAATGACGAAAGCGATAATGTGATGCAAGGAATAGAGGGTGACGATGAGAGAGGGTTTTTTTTAGTCCCACATTTGCGAATAATCATTTGTTTAACGAGCTTAATTGCCTTTGTTATCCACATTGGTTAGTGGATTTGGATACGCAAGCGCCTTTTTGGTTAACGTGCGTGCTAGTTTGCGTCATGCACTAATTTCAACCACTAAGCCTGACTAAAGAAAGACTAATGAGAAAGATTTGGAGGGGTTTTTTTTTTTTTTTACTTTTTTTCTTGTCAAAGCCAAAAGTTGAAGAAAGTTATGGGCAGAGTTAGTGCAATAATTAAGATGTTCCTGCAGGGCAGCAGAACTAATTGTATGGTAAGCTAAGGGACTGTTTGGTTCCCTGTTTTTAAGGGAAAGTTTCTCTTGAAAGTGTCAAAAGTGTCACTTTTTGGCAGGCTTTCAGCCAAAATCTTCTTTTTTAGAGATGATTTGGGCTGAAAGCCTGCCAAAAAGTGACACTTTGACAGGCTTTCAAGAGAAAAAAAATTCTAACCAAACAGCCCCTAAGCTGTTCGGAGAGAAATCGGGAACAATCTAGAGTTATGGGCCTTAAACAGAAGTTAGGAATCAATTTTAACTCAAAAGCTATAGCTATTAGTTATTGACCTAAACTTTTATTTAAACTCATTTCTTATCTTATCCGATGTTGGACTATACTCGCATATTAATCACCTTTAACATAAGCAACCCTATCTTCTTGTGGCTAATATTTTTTGTTAATTTTAGACAAAGGATTAAAGAAAAACTGAGATTTTTTTTTAAAGGTTAGTAGTGGGGAATTATGTGGAGAAAAGAAAGACATGTGGTAATGGTACGAGTGATGGTACCACGAATTTGTACCTATCATTTGTGCGGTGAGAGGAAGAGAAAGAAGATTTTTCTTCTTTTTGTTCATGCTTTTTTATCATCTTTTTCGAATAAACAAAGTTCGAATAATACTAATTCAAGCAAGGTGATGCCCTATCAGAAAAAAGATAAATAGAAAAGAAAAGGGGCAATAAACTTTTTTTCCCTTCATTATTTCTCTCAATCAATCAGAACTACTCTTGATCTGTAGACGTAATATATGCGATTAACATTATTCTTAAAAAAATGGACATATAATTAGAGTAGGGAATGAGGAGATGCTTAAAGTTGTTGGGTGAATTTTGTAATGTAGGGTGGTGATGGGGGTCTTTAGACATGAATTTACATATAAAGTCACATACTTCTTTAGCTCAAAAAAGACGAAAGAAAGAAAGTAAGAGAGAGAGAGAGAGTGAGAGAGATTTTTTTTTTTTTCAAGATGCCACTCAATATATCCTCCTAACAAGTGACATGGAACTTTAACTTTGTTGTGTATAAGCCTAACATCCTATGAGTTCTCTTTGAGGAAAGAGAGAAAAAAAGAAGAAGAAAGTATGCATTTGTGAGTAACTTAATCATTCTCTTATCTTGAACGTTGCATGGCAGCTAGCCACTAGTTTTTAGATTAGGTTAGCTCCCGGATCAGTCTACAGTTGGAACGTTAAGTACAATAAATAAGCAGACAATTATCAATTGGCAGAAATAATATAGAACAATGTTGTCAAAAAGTACGCATACTTCTCTTTTGCAATTTGATAAATGGTAGCAAAGACATCATCATGAACTTGTGACTCTCCATTACTTTGTGTATGCTTATGTTTTCTAAGGTGCAGCGAAAAAATGAACTCAATACAATAGATATGTTATCATTTAGATTGGAACTGCGTCATAATTATCCACAAGAAAGTATAAACTTTGAGCTCCTTTTTTGAGGTCTACTGTATAGGCAGTGAAGTAGTGAAGTCTTGGTATGTCCAAACGGGACGGTCCGGCCCGACAAATCGGACCCGGTGACCCGGGCTTGGGCCCGAGCGGGCCAAGCACGGGGCCGACTTGATCATTTTCTTTCTTTTTTTTTTGCTTAAATTTTTATTGTTTTTGTTAATTTTTTAAGAGTAAATAACAATAAATTAAGCTTAATCACTTGTAATTATATAATTTACAAATACAAAAAATTATAGAAATTAAACTGGTAAAAATAAATTCTTTATTAATAATCACTAACAATTATAAATTTATTTTGGAATTTACTGCATCACAATAGATGAATATATCCCGACTAGGTTGGCATCTATTCACCTATATCACTATCATTTGCAACTCTTTCCAAAATAATTTATCATAAATTTTGAGCTAAGAAATAAGACTACATACTAATAAATAATTTCTACTATTTATCTCTATCTCTCCTATTCCCAATTCTTCAAGTTTATCTTCAATAGTAGCCATCTGATCGGTACATTGAGTTCTCTTCTCGTACCTCTACCTATCTTGTAGGCACATTACCGTCTGTACGGTAGACAGATCTAGCGATGTCATGTGATCGTCGATCAAATATCTTGATGTGCTGAAGGCGGATTCCGAAGCTAACGTGGAAACCTGTACTGTTAGTAAGTCACGAGCCATGATGAAAAGTATAGAATATGAAACTGTTCCATATACTCTCTACCATTGCAAAATATCAAACTATTTTTTTTTGATTTTTAACTAAAGATGTAGTTAAATATTGTTCAATTTCAGAATCTTTCATTGACGATCCAGATCCAAATCAAAATCTACCAGTTAGCTGAGCTATCAATAATTCCTTATCAAAACACTTACCTTTGCCCCAACTTGAATTCATAGAAGCAGAACCTGTAGGCTGATGTATACTTACACCATATCTAGATGCATGCTCATCATATAATCTTTGAAAATAAGTTCTAATAGTATTATGATGAGTAAGAGCAGTAATAGTTTGACCATCATCAATGTCTATTATCATGTTACCATACAAAGAATTTAACAAATTTCAAATGCCAACATCATTCAAACATGGATCAATAAGAACCACCAAACCAAATATAATAGGAATAGACCTAAATATTTATTAAATTTACTTTCCATTTGAAAAATCATATTTCTAAAATAATTGTCCATACGATAATTATTAAAAAAAATTTGAATACTTAAAATTTGTAAAACAGCTTGAATAATACTTGGATAATAACAACCAGATAATAATATAGCAATATCATAAAAAACTTGTAACATCTTTTTTATACTATATATAACTAAACATTAATTATCAGTTATTCCATACATATTATCAGAGCTAGAACAAGAAGTATAGAAAGCAATAAAATTATTTATAATTTTTATACTCTATTGCTACATTTAACATTACATAGGTAGAATTCTATCTATGGTCAATATCTTTTAGAATTAATCTGGGTTTAAAAGTTTTTTCTTTTACACAATTATTTTCATCTTTTAAGTCTTTGTTCAGAAGCATTATGAGCATAAGCTATTATCCTAACATTTTCTATCATGGATTTAATTTCACCAAATTCACTTTGAACAATTAAATTAAAATACGACACATGCATCTAATATAAATAATATCACAATGACATGGCAATAGTAAAGATGATTTGATATGATCAACAACTACATTATTATTACGTGCATTATCTAGTGAAAGAGAAAATATTTTTTCTGAAATTTCTAATTTTATAAGTTCTTCTATTATTAAATTTACAATATTAATACCACTATGTGAATCTTCAAATGCAATAAAAGAAATAAAATTTTTAAATATTTACCAATTATCATCAATCCAGTGTACTGTGATACATAAATAACCAGTTTGTGCTCTAGATGTCCAAATATTAGAAATTAAAGAAAATTTACAGTTTAAATTTTGAAAATAAGAAATTATTTTTGCTTGTTCCTCGTGATAATATTTTAAAATATCACGTTGACAAGATTTTTTTAAATGTAGGATAAAAACCATCTATAATCATATTTTCAAATTCATTATCTTCTACTAATTTAAAAGGAAGATTTTTAAGAACAATAAACCCGATGACGCATTTCTTGGCTTTAATTATGTCACAGTTCCAACTACCGAGACTACTGGAGGATGAGGATTGGGAGAGTAAAAATTGTCGGATATCACTTTAAGGCGTTGCCTAACCTCTGTTGTGCTTTTCTAAGTGGCGTTTGAGGTGATTGATAACGTTTTTATAATAAGCTTGGAAAATATGACCGCACAACGCACACTTAGCCTTCTGGGGGTAAAAAGCCTACTATGTTGATCTCTGATGACTTCTATCTTTTCAAAGAAGTTCTGCACATCGGATCTCGGCCTTGTAGGATCTCTAGGCGTAGAATTATTGCCACCGGATTCGTGATCAACATCGGTAGGAGGAGTAACTGTAGCTCCTGTAGTAGGAGTATTATGACTTATTTCAACATCGGGAGTTAGGATTTGCATTCATAATCAGAGGAGGAAACCATTTGATTAAAGAATTAGAGAGCAAAAGCGAGAATAAGAAAATATTAGAGAGTATTGGAGAGAAGTAGATGAGTTTTGAATGAGAAAAACAAATAAAAATTCCCTCTATTTATAAAGGCAACCCCTTAACCAAATGACCAAAATACCCTCAAAATTTGGCCATTTTTTAACCGTTTGGGGTATTATGATCAAAGGCCAAAAATAGTCGTTATGGCCGTTCGGACCGGGATGCCCGGCCAACGGTCACAAATGTGACTGTTGTGGTCGGGCCGAGCTAGGCCAGTCCGGTCAGCCTGGCTATTCGTAACCGTTTGACCCCCCGGGTTGGGCCATTCCAGCCTAGTCCGTTTCATCGCAGCTGGGACCGGGCCCGAACCCAGGCCACCCCGGTTCGACCCTTTCCCTGGCCGGGCTGGGTCGGGTCCACTGCGGGCACTGGCGAAGCGACCTGAGCCCGAGCCCGAAGCCCGGTTCGACCTAGATTTCCGGGCTAAGCCTGAGCCCGGGCCGGGTCCGGTCCGGACACTAGGCCGGGCTTGGGCCTAAATGGACAGGCCTAGTGAAGTCCTTCATTGGACAGAAGTATCAAAACTTCTGGGTTTTCTTTTCGGTAAAATTTGTTCCTCGTTTGTCAATAGCTCACATTCATAGGAACATTAACATAAGTACAATGGCGAAAGCTGAGGGGGACAAATAGCGGTATTCGGCCAGCCAAAAGAGAAATCAATTCCAACTCCAGAATATTCACACCCAAATGTTGCTGTAAGCCTACATAGTGAGGAGAAGTAATACTTCAAAGATCAAAACTAGGAAGCAATTTTCGATATAAAGAGAAGAAAACTCTCCTAAATACAAAACTTCATTGTTAACGATTCTATTTCGCCACACTACACATGTTGATGAAGCTCCAAAAACAACCATCGGTAGGTTTCATGCACCTGTAAAATCGATCTTCATATGATGAGCCTGAAATTGTACAATCATACATGTTTACTGTTGACTTCAGGCCACAAACTCCAGCAAGGCAATATTCACGTGAGAAATAATTGGGGTTTCACTTTGTTAGAAAGCAAAATACAGCGTGTGTTGCAATTGATTGCAGTAAATAGAAAATTATAAAAAAAAAATCAATGCTAACAGCAAGTAATCGGACTCCAACTTGCAGCTACACAAACACTTGATTTGCAATGTAAATACATTTCTCACAACAAAAGATGGCAAATCCAAAAGTTTTGCAACAAACTAAGCATCAGATTTGCATTTGAAGGAAAAATTCTGAAAATAGACCACATTTGCTAAATATTTAGCAAAATCGACCATTTTGCTAAATATTTAGCAAAATCGACCTCTTTTTGGCCTGTTGGCCAAAAAGATGTCGATTTTCAAAAAAGTGGCCTCAAAACATACAGGACTAGTAGCCCCGTATGTTTTCAACGCACTAATTACAGATTAGAAAACATGCGGGACTACTAGTCCCGTATGTTTTCTGTCATGGTTTTGGTGGCTCACGAAAATGTACGGGACTACTAGTCCCGTACATTTTGCAGAGCCAATTTCCCTTGCAACCAAATATGCGGGACTAGTAGTCCCGCACAATTTATAGAGGCAGTTTGCCTCGGCCATCAAATATACGGGACTACTAGTCCCGTATATTTTGCAGAGGCAACTTGCCTCTGCCCAGCAAACATACGGGACTAGTAGTCCCGTATTTTTGCTGGGCTGAGGCAAAACATGCACAAAACATGCATGACCCTCTAGCTGAGCATACAACCAAAATTTTTACCAAAATTTTCGTCACAATATATCATCTAACATTGTATACATTGATAAAAGTTATAAAATTAGAACATTATAACACAAATCTAAAAAATACACATTATCACAACACAATACATCATCACAACATCACATCCAAAATTCTACCAAAATTCACATCAGCACAAAATAATTCCAACTGCATTAAGTCTAACCATACGATAACATGTAGCTTAAGTAGAATAAATCCAAATGCATCAATAATTCCATACGACAATAATCTACATGGAAAAACTAACAAAGGAAAAATCCACCCTTCCCCCGTTGTCTCGGCCTTCGCACCCGCTGAGATCGTCGGCGGCCCCCTTCGTCTTGAGCTTGTAAATGCTCGCTCTCCGGTTGTGTGTGGGGCTGTGACGGACCAGCTTGTTGTGACGGGCCAGCTTCATCGTCGTGCGTGCAAGATCTATCACGTCTACGGTGGCGCACATATGTAGTATCTTCAAGATCCACCTGCTCACGACCTTCATGTCGATCCTCATGAGTTTGTTGAAAAGCTCTACGAACTCTCGCCACTATCCGCTGTAATATCGATACGTCCACAGAATCTCTTATGGCGGTAGTTATACCCTCATTTGTAATCCCCACTACATCGTCCAATGCGCCTATCTACAATTACATAAAAATATTGCTTCATATAAGAAACCAAAAGCTAACATAAAGATTGAAAAATCTATTATAATCTAAAGCAATTTACTTACCCATCGCCTCTCATCTAACTCTCTTGGTACATATCGAGATTGTTGATTGCGAATCTCTATTTCGTTGACTAGAGGCGCAGTTTGGGTGATTATCCAACGTCGGGTAACCCCCCAATACCATCTTATGTAATCGACTTTCTGCATCGGAGGGTAAAGCGGATCGACAATAAGTTGATGCCGATCATTCCACCGAGCTATGTATGATTGATGCGTGCGCTGCCAGTTAATCTGATGTCCACCTTTAGACGCCTTTCTCTCTATTTTCTCGACCAATTGTGGAGCGTGCTGTGTGAGTCCAAACTGTCTAAACAAGCGATCGGGTACGTGCATCTCCACAATTTCGAAACAAATGAGAGGAACTCTGGACCGCCATATGCCGTGTCCCTCCATACAAATCAGCGGTAGACGATGTAGGTAAGGTGCGTATGGCTGCCACTCGAACTGCAAAATAATACATATATTAACTGTTGTTTGAAATATATCGATAGCTTTAAACGATTGCAATTCAAATTCATACCTGAAAAATTTTCATTCGGTCGAGCTCCCCCTGTAAAAGTCTAACTGTCTAGCCGGGACCTCATTATAGGCTTTAGTGACATTCCATCTGTAAGTTTTATATACGATAGACTTTTGTTCAAAAGTTTAAATGAAAAATAAAATATCAAACGAGATTAAATTCGAGGAATTTTACCTGCAGCCTAGTGCAATCATACAATAACGCACTCCACCATCTTTACATAATGCCCATCGATCTTCGTATTGCGGCTTCAAGTTTTGTTCAATCCAATTGTGAGCTTCAACTGATAGCGCTTTAATTTTCTCTCTACAATGCTCATATACAAGTGAGTCAGTGGCACACCCGGCTTGCCATAATAAATTTTATAAATTGACCTCTCCATGTTTTCTCTTAAAATTAGCTCTTATATGCCGTAAGCAGTAACGGTGATGATGTGGTGCACTCCACCCCTCATGCAAGGCTCGTGGAATTCCTTTCATTCGATCAGAAATAAAGGTAATAACTCTTGAACTTTGAACAGTCGGAATGTATTTGTAAATACACTGAAAAAACCACTTCCAACTCGATGTATCCTCCACCTCCACAACTACGAAAACTATTGGAAATAGTCCACCGTTTGTATCTACACCGGTCGCAACCAAGAACACTCTTTTGTATTTGCCATATAAATGTGTTCCATCGATGCTTAAGAACAGACGACAAAACGAGAACCCTTTGATAGCGGGCCCAAATGCCCAAAATACCCGTATGAACCTCTCCACTTCCGACGAGACCTGCTTAGACACTATCTCATGTTCGGAACCCAGATTATTCCTCTTAATTGCTGCAAGATAATGTGGAAGTTTTTGATAAGATTCTTCCCAATCTCCAAATATTTTAGTCAACGCCTTCCTTCGTGCATCATATGCTTTAGACTTGGATATAGTTATGCCTTTCATAGCACGAACCGTTGTTATTATCTGTCCTGGAGTAAGATCAAGTTCCCGCCTAACTTCGGGAATAATTAGCTTCATTATATAAGCGGAAGTCGCTGTCGTATGATCATTAGCGACAGTCGGATTGCAACATGTATGAAGTCCGCAATAATTTGATATCACAAATTGTCCGTTGGATTTTTTCCTAACAGCTGCATTAAGCTTCCATGGGCATTTTAAATTTCTATCGTCTGCAGCACTTGTATAAGCGGCTTGACATTTCTCATTGAAGTAACACTTTATATGGTAGCTAGTTGCGTTGGATTTCACCGGCTTGAATTTGACCCGGTTCCTAATTGCCCATTCATGTATAGCGAAAATTAAGCTTTCCTTATTCTCAAATAGATCTCCTTTTTTGAAAGTGATATCCTCAGGTCAATCGAAATTAGGACCCGACTCAACTAACTCAGCTTGTGAGTTATTTACCCACTCGTCGTTTTCAAACTCTTCGGGTAACGGTTCTTCAGACTCTATATAATCGTTGTTCACGCAATATGCATTCATCCAACTTGCATCATCATTATTCTCTCCAGTTGCGAACTGCATACTATCAAGACGTTCCTCCTCAGACTCAACATCTTCACTATCATCATCAGCATCTACATATTCGTCATCTTCTTTTATAGAACCACCAACCGGTAAATCAACTGAAATATCATCATACACATTGTGAAACATGTAACTTGACGTTGCACCTGCGTTATTTTTTAAGTGCAAGGCACTTTGAGATAACGAGATTTGACTTTCAAGCATGCGAGAGAACTCTCCGTGAGCATACGAAACTTCGACAACCCCAGACTTTGGAATATTTTTAATGAACAACTCAATTGCGATTTGTTTATCCGCAAGTTGTATCATGTCATTCAATTCTTCATCAGTGGTGATCTCTACCGCAATTGTTCTTTTTTCATTTATTGGACAATTACAAAAGATCTTAATGATATTTTTGGCATGATTAATTCTGGTAACTCTGTATATTTGCTCCATCATTCCATCGAAATTACAATTTCTAGACAACATGAACATTTTCCTAGAGCCTCCATCATATATAGGCAAATTATTCATTCCAACACTCAATTTCCCATTGAATAAGCAAATAATCGGAATTCCATTCGCCATTTTAACCGAAGAATTAAAATTTAACATATACAAATTAGATATTTTACAAATTGATGATCATAATTCATTATTTCCTCTAGATATACCTCTAAATATACATATTAACTAAACGAAATTGGAGAAATTTATGAAAAAAATTAAAATTGTTATCTTGTCGAAATCGGATTTCGTTGGTGTCGGAGATCAAGTTCGACGTCAGATTTGAGGGAGGAGGGGGTGAGTTGGCTTTGGGAGAGAGAGATTGGGTTTGGGAGAGATGGAGATTGGTTTGGGAGAGATGGAGATTGGGTTTGGGTGTGGAAATCGGGTTTGGGAGAGATGAAGATTGGGTTTGGGTGTGAAAATCGGGTTTGTGAGAGATTTCAATGGGTTTGGGAGGGAGTGAGATGGGTTTGGGAGGGAAGGTGAAGAGATTTTAGGGTTTGGGAGTGAAGGTGGAGAGAGAAGTTAGATTTTAAGGGAATAGCGGAATTTAGGGCAGAGAGCAGGTTTAATTCGACATTTATACGGGACTAGTAGTCCCGTATAGATGGGTCGGGTGGCTCTGCAAAATGTACGGGACTAGTAGTCCCGTACATTTTCGTGAGCCACTAAAACCATGACAGAAAACATACGGGACTAGTAGTCTCGTATGTTTTCTAATCTGTAATTAGTGTGTTGAAAACATACGGGACTAGTAGTCCCGTATGTTTTCAGGCTACTTTTTTGAAAATCGACCTCTTTTTGGCCTGTTGGCCAAAAAAAGGTCGATTTTGCTAAATATTTAGCAAAATGGTCAATTTTGCTAAATATTTAGCAAATGTGGTCTATGTTCAGAATTTTTCCGCATTTGACAACATAGCTTCTACAACAAAAGTGCAAATACCAAAGTAACGAATTTGAGACTAATTTCCTGCAACAAATGCATAGTAAACAATATTTTCTATACGCATGTTAATTTGTTGTACTCGCAGTTGCAGCATAACAACAGCTACTAAACTCCTCTCATTGGAGACATAAATATAGATATAGGTCAACCGTCTTTTTCTAGTGATAAAAGTGTTCAACGTAGTGGTGTCAAAAGGTTGGTGTATGATCCACAAAGTATTTGTCCAACAAAATAATTGGTTGAAGAACACATCCACCTCCCCTCTAAGCAATTCTGAAACACCTCCAAGGTTGAAAAGGAGGAGGTCTCTCCTGAAATAGTTGCAGTAATAGCTCAGCGATAGGTATATCATGTAGCCAAAAGGACAAAACAAAAGAAAGGTTTTGAGGGGGGCACAGAGACAGTAGGAGGGTGCAGCGTTGAATCAAGGTCTCCTCCGTACGCCACTCTTCATATCCACTGAGAGATGAATACTTCTCATTCCAATCATTATGAATTTGCATCTCTTCATCAATCTTTTTTGCACTGTACTGGCCGGAGTACTTCTATCCACTTCTTTCTTATGATTTCACAGCCATTATTGTGTGCCACCCCCTTCAGTTGCTGGGACCCACTCTTCATTGTTTTCATGTTTAGGCAGCCATCGTGCATTTGCAATGGACGCCCTTGAAGTTACGATATTTTGCATTCCTAATCCATAGATCAACTAGGTTATTGGCACCGAAAAAAATTCATACAAAAGACGATCTATGCAGAATCATATACTATGTCCAGATTTCATCTGAAGGAAGGAAGCTCTACCTTCATCCGATAGTCTTGGTCTTGATGATATCGGCCTTGTCGGTGATGTAATTGTGACGAGGGTTGTAGCCTCTACCCTAACCTTTACATAAGATCGATCTCCTTCCTCTTCACTCGAAACATTATCATACCATGGCCCTTCTTATTTAAAAAAGTCGTCCACTATGGTCACCATCGGATCTCGGCCCTTCAAGACACATTTGAAATAAGAAGTTCATATGTGTCTTGATATCAATTTTAGCACTTGTTTGGAAACTCTTCCACTAATCAGGTTAGTGGAACTAACATGGCGAAGAGCTAAAAAAAAAATTTTTTAGTTCAAAATTTGGCCCTTAAACCAGTTTAGTTCTGAATCAGATTGAGTAAACCAGTTTAGTTCTGAATCAGATTGAGATGATACAACTAAACCGGTTGAGGCCAAAACTGGTTTAAGGGAGTTCGCCAAACTGACTGTTCAAGTTGGTGTTTAAACTGGTTTATATTATTGATTTTTCAGTGGTTTGAACTTTCACCGCGACCTAGAGTTTATTACAAAATACAAGACAGTTAAGGTTATGGAAAAAGTCGTTTGATATAATTACCTTTGAGAGATGGTCAGGGCCATTTTCTTTAGATGTTTGACTGAAGTGGAGGGATCACCATATTGTTTACTTCTTCAATAGAAAAATTCAAATTTAACCCAATTAACATTATCTAGTTTTTACTACCTCGGAGAGAAATTACGGTCTAACAAATCAACTTCTGACAAATAACTTTGCAGCTAAAGTATTGTATCAAAATAGCTTTATGTATCCCATGTCACTAGTCTTCTTAAATCTGCATTATTAAATGATTTCTTGCATCCAAGAACGAGGGACTAAATTCTTTGTGACTTTATAGCTGCAAAGCAATCTAATATAGATCTCCATTTGAGAAAAATAGCTCTCAACCACATCAATCAGCATGTCAACTTTGCTTACAAATATGTTGGCAAGCAACATGTGATTAATCATGAAACCCAATCTCAGCAGAATGATATGGGTCGAAATGACCCACTGACAATACCCTCCACCTTATGCAACTACAGCACCATTCATATTTTCCACACTTAGTTTCTTGATTTGCATTTGGACAACAAAACATGTAGTATATTTTCCTCTATCACACTTTGCACAAGCATTAGCTACTTTAAAATTCTACTCTAAATTCTACTAAGTTCTCTAGAAAATCTACCACAATCATGTATTCATATTAATAACTTTCTGAACTAATATCGATTCTGCAAATAACTTCTTCAATCCTAGTTAGTTCACAAGAGCAGTTCATAAAATTCAAAGAAAACTGGAGGGTTATCGACCTATTTTTACTAAACATAAGATTCTACCGTAAAAGTATTTCTTCTAATTTTGTTAGAGAGAACAGACATATATACAATGTAATCCCGTTGATGAAATCCACAATCAACATTATGAAGTATATTAAGAAAAAATCAAACCATAGATTATATCCTAGCAAAAATACATGATGCATACATCTATAGTGATAAAAATCTAGAAGTGGGACATGAGATGAAAAGATTAGTTTGTTCAACAGGAGATGTTTAAGAAGTTAACCACTATATACGCTGTCAAGCCGATACTGTACTGATATAATGTTTGTAAACATGCTCATGATACTAGGTAAATTTATTCAAATTTTACCCTATTTAGAGTACCCAAACAACAGACCCCGGGGGGCCCCCCCCCTCTTTTCTACCACAATATTTTCAACGTTGGTTGGCTATATCATCAATAGCGACAAGTACCAATCACCAGTCCAACAATCTTGGCGTTATTTACCCAATTCTCTTCCCAAAATACCCCTAGCAATCAAAACGCTCCAAAATTTTCTCTCTCATGAAAATGAAGGTGTCGGCGATACAGGGCCTATAACCAATACAAACTTCTTTGGTACAAAAAGCTGATTCAAATGTAAGTTGTCCGAACAAGACGACATAAGCACACTTCTTCTGTTCGCAGGGACATCCTAAACTATCACACGTGTCAAGGCCCTTGTGGCCGAGACATAGAACATGTGGCTCAAGAGAATGCCACGTAGGCAGATCCAGTTAAGCTAATGGATTCTGGGCTGATAGAGGGAGCTAGATTGGGGTAGAGATTTTGTTGTCCTCCAACTCTTGGTACAAATATAGTTGAGGGGCTGCTTTGGATGGATTGGATGCTCTTTGGGCTGCAAGATAAAGAGAATAGGCCCCACTAAAATGTCGACAAGTGTCCATGAAATTAGTGATGACTTTCGAAGAATTCTTGTGTTTATTGGGTCCCACAAGCATCTAAAAAGGAGGCTGAGGCTCAGGTGGGAGCAAGAACTAAGAAGTGACTATGTTAGGACTTGGGGAAATGAAGCATAACTTTGTGTTTTTTACAATTAAAATATTATTATATAATGTGCTTTACGAACAATACGAATACTATTGTCTTAAGATAATGTGGTGATTGAAGCACAAGGGAATAGGTTGTAAATTATACAATATGTGAGTTACTACTTGTTAGTGGATAGGATGATAATTTGATCTGACGGTTAACATAACCTTAATCAAATTTGATTGTGAGTGAATTCAACAAGATGAGAAGGTATTTCAACAAGGTCGTGAACATATCAAGAAGAATAAAATTGCCTAAATCATGAAATTATAATGGTGACAAAGTGGCTGTCAATTTTAAACATTATGAGAATTAAGGGGCTGTCAAATTTGAAATAACAAAGTTATCATATTTCCCTAAAATCCCAAATTCCTTTTTTTTAATTTTTTTGTTGATAGGTTGGATGAAAATTTGAATGTATAACCCCGTTTCAGTCTCACAAAATCTTCCAAAGAGAAGATTTTTAACAAAGATGTTGCTGATGTGACAGTAAACTCGAGTTACGTTCCCCAGTAAACTTTTTATCAAAACAAACATAAACTTTTGATTTAGGTTTTTGGGTAACCATGTATTCACTATCAATGGATTCCACTAATATATGTAGAAAATGATGATGAATTGTTCGAATTGATGGAAAACGTGAAGATTCAGCGCTACAGGAAAAGAAACTGGTCAGTTGACTAATCGCACATGATTAGTCGACTGATCGCTTGCTGATTACAGGGTCAGAAATCATGCTTCTGGACAGTCGACCGATGCACTCTTATCGGTCGACTGATGGAGACTTACCAATCGACCGATAGAGGTGCATCGGTTGATTGATAGAGGATATTGGGCCGGTTTGTAGTTTTTTGATTCCCAGCCTGTTTTGGATTGTGTTTTAATATAAATTGAAACACTCAAACACATTTTCTAGGGTTTGTAGGAGAGTTGTTAAACAGAGAAAAGAGACTGTTTTGAGTGAGAGGGAGATTATTTGTTGGTGAGTAAGATCTTTTGGTTAGGGTTATTGTGATAGTTCAAGAGATTGTAACTCATTGTTTTCTCCTCATATAGTGAACTCTCTCCATCATCTCCCTGTGAACGTAGTCAACTTGCCGAACCACGTAAATTCTATGTTTGTGTTTGTTTTTTGCCGTTCTCTTGGTGAATTGTGCTCTTGGTGTTCTCTTGTCAGTTGCTTACTGACTCGTGTGATTTGTGCACGCTTCCGCCGTCACACAACAATTGGTATCAGAGCCTAGGGTTTCAGACCTAGGGTTTGTTTTGGATGGAGGAAAATTCGTTGTTGGAAGGTTGGATCTTGGAGATCTAGGCTTCGGTAGAGATAGCGTTGTGGAGTTGCCAGTGGAGATCTCGCATTCCTCGTGTGGTTGGGAGTTCGTGTTGAAATCCAATCTAGGATTCAAGTTGGGTAGTTTCTCAATCTATCAGTTGTTCGAATTTCCTCTATAATTCGGAGTTAGCAAGCAATGGTAGGAGATAGTGGTGAAAGTAGAAAGGTTACATCAAGTACAGTTCAGGTTGCACTTCAGAATACGAAGATCAGTATTGTGAAGTATGACGGTAAGATCAACTTTGAGTTGTGAATAAGTGATGTGCATGATGCTTTGAATGCTCAAAATTTAAAAGAGACCATCATGGTCCAGGAGAGGTCACCGAAATATGATGAGGCGATAGAACAAGACGAATCGAAATGCTTGTGGGGTGATTATATCTTGTTTGGAACAAGATTTGAAGTACGATGTTATCGACGTGACGTCTGCGATGAAGATGTGAGAGATTCTCAACAAGTATCTTACGAAGAGTGTTGAGAATCGGTTGTACTTGCTGCGAAGATTGTTCAGATTCCAGATGTCCAGGGGTACCTCACTTGTAGATCATGTGAATAACTACACAAAGTTATTATCGGACTTGACGAATGTGGATGAGAAGATATCGGATGAGTACAAGACGATCATTTTGTTAGGCTCATTACCCGATGAGGAGTATGATACCTTCGTGCTCACTTTGTTAAACAGTAGATCTTTCATCACCTATAGTAAAGTAACTAATGCATTGACGAATTTTGATTTGAGGAAGGATAAAGAATCTTCTAGAGCTAGCACTTCAGGAGAGGCCTTGTCGACAAGAAGAATGATTCCCTATCCGAGAGGTGATAATCGAGGCAGGTCAAAGTCTAGAGGCCACTATCAGATTTTAAAGAATCAGTGTGCCTTTTGTAGAGAACAATGACATTGGAAGGGAGATTGTTCGAAGCTCAGAGAGAGGGAGATTAGCAAGAAAAAGGGCCCAAAGGCCAGCGAGGTGAAAGTCGCTAAGAGTGGTGATGATTCAAATGATTTATGTTTTTCTCTATTGATTACTCCAGAGGTTAACCATATAGATGCATCGGATTAGATGCTGGATTCTGGTGCTACTTATCATGTGACTCTCCGGAGAGATTGGTTTGTATCTTTCGAGAAGCTCAATGGGGGTGTAGTGGTCATGGGAAACGATCAGTCCTATGGTATTCATGGGATATGTACCGTCAGGATTCAGATGCACGATGGAGTTGTTCGAGAGCTGAATGAAGTAAGATTTGTTCCTCAATTGAAGAAGAATCTTATTTCTGTTGGAGCTTTGAAAGCAAAAGGATTTAAGATGATTTTTGAGAACGCTGTAGCAAAAGTTACTAAGGGATCTTTGATAGCGATGAATAGAATCCGGAGTAGGCATCTTTATAATCTGAAAGGAAGCACCAAGATTGACTAAGTAGCTTAGACAATTTCAGAGGCAGATGCGAGCAGACTTTGACACTATAGATTGGGACACACATGAGAAAAATCACTGCAGATGTTGTATAAGCAGGAGCTATTGAAAGGAGCCAAGAGTGGGAAGATTAAATTTTGTGAGCAGTGTATTCTTGACAAGAAGGCTAAAGTAAAGTTCGGAACAGCCGTTCATAGAACGACAGACATTTTGGACTACGTGCATACGGGTGTTTAAGGTCCCACCAAGACGGCATCATTTGGTGGTCAATATTGGTTCGTCATATTTATGGATGACTATTCTAAACGTTGTTGGGTGTACATCATGAAGCATAAGAGTGAAGTCTTAGAGATATTTGTGGAGTGGAAGAGAAGATTGGAACCGTAAACAGAGAGAAAGATCAAAATGTTAAGATCCGACAACGACGACGAGTACACTTCAGACCCCTTTCAGTAGCTATGTCGAGACGAAAACATAGAGAGGTACTTCACAGTTAGTCATACACCACAGCAGAATGGGGTGACAGAGAGATTGAATCGGTCGTTACTGAAGAAGGTTTGATGTTTGTTATCGCAGAATGATTTGGAGAAGATTTTTTGGGCTAAGGCACTTTCATATGCGAGCCACCTCATTAATATGTTGTCTTCATCTGCAATTCAGGGGAAAACTCCTATGGAGATGTGGTCGGGATAACCAACACATGACTATGGTCAGCTCAAGGTATTTAAGTGCCCTGTATTTTATCATGTCAGAACTGATAAATTAAAACCTCGAGCTAGGAATGTCATATTTGTTGGATTCAAGCATGGTGTTAAATGATACAAGTTTTGGGATCCAGTTGATAAGAAGATTGTACTGAGTAGAGACGTCATATTCGATGAGGCTTCGCTTTTGAAGTCTCCCAGCTCTCATCAGGTGGAGAGCACCCGATGGAGGAGTTATCGCAGGTGGTGGAGATTAATGCAGCTCCACAGAATCCAGATAAGACTGTATCCACTAGAGTACTGACTGAGGTGAAGCCAGACGGACACAATGATGATTTAGAGGATACAGGTTCAACAAAGCAGGATCAGAAACCGATGGGTTAGGTTCAGGATTTTATTACGGTTCGGAAACCCAGGAGAGACATATAGTTACCAGCGAGGAATACAAATACAGTGGTTGCGTATGCACTTCCGGTGGAGAGTGTCAATGAGATGGTTCTTACTACATTCAAAGAGGCTGACCAGAGTTCAAAGGCTGATATGTGGCAAGTTGCTGTGCAGGAGAAGATGAAGTTTCTTCAGAAGAATGACACATAGGAGCTTGTCGAGCTTCCAAAAGGACGGAAGGAAATTGGTTGCAAATGGGTGTACACCAAAAAGGAGGGCATTCATGACACTTTAGTGAGGTTCAAGGCTAAGTTGGTAGCGAATGGTTATGCACAGGAAGAAGATATTGACTACAATGAAGTCTTTTCTCCGGTGGTGAATCACTCTCTGATTCGGATCTTGCTAGCTTTGATGACACAGTATGGTTTGGAATTGGATAGTTGGATGTGAAAATAGCTTTTCTTCATGGTGATCTTGATGAAAAAATATATATGACTCAATCATTAGGGTTTCGAGCTGCAGGAAATGAGAAATTTGTTTGTAGATTGAAAAAATCGCTATACGAGTTGAAGCAATCTTCGAGATAGTGGTATAGGCGATTCGATGGGTTTATGCTTGGCCATTCGTATATTAGGAGACAGTTTGATCCTTGCGTGTACTGTCGTAAGTTGCATGGAGGTGTGTATATTTACTTACTGTTTTATATCGATGACATGTTGGTTGTTTCTATTTCCAGATCAGTAATAGATAAATTAAAGATACAGCTTTCGAGCGAGTTTGAGATGAAGGATTTGGGTGAAACGAAATGTATTTTGGGGATGAAGATTGACAGAGAGAGATAAGGACAGAATAAGTTTGACACGGGTGGTTTATTTGAAGAATGTTTGACAGTAGTTTAATGTGAGTATGGAAACAAAGCCAGTCAGTGTATCTTTGGGAGCCATTTGAAACTTTTAGTTGATCTTTCACCGAAAACAGTTGAAGATAGAGAGTTGATGTCGAAGACTCCATATGCGAACGCAATAGGAAGTTTAATGTACGCCATAATATGTACGAGGCCGGATTTGTCACAGACAGTTAGCATGGTTTCACGATGCATGCACAACCCAGGTCTGGGTCATTGGGATGCCATGAGGTGGATTTTAAGATACATTCGAGGTACTCTCAACATTGGTTTGGTTTTTAAACGGGACAGTAGTGGTGGACAGCTGTGTATTGGTTATATTGATTCAGACTATGCTAGAGATTTGGATAAACGCCGGTCGATGACGGGATATGTGTTCACTTTGATCCGTGCACTGGTGTGTTGAAGATACACCTTATAGTCTACAATAGCTTTGTCGATGAAGGAAGCAGAGTATATGACAATTACGGAGGCTATTAAGGAGGTGATTTGGTTTCGAGGACTTTTGGAGGACCTTGGCGTTTCACAGCAATCCGTCACTATTCATTGTGATAGCATGAATGCTATCTATTTAGCGAAGAATCAGGTTTTTCATGCGAGAACGAAGCACATTGACATTCATTATTACTTCGTCCGGATGTTCTTAAAGATGAGGATGTGGAGCTCGTGAAGGTCCACACAAAAGACAATCCAGCGGATATAATGCTCACGAAGGTGGTTCCAAGAAACAAGTTCGACCATTGTAGAAGCTTGTTGCAGATTCGTGTTTGTTGAGGTCTTTGAGTCCATTTGGATGAACTACGGACGGCTTGATCCATTAAGAGAGGGGGTACGTAGGCAACCACATTGGTACAGCCGAATTGTGAAGAGACGACGCATTGGTGCTCATGTGGTATCGGCTTAGTTTTGGGAACACTTCGCTGAGAATTGTAGAAAATGGCGATAAATTATTAGAATTGATGAAAAACATGAAAATTCTGCGCTACAGGAAAAGAAGCGGGTCAGTCGACTGACCGCACATGATCAGTCGACAGATCGCTTGCTGATTACAGGGTCAGAAATCATGCTTCTGGACAGTCGACCGATGCACTCTTATCGGTCGACTGATGGAGACTTACCAATCGACTGATAGGGGTGCATCGGTCGACTGATAGCGGATATTGGGCCGGTTTGTAGTTTTCTGATTCCCAGCCTGTTTTGATATAAATTGAAACACGTTTTCTAGGGTTTGTAGGAGAGTTGTTAAACAGAGAAAAGAGATTGTTTTGAGCACTTTGAGAGGGAGATTATTTGTTGGTGAGTGATATCTTTTGGTTAGGGTTATTGTGATAGTTCAAGAGATTGTAACCCATTGTTTTCTCCTCATATAGTGAAATCTCCCCATCATCTCCCCGTGGACGTAGTCAACTTGCCGAACCACGTAAATTCTGTATTTGTGTTTGGTTTTTGCCGTTCTCTTGGTGAATTGCGCTCTTGGTGTTCTCTTGTCAGTTTCTTACTGACTCGTGTGATTTGTGCACGCTTCCGCCGTCGTGCAACAATATCTAGTATTTTACCTAGGATAAAGAGCTAAAGACCAAATAGTTGTATGCTATAATAAAATGACTTACAGTTGAACCCCAAGCAATCCACAATTTACAGTTACAAAACTCTGCTTCCTCGTGAATCAGTTCACTAACCCTTTTTTCTTTCTCTGCATCAACAAGGAAACAAACTGAATTTCACAATTTTATTCCTCACAATGTAAATCTCTTTTGGGACAGAACCATCAATAATTCCAACTGACTTTACATGTGATATGATCTAAATATGCTTCAATGCAACCTTATTAACCACAAAACGAACACTAATTCAGAACAAACTCATTGCAGATACCATACATTTGTATTATTCTAGATACTTAAGCATCTAAGGAGCAAAAAAAAATCCATGCTTCGTGACTTAAATGGTCGATTGAGTCATACTTTTGTCGTCATGCAACCAAAAAGGGAACCAGAGGAATATATAGCATACCTCAGCAGCAAGTAGCACGTAAGTAGAGAATTTGTATTTGGATATGGCTTTTAGTTTTAGTCCACCAACATCAACTTGGAAACTAGCTGCAATAAGATGTGAGTAAAATGAACAAGTTGTATTTCAATAAGGGTTAATAGCCTAAAACTAAAGAAAACAAAAGTTAAAGGTTGGTAGTGATGCATTCATAATACAAACATCAATATTCAGATGAAGACAGAATTTATGGAAGTGAAAGATATTCTAGAAGTGATGAAAGTAAAAGTTAGTGGCATTGATAAAAATTAAAGAGGATAGTTGTTGGATCTTAGTTGGTCACTACTCCTGTCGAGGATCCACTCCAGTTAAGTTTGATATGGCAATCCTTCCTACAGAAATATTTTGGACAAGAAAAACTTCTCTCTCAATTATTCAAGAGTAAATGAAGTTCATCATGAAGTAAATTGGTTATGGTTTCAGTCAAATACACAAAAGATGTTCTAGTTACCCAAATTTCAGAGAGGATACTGCACCATAACAAAGCCAAACATTTCTTTCATAGTTACAGCAATCAAATTACTAAATACTAATTGTTATCATCACAAGGTATCTGTAATACACAATAAAGAAACATATTTTTATTCTCAAAGGCTGAGATGCAAAATGTACTGCATTCTTCCTGAGGTTGATCGCCAAACTTGTGCATATCTCATCGTCTCCTAAGTTATCTTTTACTTGTATAACCTCATTCACACACATCCAACCAGAACTCAGTTGTAACTGCTAACATATGATTAACTTCTTACAACATCAATATCTTACACTTGATGCGTCAAAAAAGATTTTGCTTGCCCTCATATCCATTCCTCTAATGGATGTTCAGCATAACTATTTAAATAAGATAGTTAACTATCAGCTTAAAAAGTTATCTATGAGCTTCCAACCTTTTCTGATAAATCTATATCTTTGATGTTAAGAGGATAGATTAGATAACAATATCTAATAGTTCAAGAGTTGGGTGTTCACTCTAATCCTGATTACTAACTTATAAAACTTTTCATAGAACTGAACACAACTAACATAAATAATTTCTAAAGGGAAACAATCATGCATCAGATGTAGGAAGGATAGACCAAGCACTGTACTTTTTGATTGAGTAGCTGAGCATGAAACATTATACAAAGACATGATATAATGATGAAGGTCACAACATTGTATTAATCAAATTGTAAACTACTTATGGCCACAAATCATACAATACGTGTACGAAAGTTACTCAAAGAATTATAAAGGTTTAACTGAGCGTGGGTCACTGATGCATCAATAAGGATAACTGGCAGAAGAATCACAATGGTGACACAACTAATTAAGAGAACAAGGATATCATTATTATAGTGTATGTGCCATGAATATAGAAACAAACATAAGGTGATAAGAACTATGTATGTGTTCGAAATCTGAAGGGAACCATAATATTCTATGTAGAATCTACCAAATGATGTATCTCTAATAGTTGATTCCCAATGAATCAACATCGAGGAGAATGCAAGAATATATTTAATAATGATATGAAGGAGCTTAGCATAAAGAGTTAGGTACTAGTCCACTATTTACTAGAATAGGACTTCCAACTCAAAGGAAGCATGGCCATGAAGCATTATTAAAATAATGGGAAAAAATGGTTGAGACTAATTTTATGTGGATGTAAACTAGACAAATTTATAACTAGACAAATTTATAAGTAAATGGAAGATACAAGGATTTGGAGAACCTCACTGTGACATCAGATGTTACCAGTACTAGAAGCTAAGGGTGAAGTGTTCCTGAGATACCCAAGGCTTAACAAATATGGTTTATACGAAAGCGATGCAGATATATAACCAAACCACAAAGCACTAACAGAACTATGGGTTTCTTCTCCCAATATTCAAGAGACACTGTATACTTTATTCAGAGAACAAATAAAGATAAAATAAGTAGCCTTTAGAGAATAATAACTGAAGGAAGAACAATGAATATGGTTTCTGCTCAAAATTAAGAATAATGAAGAGCCAAGTGCTGAGAATCCCATTGAGATGACACAATCGCATGCAAACAAAAACCGAAGGCATTAATGAAAGTCAGAATCTCCACAAAGATTTCAAAATCAGCATATAAAACATTTCTGCAATTGATGAAGAAACTTGAGGGCAATTTCCAGAGGTCTGCCTTCTAATTATCCACTCCATCTAAAATCCAGGAGGGGACCATTGCTCACCTAAAATAATTTCTTCACTTTCCATAAAGTGGCTCCCATAGCATGAGCTTGGCTCAAATTAAAGAAAAAATCACTAAAATACCAATCCAAAAACCCCACACATCTCCTATTTCTCCTTTCCTACCTTGCTCTTGGAAACATTCCATATGTTTAATAATGACATCCCATGAAAATGAACCCTACAATGAAGCACTCTCACTGCAGAGTAGGGCCATATCTCACTCTAGTTATTAGATATTAGCCCCTCAAATCTTCAATATTTCCATATTACTCCCTCAAATCTTTGAAATTCTCATAAGTTCCTCAAATCCTGAGGGCCTTGCAATTTGGTCCCTCAATGACCAAAATACCCCTCGGTTTATTGCCACCCACCCCCAAAAGAAACAACTTAGGATTTGAAGGGTAGTTCGGTCATTGAGGGACTAAATTACAAGACCCTATTAGGGGCCTTTTGAGCAATTTAAAAGATTTGATGGGCAATATGGAATTATTGAAGTTTGAGAGACTAACATCTAAATAACCCTAACCAAAAAACAAATAGACCCTCAATGATCCATGCATTAAGCTCATCATCCCACCATTCATCCATCATCAGCCATGATTTGGTGTCAGCCAACTACACCGAAACACCGGTGCCCCACCGCAAATGCTTGTCACTGCTGGCCAACCAGAGCCTAGCTTAATGCCCACAAGCATTTGTGGTGCGCCTGAGGAAACTTGGACCCCATTGTACTCCCGTTGCAGCCTGGTCATGATCGGACAGCCGCAACCATCGCCTTTATCAAGCACACGACTACAAAAACTCAAAAAAGGTTTCAGAAAATCTCTTGACAGAAACGAGGGAAATTTTTACAAACACCACTAGAATTTTGGGGGTTAAACTTGTCTCACTTAGTACCACGACTAACGGCCTTTAACTCATCACGTGCTCAGCCCATGTGACAACTTTCGAAAATTTTACCTTTACCTACGGCTACTATATAACTTTTATGTCACCTTTTCGGGTAAGGATTGGTAAAGAGTAGATTGGTAAAAGCAAAAAAAGAATAGTTTAAACTTTTTACTCTGTCTGTTAACAATATTTATGAGAACTTCCGATAGTTCAGGGGGTTTTCTACGCTTAACAATGTTTTACATTCAGAGGAAACAACATAGATTGAGATGTTAAAAGTTTTGGCCGTATTATTTCACTAATTCAAGTTTGTAAATAATTAAGACAACCTTAGGGCCTATGTACTCATATGAGCTACATGCATGCATCATGGCATCCATCAACATCATGATAAGGGCAAGGATGTTGCTCATGTGTTGGTTTCTTTCTTTCCCTGAGCAACTCGAACAGTTTGGTTCCTAGAAGTGGGCCTCTAGCGTTTCCTCACTATAAAAGGACAATCCACCCTATTGTTCCCCTTCTCCTTTCAGAGCACTCGCTTCGTATTTCTCTGTCTCTACTATATATCTTAATACTCTGCTCACCTTCCAAGCTATAATCATGTACCCTTGCGAAGTAGCCGGCGTCCAATACCTTGCACCATTAACCCCTCTATCTTATGGAGCACACTATGACGCGATCAGAACCAGCTTCCCTTCCTTCAACTTCAACAATCTCTTTGCACAAACCCAAGCCCCACAATCGATGATGATGCCTTTGGCGAATGAACTCATTTTCACAAGTCCATGCAACTCGACTTCCAATGAAGCAGAAGAAGAGCTACAGCAGAAGCAGAAGCGGCAGCAAAGCCTGGCTGATGAGAGAAGAAAGAGGAGAATGATATCGAACAGAGAGTCAGCTAGGCGATCAAGAATGAGAAAACAGAGGCATTTGGATGAGCTATGGTCACAGGTTGTTGGCCTACGAACAGCCAACCGCCAGCTTCTCGACGAGCTCAACCGTGTCATGCGGGACCAAGATGATGTCCTTCATGAGAATGCAAAGTTGAGGAGAGAAAAATCTGAACTTGAAAAGAAGCTAGAGAACCTTCCAACTACTGAAGAACCTGGTGAAACTAAAGACCAACAACCTTTGCCTCATTGATGGGATGTGTTCTTGTTGTCTTCTTGTCCTCTGTTTCTTTTGTCAAACATGGAGGTCAAGTAGATCAGATTAGTTTAATTCGAAAGAGTTTTATGGTAGTATGATTGCGTGTTAACTATATTTAGACCATATTCCATTGCAGCACAATTGACTGGAAAGAAATGAAAACAATGAAGGAGAAGACAGTCAAGATAAATGCATTTTCTTTTCTTTTCCATTTTATTACCTTCATGGTGGGAAAATTCTGTATGCTATTTTAATCTAATTAATGAGTTCAGGTTAAAAATGTCTGCAACAAAAAGAACGATCTCATGTTGCGTATGAAAACGATTGAAAGATGTCAAACCAGAGAAGATAAAGGGGACAAAAATGGAACATAACTCTTTTCTTTCGCTTCACTGCCTTCGAGGTGGAAGGTATTCAGTGACATCGTATCTTTCCTCAATTTTGTCTCCTTACAACATATTCCTTTAATGATAAAATGAAATATGATTTCTTGCTCTGTTTTCTTACTCTGCTGCAAAGTTTCTAACATTGGTTTCATCTCATTCTATATAGAAAGATCAAGATCTCAATGAGCAAGGGAGAGTAAGAACTGGAACCATCAAGGACCTCATAGCCTTGAGCACAAACAGTACAGAGAAACTAAAGAAAATCGACAGGAGCTTAAAGACACAATTCAAATAGTACAACAGTATTGTAAGATAACGGGGAAGAGAGAACAAAAATGTCAGTTGAAACAGAGCTTTAATAGGAAAGAGGACCACAAATGTCCTTCTTGTCTAAGGTACTGTTCAGGTGGTGGCACTCAGTGGCGGTGGAGGTGGCTAGACGAAGCAAGCAAGGAAAAAAGGACCAGCACTAAAAGAGGAAAACACTGCTTGCAACTTTGTTTGCATAGTTTCAGATAACATGCAACATGTTCACAATTTAGTGCTTAATGTTGGAAGAGTGAAAGTGGTTCTCAGTTTTCTGAGAACTCTCTACATGATGCGAGAGAAAACCATTGCCAGCAGCCCGTGAGGCCAACTTCTATGAATAAACGGATCGCGACCAATATAATTCTTGACAGTTGCAAAAATTGATTTTGACACTGTAATCTTAATCCATTGAATATACGAATGACTGAGATTTAAAATTACATGGATATTTAAAGTGCATTACATAGATTTGTTGTCACAATTTCCAGAAGTATGGCTAAGATTCACTAGTTGATGTTAACAAGTGTTTCATATACTTATTGATTGTGCAAAACCTCCCAGGAAATCTCTTGTATTGAAATCTTGCAGTATATTTGGTTCTGATTAAAGTAGTTATGAGTTGCAAATACTGGAAAAGTGTCACTATTTGAAGGTCATAGAAATTCTTCAAATTATTAATTATTCTTGAAAGTTTATCACATTTCTGGATATCTTAGTGTGTCCAAGCCAACAATAGTATGACTAATGAGACTCCACTCTCTCCTCCATTATGGAAATTTATGATATTCACTTGTTTGTTTACTTTTATTAATATTAGGAATCAGCAGCTCTGAAGCCTACGGTACCACCCCCATCTACCCCCATACCTAATTTGCTACAGTACCACATAAATCTGCATATATATACCCCCTAAGTGTTGTGTTAAGAATCATCCCAAGCCACTGAGAAAGAATAAAAGGAAGAGTAAGGAGCTTGTGGATCTAGAGAGGGAAAAATAAAGAGTAGTGTGGTATCATCCCAGTAGCAGAAAGAGAAAGAGAAAGAGAAAGAGAGAGGGAGAAAAAGAGAATTTGTATTTGAGAGTATAGTATGTTTGTACTACTAAAGAAATAATAACAATATATTTTTTAGTGTCTACCACTCCTCTCAACTCAACAAGTGGTATCAGAGCCTGGTTTAGAGTGCTTGTATCTGTTTATCGTATGCTTTGTGGCTGCAATCAAAGGTGGATCTTCCACATCAGAAAATAAGTTAGATTATCATTTACCATTTATAGGCACTAATTACTATTCACGAGTACGGTACTGCACTATTCATAAGTATGGTTACTGTTTATAAGTATGGTTACTGTTCATAAGTACGATTGTTGTTCACGTGAAATAGTAGAAGTTGTAGCTCATGATAGAATCAAGGCGGTCAGGAATCTGCTCTCCTACGGTGATCCTATCGGCATTCTTGAAGGCCAAAGTTTGTGTTCAGTCCAGGTCTGTGAAGTTGGTTGGTCAGGGACCAGATTTGTGTGGAGATACTGAAGCAGTACCACGTCACGATGGCGGATCTAGCAAATACAACTACAACACTTAAGAAACTCAATGGCAATGACTACAGCTACTGGGAAACCTATATGAAGTCCTATTTACAAGGACAAGACCTCTAGGAGGTCATTAGGGGTTCTAAAACTACAGCACCTCAAGAGGCTGGCGAAGTACTAAAGAAGTGAAACATCAAAGCCGACAATGTTATGTATGTGCTGAAGACAACAGTAGAAGATCTCGTAGATTACATGCGAGATGCCAGAACTCCGAAAGAGGCATGGGATACGCTCGCCACGCTCTTTTCGAAGAAGAATGATGCTCGACTTCAACTCCTGGAGAATCAACTAATGACCTTGCAACAGAAGGATCTGATAATTAGTCAGTACTTTAAGTAAGTAAAATCACTATGTTCGGATATTGCTCAACTAGATCCAGATTCTAAAGTATCTGATGCAAGGATGAGGAAATAATCATTCATGGTTTGAGATCGGAGTATCACGGGCTCGTTGCTGCTACACACGGGTGGCCGACTCAACCAACATTATTAGAAATGGAAAGTTTGCTCGTTACACAAGAAACCCTAGCCAAACAAATGGCCGACGTTTTAATAAAAAGCAAAGATGAAGCACTCTTTAGCAGCAAGAAGAGAGGCAAACCAAGAGGCGCGAGAAAAGAAAAGTATGGAAAGGCTGGTTCAAGGAGGCAGCCAGGATGGCTATACACCGATAGAACACAACAGCGTGAGGAGCAAGGTCATCGTCGAGCAAGGAGACCTAATAGTAGTTATTACAACTATGGGAAGAAAGGACACTTTGCCAAACACTGCCACTATAAAAGAAGTCCGACAGAGGGCAATGCTGCAACATCGTGCAGATGTCAAAATGATGAAGAAGAATGGGCTGCCCAAGCATCCTTGGTCATCATTGAAGATGTACCAGTTGACGAAAACGATGTTGTTAGTATGATACTAACCTCAATTGTAGAAGAATCTGAGTCCACATTTGCAGCGGTTTCAGATCGAGAAAAAATCAACTATAATAAAGATTGGATCGTTGATTCTGGTTGTTCCAATCATATGACGGGAGATAAGGAGAAACTTGTCAACATGAAGGAGTATAAAGGCAGCCGAGAAGTTGTGATAGCGAATAATTCAAGATTACCTATCACACACATCGAAAAGACTGTATTCACGCCGTGCTACAACCCGAATCAGATATAACTAAAGATGTATACCATGTACCGGGTATGAAAAAAAATATTCTATCTGTTTTCCAATTAACAGCTTCTAGAAACTATATAGTATTTGGGCCACAAGATGTAAAGTTTATCGAAACTTGAATCCACCAGGAGAACTTATCATGAAGGGACGGAAGGTAGAATCTGTCTATGTGATGTCGGCAGAATCGGCATACATCGATAAAGCCAAAAAGAATGAGACAACTGATTTGTGGCATGCTCGGCTTGATCATGTGAGCTATCATAAGCTCAAGATCATGATGGAGAAGTCAATGTTGAAGGGTCTTCCACACTTGGATATTCATGGAGGGACCGTATGAAAAGTTGTCAGTACGGTAAAACGCATCAATTACCATATCAGGAGTCACAATTCAAAGCCAAAGAACCTTTGGAGCCTGTACACTCAGATGTATTTGGTTGAGTAAAGTAAGAATCAATTGGTGGGATGCGATATATGATCACTTTCATCAATGATTACTCGAGGTATGTCTGGGTTGATTTTATGAAGGAAAAGTCTGAAGCACTCTCCAAATTCCAGCAATTTCGAGATGAAGTCGAAGGAGAACTCTGCAAGAAGATTCGTTACCTACGCACAGACAACGGGGAAGAGTACACATCGAAGGAGTTTTACGACTAACTCAAGCAACACCAAGATTCAGCGACAGCTAATGTGTCCAAATACTCCGTAGCAGAATGGCATAGCCGAAAGAAAAATTGTCACCTCGTCGAAATTTGCAGAAGCATGCTTCACGTTAAGAACGTACCAGGACGTTTTTGGGCGGAGTGTATGAAGACGACGGCGTATGTGATCAATTGGCTACCACAACCGAAGCTGGAGTTCATGTCGCCCTTTGAGAAGTTGTGGAATATCAATCCAACCGTAAGTCATTTCAGAGTCTTCGATTATGTATGTTATGTCTTTGTGTCTGATCACTTACGCAACAAGTTTGATAAAAAGGCTGTAAGATATATATTTGTGGGGTATGATAATAAAAAAAAGAATGGAGATGTTGTGATCCCACAACCGGACGGTGCTACACATCAAGGAATGTTGTGTTTGACGAAGCCTCATCTTGGTGGACTCCACAAGAAGTTGTGCTACCAGACTCTAATGATTTAGAGGGTCAGTTGCAGAAGAAGCCTGGGACCCAAATCAAGAAGAAGAATTGAAGCAGTCAAAGAAGACAGAACCAAGTTCTTCAACATCCTCGAAGGATAAGAATCTATGGAAAACTGGTGTTCATCAGATAACATCAGAAGAGGAGCGCCCAAGTCAGATAGAGAATATCGAAGAAGAACCAATTAAACAACTTTGAAGATAGACCAGACCCAGGAAGACGAATCCCAATTATGCTAATGTGATCATTATGAAAGATGTGAAAGAGCCATCTACCTTCAAAGAAGCATACAGAACCGATGAATGAAGAACTGTGAGAGAGGAAATCCAAATATTGAAAAAGAAGCTAGATTTCTTAGACTTGTGGATAGAAAAATCGTTGCTGAGGGGGAGTACTAGGAATCAGCAGCTCTCAAGCCTTCCTTCCCCACCTACCCCCACCCCTAACGTGCTACAGTACCACCCCCATCTACCCCAGTACCTAACTTGCTACAGTACCACATAAATCTACCCATATACCCCTAAGTGTTGTGTTAAGAATCATCCCAAGCCACTGAGAAAGAATAAAAGGAAGAGTAAGGAGCTTGTGGATCCAGAGAGGAAAAAATAAAGAGTAGTGTGGTGTCATCCCAATAGCAGAAAGAGAAAGCGAAAGAGAGAGAGAGAAAGAGAATTTGTATTTGAGAGTATAGTGTATTTGTACTACTAAAGAAATAATAACAATATATTTTTTAGTGTTGACATTAGTAATATATGTAGGGGGTTATGTGTAAGTTGTGTAGGGCCTATATAAGCCCAAGAGATCTCATAATAGGGTTAGGGTTTGTATTATCAACTTGGTATCAGAGCTGCCCCCCTCTCCTCTCCTAGCCGATCCACCCCCAGCCCCCCCCCCCCTTCGTCGACAGTCCAGCCCCCTCCCCCCCTTCGTCGGCAGCACAGCCCCCCCAGCACCGATCCTCCCAGCCCCCAGGCCCCCAGCACCGATCCCCTTCAGCCCCCAGGCCCCAGCACCGATCCTCCCCCCCCAGCACCGATCCCCTTCATCCCCCAGGCCCCCCCCAGCAACGATCCCCCTCCCAACCCCCCCTTTCGTCAGCAGTACCGACACCCCCCCCCCTTCAGTTCCGAACCCCCCCACCTTCCCTGTTTTGCTGCAGACCGACCCCCCCCCACCTTCCTTGTTTTTTTTTGCTGCCCAGCCCCTGCAGACCCAACCTCCCCAGCCCCGAACCCCTCACCACGCCCGAACCCCTCCAAACCTCCCCCCCTTAGCCGCTGCCACCTCGAACCCCCCGCTTCACCATGCTGGACCTCGAGTTTGGCATTGGTTCCCTCAACTCAGTCCTCGAACTGATGACAGGAAGAGTATATATCTCACATCGATGAGATATATAACTGTTTTGGATTCTAGTTTCCTCTGAGAAACAAGAATTTGTTGGAAGATCTTACTTTGTTGTGCAGCAGAAGTGCTGCCGAAATCTTCACTGCGCACAACAAGGGTTTGACGAACAGGTGTTGGATCTGAAGCTTGATCGATGGAGGAGATCATCAAGAAGTTGAACCCTGTGGAGGTGTCAACTTTGATGAAGTTGATGAAGTTGTCGGCTGATGAAAGCGTAACAAGACCTTCAAAGAAGTTGGAGCTTCCAACCATCGATCTGAAGCTTGATGGACCGAGTACTTATCTGAGTTGGTCACGATGGGTGAGATACACCCTTGCAGGGAGGAACATGGAAGGGTACTTGACTGGAGAAAAGACAGAACCGGATGAGGACTCGGGAGGACGGGATGAGTGGAAGTCCACTCATATGTTGGTGTACATCTGGCTTCTCAACTCGTTAGTTCCGACGATCGCCGCCACAGTAGATGGCATTGAGAAGGTGAAGGACGTCTGGGAGAAGTTGAGGAGGACATATGATGGAGTGGGGAATAACCTGAGGGTGTTCCAGATTAAAGGAGAGATTGATGCCACAGTCCAGGGAGAGAGGACTGTACAAGAATATGCTACTGAGCTGGAACGTCTGTGGCTGGATTATGATCATTTTTCCCCCAGGGCGAGCTGCAAGGACCCAGGATGTAAAGAGCGGGAGGCCTTTCTACAGGAGAGGACTATGGTGTTTCTTAAGGGATTAACATCAGAGTTCGCTCAGCGAATTGCATTACTGCTAGCTCAGCCGAAAATTCCCTCGTTTGAGGAGGCTGTCTCGGCTATGATCCAGGAGGAGACTCGCATTAAGCTACAGGCGGGGACAGGTGGACTTCCTGTAGTGAAGTCAACATTAGCAGCATCTAACAATAATGGATCCAGGGGAGAGACTCGGCAGTGCTACAACTGCGGTGCAGTAGGTCATCTAAGACATGCTTGCACCAAACCACCCAAGGAAGGAGATTCGGGTGGACGTGGACAGTTCGGAGGGCGTGGTCGTGACCGTGGGGGTCGACGAGGTGGAAGGGGAGCAGGCAACCGGGCGAATCTGATGATAGCAGAAGGAGGAGAAGAAGCTGAGGTGATCTTTACTGAGAAGGATCGGGCGCTCCTGGCAATACTCAGGAGGAAGCAGCAAGTAGCAGGGGATGAAGACAGGAGTGGGACAGAGGAGGTATCCACATCATTCTTCGCCAGAGGCAACACTGCTACTTATGCTCATCCGACCAAAGGTACTGATGACATACATGCTCTTGCTTCTATATCTTCCGACAGATCATCAGAATGGATAGTCGACTCCGGTGCGTCTCGACATGTGACAGGTAATGCTAGTGAGTTTTCATCATATACTCACCTAGCATCGCCTGATAGTATTCAAACAGCTGATGGTACATTTCAGCCAGTGGTTGGTAAGGGTACAGTCGATTGTACAGGTCCTGTAACTTTGTCCAATGTTTTGCATGCTCCTTTCTTTCCAGTCAACCTTTTATCCATTAGTGCTATCATCCTTTAACTAAAATGCATTGTTTCTTTTGATATTCCCAAGGTGATCTTCCAGGAGAAGGGGACAGGGCGGAGACTTGGGACTGGCACATGGCGTAGTGGACTGTGGTATCTGGATCGTGAAGGACTGGATTCAGCATTGGTGTCAATGATAGAGAGAGTAGAAGTAGGATCTGAGATGAGTGCTGAGAGTGTGTTGATGCTTCATCACCAGCGTTTGGGTCACTCATCTTTTAATGTTTTAAGTAGGTTGTATCCATCTCTATTTGAGAAAACAAATAAGCAGCACCTTGTATGTGATGCATGTGAGCTTGGAAAACTTACTAGAAGTTCTTACGTAAGTTCTGGTCATAGGAGTTCTCGTGTATTCGAACTGATACATTCAGATGTTTGGGGACCTTGTTCTACAAGTTCTATGAATGGATACAAGTATTTTGTTACTTTTATTGATTGTTTCTCCCGCGTTACTTGGTTGTACCTGATGAAAAATAAGAGCGAAGTGTTTGGTTGCTTTCAAAATTTTCATAGGTATGCTCAGACTCAATACGGCACTGTGGTGAAGGTATTAAGATCTGATAATAGGACGGAGTATACTAACAAAGCGTTTGGGGAATACTTGTCTGCTCAGGGAATACAACACCAGACTACGTGTCCATACACACCTGCTCAAAATGGAGTAGCGGAAAGAAAGAATAGACATCTTTTAGAGGTTGCTAGAAGTATGATGATCTCCATGAATGTCCCAGAAACATTATGGGGACAAGCAGTGTTGACCGCGGCAGCACTAATCAACAGAATGCCCTCGAGAGTGCTGGATTGGAAGTCTCCGTGTGAATTGTTGAAGGGAGATAATGGTGGGCTTCTTCCACTCAAGGTGTTTGGCTGTGTGTGCTTTGTGAAGGACAACAGGCCATCAGTCGGGAAGCTTGCCCCTAGAGCGGTGAAATACATCTTTGTGGGATATTCTGCTACTCAGAAGGGCTATGTTTGCTGGAGCCCGGTGGAGAAAAGGTTGTTTGTGAGTATGGATGTGCATTTTCGAGAACTCGAGTCATATTACACCCGGAAGGTAACTTCATCCGTTGAGAACTCGTCTAATACTGGAAGTATGAGACGAGAGGAGGAGAATGGTGCCAGATTGGTGAATGTGGAGAAATCAATGTCTGAGAATGGTGAGAGCTCGAAAAAATCAATTTCTGTAACGATTCCTTGGGAAGGAGACTTGGTTGAGGAGGAGCAAGAGAATGAAGATGAAGAGGAGATTGAGACAAGAGGTGTTAGGCCAACGGCTCAGGGGGAACTACTTACCTATAGTAGGAAGGAGAAACAAATTACGAGAACAGTACCTACAGTGCCACTGGTGCCAAGTCCCTTGCCAACGCCTGCCCCGACTCCTGAGACACCTACACCACCACAAAATTCCTCTCAAGGTGATTCCATTCCTCTTCCTACTCCTCCCACACCAATAACTGTACGGAGGACTACTCGCAGTAATGCGGGAAATCCTCCCGATAGATATGGTTGGGATCTTGCTCAGTTTGTATCATATTCTAACATCCACCCTGCACATGGAGCATTCATTGCATCACTGAACTCTGTTACTATACCTAACAATTGGCAGGTTGTAAAGAAGGATAAGAAATGGAAAGCTGCTATGCACGAAGAGCTAGGGGCCCTTGAGAAGAACCGCACTTGGGAGTTAGTAAAACTACCAAAAGGAAAGAGAGCAGTTGGATGCAAGTGGGTCTTCACTGTGAAGCAGAATCCAGATGGACAGGTTGAGCGCTACAAAGCCCGTCTGGTGGCAAAAGGATATAGTCAGACATACGGCATCGACTATGATGAGACGTTTGCACCGGTGGCAAAGATGAGCACTGTTCGAACCTTGATCTCTCTGGCAGTAAATGGTGGATGGAAGCTATACCAATTAGATGTGAAGAATGCATTTCTTCATGGAGATCTAGTGGAAGAGGTATACATGAAAATTCCGCTAGGATTCAACACAGAACAGACAGTGGGCAAGGTCTGCAGATTGAAGAAATCTCTATATGGCCTGAAACAATCTCCTCGTGCTTGGTTCGACAGATTTAGACGGGCTATGATAGGTATGGGATACCGACAGATTAACGCTGATCATACCGTGTTCTTCCGACGAAATGAAGGTCACATCACCATGCTTGTGGTATATGTGGATGATATGATCATTACAGGGGATGATGAGGAGGAGATTGCCAAACTCAAAGTGAGACTGGGTAAGGAGTTCGAGGTGAAAGATCTTGGCTTGCTTCGATACTTTCTTGGAATAGAAATAGCTCGCGGAGCGGAGGGGATTGTCTTATCCCAGAGAAAGTATGCACTGGATCTTCTTAAAGAGACAGGGATGTTAGGGTGTAAACCTGCAACTACACCGATCGATCAAAAGTTCAAGCTGGGTGCTGAGGCTGGAGAACCAGTTGATCGTGACAGATACCAAAGGCTGGTGGGCAGGTTGATCTATCTGAGTCACACACGTCCCGATATCTCTTTTGCAGTGAGCGTGGTGAGCCGCTACATGCATGATCCGAGGAAGGGTCATATGGACGCTGTGTACCAGATTCTGAGATATCTGAAGAGTGCCCCTGGAAAGGGACTGATATTCAGGAAAAATGAACATGTGAGCATCGAGGGTTATTGCGACTCTGATTGGGCTAGCTGTGCTAATGACAGGAGGTCCACCTCGGGATACTGCATCTTTATAGGAGGCAACTTAGTCTCGTGGAAGAGCAAGAAGCAGTCAGTGGTGGCAAGATCAATAGCTAAGGCAGAGTATAGAGCTATGGCCTTAGGAGTTGCTGAGTTGTTATGGTTGAAGAGTATGCTGGTTGAGCTGAAGCTGGATCAAGGAGCTAAGATAAAGTTATGGTGTGACAACAAGTCAGCTATCAGTATCGCCAGCAACCCAGTGCAGCATGTGTTAGGATATGTGAAGCCTAACTATCAGGCATGCCCTATACTTCAGAAGAGAGGAGGAACAAAGTTGGAACAGGAGGAACATGATCGATGACGAAGAAGTTCAAGCAAAACGACGAAGAGGGGATTTGGCAGTATCGCGGTCGACCGGCAATGGCACGGCGGTCGACCGGCTACGTGCACAGCTGGGTGCACAGGCTGGAAGAGCATCGCGGTCGACCGCCTGTGGTGCTGCGGTCGACCGCTCAAAGTCCAGAGAGCTATCCTGAGTTTTGCCTTCGTCGCGGTCGACCGAGCATGTCGCTGCGGTCGACCGGCAAAAGTCCAGAGAGCCAGGCAGATTGCAGACAGCATCGCGGTCGACCGCACGTGGCGCTGCGGTCGACCGCCCAAAGTCCAGAAACTTCGATGCGGATTAGGATTCTTCGCGGTCGACCGCACATGGTGCTGCGGTCGACCGGAGTCGGGTTTTGGCCCAGATTCGGAATTTAACCTGTTTTGTTCTGTTTCCTTTTTTACTTGTTAAACCCTTAAGTCTATAAAAGGGTTGGTTAGGGCATGATGTATTAAGACGTGAAATAGTGGATTTTTCTCCTGCGGCGGCCGTGGACGTAGTTTCTCACATTGAGAAGCGAACCACGTAAATCTTGTGTGTTTGAGATTGTTTGTTATTC
>BQKN01066908.1:153563-176623 GCA_022839385.1 Asparagus kiusianus
AGAAGCGAACCACGTAAATCTTGTGTGTTTGAGATTGTTTGTTATTCACTCTTCTCTCCTAAATCTCTATTTCCAAATCGCATCAGGGGGGTTGTGCATCCCCAACAGCATGATAGAACCAAACACATCGAGATCGATAGGTTCTTCATCAAAGAGAAGTTGGATAGTGGACTACTGGAGCTAAGTCATGTTTCAACTAAGGACCAGGCAGCAGATTGTCTGACTAAAGGACTTAGCTCATTAGACATGATTAGAGGATGTGACAAGATGGGCTTAGTGGATATCTTTCGCCCATCTTGAGGAGGAGTGTTGACATTAGTAATATATGTAGGGGGTTATGTGTAAGTTGTGTAGGGCCTATATAAGCCCAAGAGATCTCATAATAGGGTTAGGGTTTGTATTATCAACTTTTAGTGTCCACCACTCCTCTCAACTCAACAATTAATTCCTGAAACTTCATACAAAACAAGTTGACAACAGAACAGTAAAGAGAAGAAAAAACAAAAATGTGACAAAAGATTGACATATTCATAAGAAGATAATTTTTAGTGCACACACGCGCGTGTTTGTGTGCGTAAGAGATTTTTTGCTAAACCTAGAGAACTAAAAGATACAAACATTCATTAATACAAAGTTTAGTAGCTGATGACACTCTTTAGTGTTAAAAGCCTTTGTTTAATTCTTTGACCGAACTGCTTGCTTGAGATATTGGTCAGGTGGATAGATTACTTTATCTCCAATAAAAATTGATGCGCGTGTTATTCTACAAATCCAAGGATTTTACAATACAGTGAAGTTTCTTTGCAGACAAATGGAGCACTACTCACGTAAGCCGAACCTTTTTACTAAATAATATTATAAAGAAACATGAGTGATAGAGCAATTAACATCAATGACAAATGATGAAAATGACACCTAACCATTTCCTCCAAGTAATTTACTTTAAAGAGGTAGTATAAAATAAGACAATTTATCAGAGTCTGGTTGAGAACTGACCGCTTATAAAGCAATAACAAGAACAATTTTTCTTTTCTTTCTTCAAAGGATCTTTTCTGCATTTGTAAGGCCCAACAGCCAGAGGCCTAAATATGGTCCAAAAAAGAGCCTTTCATTGTCCTAGCCTGGATGGAAAACAAATAAATCAGAACCGTAGCACACTTATCAGACGCTCTTTATCTCAATACATCAATATATAAAAGAAAGATGGAATGGTCTCAATGTGATCAATAATGCTTAACATGCAGTCTAAAATCGTATATTTTAGAAAAGCAAAATCTAGCACTGTTAAAAAGGATTATCTCAAGAATACATGAGTAAGAAAAAGAACCTTGACTGGCTTTGTCAAGGACAATACATACATATGCTGTCTGAAATGTATCATTCAGCAATCAAAGCACAATAGAAGTACACAACCACAGACAAAGACATACAAAACAAAGACCATAGTATTTTTCATTTGACAAGCATATGCAAAACGGAAAGGAAAAAAAATCTACTATATTTCTAAAAACGATTACTTAGAATCCAATGGTTTCTCAAAAAGGAGAAGGAGCTTAACCCTATCAGAACACTGTTTTACCAACTCCTTTAGATCATGGGTAAATAAGAAAGAAAGTAGTCCATCATGATATTCGAAGTATAGTCACCTTATCTAACTTCCACCGAAAAGTCCTATTCTAACACGTAGCTCCCATAGTAAATGATCTATTTCACCTGAAAATGTAATCTAAAACATAACTACATAAGGTAATCCAAGGAATCCAAGTGTGTAATATAAGAGTGTAAAAATGCAATGCTCGCAAGATCATATAGAATTTCCGAAAGCAAGATGCAACTACCAGTGTAATTCTAGAATATTAACCTTTCCAATGAATCATATAAACCACACACGAATTTCATGAATAATACTAAGACAAATATCAAAAATCATGGGGGGCGGGGGGACTGAATCTGTTCTAATCATATCAGAAAACTATCGAATTTTCAATTTCTGCTCAAGCTTTTCCAACTGTACGCGTATAAATTATGTGATTGATAATGCAGAGCCTAAACAAGGTTTTGCCGCAAACAGGAATATAGCACTGTCAATAGCTGGGACCATTTTAAAGTTTTTGACTTTGCAATAAAAATTATATAAAGGGATATTAGGTATGAGTTTGCAACTCATTGCCAAGATAAGATGTTGAGAAATAGAAGTAGCAAGATCCATGCATTCAAATTTCTCTAGCAGGATGAACTTCACCTTCAATCTATCTTTTGGCAACTGACATATAAAAATAAACTATGAGCTCACATCCATTTTCTCCAGTGTAAATCACTTAAATGTCAATTTTTGACTCAGACATTGTGTACAGTGTCCATCCAAAACTATACTTGTCACTTTAATCCCTCATTAACGATGCAGCCCTGTTCTTCACTTCTTTAACTTGCATGAATCAAAAATCTAAATCATCTGAAAGAATCTCTCACAGCAAGAACCCAGTTATTGAAAGCTAAAAAGCCAAAACCATCCTGACAAATTTGGGGATTTTGATAATTTCTCTGGGATGTTTCCAAAAGAAGAACATAATTTCTACATCTAAATCATTGCTTATTTTCTCCCAACAAAAAATCTATATCATTCCTTATGATATCCACAAAAGAAGGACATAATTTCAACAACCACAAAATCTTCTACAGTTACTTGAATTTAATGTCAGCATCATCAAGTTACTAAAAAGAGCTAAATAATAATAATAATAATAATAATAATAAACGCTCCATTGCTCAGCTAATTTCCCCCTCAGATGGGAACTAGAGATGAATCTCAAATCTCAAATTTGATGTACAAATTGGAAGGGAATGTTCCCAAGTTGTTGTTTTACAAGTATAAACTATTAAGAATTCCCTAAAACTTGAACAATTTGAATGAAAACTAACAAAGTTCCTTTTTTAGAGAAATATTTTCTATGTGAAGCTTAGGACGAGAAATGCGAAAGATAAATAAAGAAAAAGAGGGAATCTCTACCAGATCGAAAATTCGAAATTAGGGTTAACGAAGAGTCAGCTTCATGGTTCAAAGAAAGTTTTTGAGTTAATCTTGCAAAAAATAAGTTATTTTTGCAAAAGTTATTTAACTCAATGGCTCCCATTTTTTTTAAGATTTACGCCCTTTTGTTTCTTTTGCAAAATACACTTTTAGGTACCTAGAATTTTCGGTATTTACTTCTCTGGTTACATTTTATTATTTTCTAGAATTCTGAAATGCAATTCATCTCTCACGACATTCTATTTTTTTAAAATATATTTTTATCTATTTGCTAAAATCTTTTTAAAGACTGAGTTATTGAATCGTACATAAATACACAAAAAAACATGTGTATCAAAGCTTATTTATTTTGTCTTGTATTTTTGAAGTGACAAGCTATGGCTAAATTGTTGTTTTCTTTAACTTTTTAATAGAAAAGCAGCTTTAACAGAAACAGCTATGAGAGATTTAAATGCAAATCACATGATTAGGAGTTCTATTTTCAAATTATGTTCGGCATAATAGTTTATTTTTCAGTGAAATTTTATCTTTCACTTACATTCATATAACTTAATAGGCCCTCGATACTTTATAGCTCATGGTATAAGCACTAAATTTTTGTGGCTGTTCATCTGTATAGCATTACATCCTCACAGAAGCCACACATTAAAATTAGAAGTATTTGCTCAACAAGAACAAGGTTGGTAGATATTGTTCTCTCACAAAATTCTGAAAAATACCAAATAACTTCAAAGTAACAGTTCTTTCCCCCCTTGTAAAGATAGAGGTATAATTGCCCAACTTTTGTGATATTACACTCGAATTCATAAACACAAATCATATTGTACTCTAAGATCATAGAGAGTAGCATATTGCCTTGGGGAGAAAAAAAATACCAAAAATAAAAAAAGCCATGAAAATCGCAACATATGAACTATACACAAAGACACACTTTAAGCATACATCCCTCTACAGATCACATTGTAAAGCATATAGCTTAACAATTTATGTTCGTTTCCATGCATTTGATCGGTTCTGCATTGAAAAATAGAGCCCACAAGTTTAAAATCCTAGGTTTTTATCAAATACAGTCTTTGTTTGGTATTTTTGATGTCACAGATTTAGGGTCGCCACATAGAATAGATGCATCAAATGTAATTCCCTAAAGTTATGTTAGTTTCAACCGAATTTGTGATTTAAGTCATAATCCTCAACAAAATCCATATGCAACCAAACAAAATTTAGTTGCATGTTATCATCCCTAAACGCAAACAATCACGATTTTGAGTATGGATTTTCTAAAATCCACTACATGCATCCATATGCAACTTATGAACCACACAGCCCCTAAGATTGGAGATGGGCTTCCCTTATCTGGAAGCTCAGCAGCAAATTGATGCACAGAGCTTACCACGACATGATGACTGTATGTACACTTCAAGTAGAGCTATTACAGAAAACAATTTGGTAAACAAACAGACAAAATAAACACAAGCCCTCGTAGGATGAGGATCCAACGGTTCAAGGATTAACTGGAAAAACCCAGCCAAGTCTCAAGACTACCCTAAACTAAATCAAAGTACAAAACTTTACAAAATATTCTAACCGGATAACGGATGAGAACAACCATCGCTTATTATCTCATAAAAACTAGAAGTCTTTGAGGTGTTTCTACTTCATCCCACACAAGATACCAGCCGCTTGACGAGCAAAGTAAGAGAGGATAATATCTGCACCGGCCCTTTTGATGCATAGAAGCGACTCCATGATGACCTTCTCTTCGTCGATCATTTTAAGAACACCACCAGCTTTGATCATAGAATACTCACCAGAAACCTTAAACAAAGAAGATAAACAAATCATCACTGTCACTAGCAACAAATTAATCTGCCTGTTGAAAGTTTCAGAAGTCATTCAACAGCATACGAATGTTATATTGAAGCAGAACCTTGACAAAGTTTAGAAGTATTAAACTTTTGTGCCGTAAATTTTGGTCTATCTATCTATTACAAATAGGCTTTAATATTTTGAAGAAACGTTTCTAAAGGCTAACGAGGTTATGAAATTTGGGATGCTATGATGGGCGAAATATAACAAATTCTTCAACTGTCTTTATTGTGTCATTTGTCAACTCGGAGTGCATCTAACTATATGGTGTTTGGTTTTATTCAATATATTAACCTCCAAACCACGAGGGAGATGGAAGATATTGTCTTTCAAGCCTTTGCTGTTTTTGATTGTCTTTAATATCACATTTCAACTAAACATCTCATTTCTTAGTGAAGCTCTAAACCTTGTTATATTGCATCCAACGTACCAAATAAAGCATTAGCAGAAGTTTAACTTGTGAGTTAATTGATTGTAAGTGACATAAAAAAACTTACCTGATACGCAGCAATTGGTAAAGAGGAACTATCTCGAAGAAGCCGTATAACGTCCAAATAAGGCATTGCTGGTTTCACCTGCAGAAGGTTCATGTTTTTATATGAAGGTTCAAATTCGAAAGGCAACTATAATTTCATATGAAAGAGCCATCTATAATATGGATGAAGATTTTACCAGAAGAATATCAGCTCCTTCAGCCTCATCTGCTTCAGTCTCAACAAGAGCTTCTCTATAATTCGCCGGATTCATCTGGTATCTTTATCAAAGAAATCAAAGAGATACTTAGTTTCGACCAAGAAGATGAATAATTCAAACATCAACAAGGGCATTTTGATATCCTTGAAATGCATACGTTTTCTTATCTCCAAACCGTGGATTTGAATCCAAAGCTTCTCTAAATGGGCCATAAAATGAACTGGCATACCTGTTTCAGATATAAAGCTGACTTTAATAATAATCCTTTATCGGTAATTTTTCATAATTTTGTAGGTACTCGAAATATGCCAAAAGTAGGAAGATTTTTAAATCTTGTATATACTTTGCAGTGTAAGACATTATAGAAACATCCTGAAACCCTTCGGCATCCAGAGCTGCTCTGATTGCTCCGACTCGGCCATCCATCATATCACTGGGGCTGACAACATCAGCACCAGCCCGGGCCTGATGAAAGCACATATATCACTCAATGTGTAGCCTTTGGTATTAAGGAAGTCTTAGCTGAAAATTTACATTTGGAAATTTAATTAGTACCTGAGAAACAGCCTGTTTACACAATTGATGCACTGTTTCGTCGTTCATGATTACTCCTGTTAACGAGTCATGCAAAGAGTCTAGTTAGTGAGTAAATTGGCATAGCCTTCAGATTCTAATAATTTATGGTGCCTTTGGAATATGGATTTTTAGATTTTCATCATCTACATAATAATATTATCTGATCACCAATGGGTTTATTGTCAAAATCGTAATATACTATCATTAAATCTCTAGTTGCTACTTCTAAATGGTACCTATAATGCATGGAAATCAATAAGACCAACTAATTCTAGATTATTTCATATCATAATGATGATGGTGAAGGATAATGCATGGAAAAAATGCACAACAAGAAGAAAGTTGCCAAAATTCCTGTGAATTCATCGATTACTCCAATTTATTATTTTCATGGCTAGTTTTGAAATCAAACCATTAGAATTTTCTCCAATTTAGAAGTGACATTTATAACAGGGCATCTTAAGAGACTCCAATGCAAAGTAAATCACCGCTTACAGAAAAATATTTTCGAATAAATTGGCCTAAAACACCTTCCAATAAATTAATCACCCCGTGTCTAACTTATGCTACCTTACGTTAAAATGGAGACCACTCACGTTTGAATCATAAGTCCATAGTTCTCATTAAAGATTAGACAAGCTTAAGGACAACAATAAACAAGCTTCCAAAAGGATTCAGATGCCTAACATAGCAAGAGAAACAGGTGTTATTGAATGCAATTGTTTGTGGTTATTGGTTATGAAAGTGTAATGCATTTGTTGAAGCAAACTAAACCTGGTAGTGATTTGAGAGGGCAACAACAGAAAGAAAAGTCAAAATCTAAGAAGAACTAATTTGGCTCACCATCTTCCCTCACGATACCATCATGCCCATCGGAGGAATAAGGATCCAATGCAACATCAGTGTAGATTACCTAAATAAAGTTTGAACTCTAGTCAAGTGAATGCTGTTATAGATTGTAAAACCAAGAAAGCATAAAGGAAAATTACTCACAATCCCAGGGAATTTATCCTTAAGTAAGCGTATTGCTCGAGGAACTAGACCATTGTCACTATATGCTTCCTCCCCTGTTGGGGACTATAATAAGAGAAGACATATTCAGTACCGTAGATTAAAAACTTATAAGAATATAACATGTTTCGATTAAAACTAAAGGACAACCTTTAGCGCATCAGGAATTTTAGGGAAAAGTACAAAACTATTGACACCAACATCTCTCGCTTTATAGACCTGCATTATAGGAGCTTCTCGTGTGTCAATATCAGGTCAAGAGAATGAATATCGCGAAATTTCATGTGATTCAGATAGAAACTTAGGGAGAACATAAAAGTAAAAAAAGAAAAAGGATGTTATCCATTTTGAAATCTACTGACAGAAAGTCCAATTAGTTGTCATTTACAATATCACCATCCGCGTTTGATTTTCCATGATACTTTTGCAACAAATACAAATGTTCAAATTTACAACACGAACTCAATCAATATCAAGTGATGGCTATTCCTAATTGATTTCAGAAAATCCTCACCTCATCGAGAAGGCCATGCCTCCATCCCAGCCTATAACATCCAGGCATTGCTCCAATTGGGGTGTCCTCTTCACCTGAAGCAATTAAAATACTTATTGGTATCCTAGGACTTACTTGACCATACAGGATTTATATAGCTTTTATCACTTCTTAATAGGTAAAAAAGGGAGATGGAATAAAAACATCTCAAAGCGGGTCCGTCTGTCATGACTTCCCATAACCCTATGAAGATGTGAAAGAAAATGGGACATAAATTTTAGTGAAAAAAACCAACCTTCATGAATAAATAGCGGAAGGACTAGATTCGCAGGTGTGATTTGTGTCTCCTGGAACGAAGCCCTCAATGCAGGAGACTTGCGGTTTCTTCGTGGGCGCCTAGTAAGTGGCTAAGGATGAACAATAAGACAATCAATGCTCGAAAATTAAAAGCGACAAAAAAAATTACCACCCTCAAAAAAATGTCTGATAGTGAATACTACTGCAGAAGTATAATTGCAAATTTGCATTTAAATTCCACAAGCAAGATCATACATACTAGTGGTTTGACATCTGGGGTTCCTTTAGGACCAGAGGGCCTATAAAATGGTGGGGGGTCAGGGAAGTTTCCGGCAACAGCATTAGCTTCACACTCCTCTATACTTAAGCCCGAGCTTTTCGCTGATGTCTCTCGCTCACTGCTTGCTCTAATGAACACCAAACCTCGCACTTTCGCAGCGGGCACAGTACAGATTGGCCACGGAGCCATAATCGGCCTCAAGCCAACATAGGTTTGAACATCTGTAGGTCTGAGTAATTGAAGATTTCCAGGAGCCAATGAAACCATTGAAGCCATTGCCTGCTTCAATCGGCCAAAACCCCTTCAATCAAGTTAACCAACTAGTTTTCCCTTCTAATTATAGTTACTGGATGTAACTGCAAAAAAAAAAAGGGGGGGGGGGGGGGGGGGGACAAAACTTTTCTTGAACATTGCATCAATTTTGTGACAACACAAGATAATCTTGGCTAAATCCATCAAAGTGAACCATCTTTATCCACATGTGTGAAGATTAATAACTAAATGAATGGAGCAAAGCGAAGTAAACAAACAACAGAACCCTAAGTCAGAATTTGATCCCAAAGTGAGGGAAAAAATGATAAGAAAAGTGAAATTAACTAAAATTTTAGGCTAAATTCTTGAAGAATAACGCATGAGAATGAGAAATTATAAGCGGTTATTACTGGAATTGGGTTAATTTCGCAGAGTGGAGAAGAGATTGCACCTGGAAATGGGAAGTAGAGTAAACAACGAGTTCAGGGAGCAGGGAGAGAGCGACCTTATCTCATATACCTTTCTACCTGGTCCGAAAGTATTCACTATTTGCACTTAAATACCCTCAAAGTTTAAAAAAATAACTTTGAAACTCTATAAAAGATTTAACAGGGGTATCAGAGTTAACTTTTTTTTTTCTTTGAGGATCTTTTGACGAAAAAGCTTCAGGAAATTTAACAATGGAGTAAAGTTCGGAGTACTTACGTGCAAATAACCCTATATAATATTACTGTTGTTTGCGTTTTAATAAACTAAAAAAGATTAATTTGCGTATATTGACATAAATTATCTATGTTAGTGTACTATTGAAAAAGAGAGAGATGGAAGAGCTTAGAAGAGAAAAAAGAAAAAAATAATAATTTTGCATATGAGCTAATTTGATAATCTATTTTTACCTTACAATTTAATCTTATTGATCAAAATTTAAGTTGCATAGTAAATGTGGGGGGTCAGCAAATACCAACAATTATACATGAATAGGTTAAATTTAATATCTATCTTAAGTTTGTTCTATTATTTACTTTTTTGTGCAATGACGTAAAATAGTATGACGAATTACAACATGTCCACAAGTGCATTTTACTAGCAACAACAATACAAATGTTGTAATCAAATAATTAGAATTTTTCTTCAACCACCCTCATAATGCAGGTTGATGACCTATTCCGTCGATTATATTGCATATTGACAAATGCCTCAGGGACCCCAAAATAGGGAACCCTGGGTGGGACAGACGAGGTGTCGCCTCCCTGCATCACGAGACAGGGAGGCGACACCTCGCCTATCCCACTCAGGGTCTATAGCAGCACTCTTGCACATTTGCACCATGACCTGCGTATTACTATCAAGTCCAAACATTTGTAAAAAAAAATCAAGCTAATTAAAATAGAAGTATGGATTAATAACCAAAAAAAAGTATGCATGAAATACTCAGCTATATGTTCACAGGTAAAAGAACAAATATACAGAATTCAGCCGTTTTAGAACTTTGGGACATAAATTATGAATAGAAATACATTTCAATAGGTACATTTTCTTTTCTTTTTTTCAAATCATGGTTTCTTCATGAGACGCTAACTCTAAAATCTTTGCATCTCTATACTTTTTGCATAAAGTCCAAGACCAGTGTGGTAATTTCTAGACCAATTTCTTCTGTGATCGATGTTAGCAGCTCTTCTTGGTTGGAGTTTTCTTGGTGGGAGTGCTGGAGGTTTCTGCAACTGAAGATGGAGGGCTGTTTGGATCCTCTACTGTTTGAATTGGATCCGCGAATGACCTTGTACATGGCCATCTGTAGAAGGATACGAGACAAGAATCAAGATATATTCCATTGTGAAATCGTGTAGAAAAGATAGGGCGAATACAAAAGATTCATACCTGCTTGACTTTACAATCTCATTATCTATAGTCGTTTCATGATCAAAGATGTCCCCTGTTAACATTTAAGGGGAGAGAAAAATTGTTACAGACAACTGAAGTGGGGGACGGGAGAGCAGAATGGGGTGTTAACAGTAAAATCTTGAAATGTGAATGATGCTTCATTGTATGGTTAAAACCTTAGTAGTCTTTCCCAGGATCAATGATGGATCTGCCGACATGATTAATGCATTTACACTAATTTTTTTATACTAGAACAAAGGTTAAGATTCACGTGTGACAACAGACAGATTGCTAAGTTGCATACTACATGCCAAGGTTATCAAATACCAACTTACCATAAATACATTTGATGGATTTGAACCGAGTCTCGAATTCCAGAAAATAAAATAAATTACCAATGGACCATCCACGAGTGCACTACTGAAACATGAAATACATGCACATATATACATTTAAGATAAGGATTTGATAACCAGATACAGTATATTTGCTCCGTCCTTTTTCAATAACTTAGAATTTGAAGACCCAACCTTAAACTTTTTTTATACTTCTTTATTTAGTACTTAGAAACAAAATATGGACTTCATTAAGCCCATCTAAATTCATCGATAGATTTTTATTTAAAGCTTAAACAAAGACTGGATATATTAGTGCTACCTCCATTGAAGGCTTTCTTAGTGAAGTATTTAGCCTTCAGCCGCCAAGCATATGCAGCTTCGTACATTTTTAGCTTCTTGATACACTCTAGGGCATCTGCATTTCTGCAGAGGGAGAAAAATTATTCATGAGTTGTAAATGATGTCAAACATACAGTCAATACTATTCAAGATACAAAAAAAGAAAAGTGGCTATCACAAAACATTAGTAAAGAAACCCGCAGCTTACGGCTCTTTTATATGTTTATATTAGTAACTGACATACTAGGTTGCATGGATACCGGTGCCAGTGTGGACACTGACACGGACATGACATGGACATGGAGCATGGCAAATTTGTAAAAGGTAGGATATGGGGAGATGGCTACACACATATAATTTACATCAGATCAAATCTTGAATTAAAATACTAAATTTTATATGTTTCTTGTATTATCTAATAATAACTAAGAATCAAGTTAGACAAACTAAGAATTAAGCTTTAACAACAAAAGTTATAATAATAATTTTGAAAAAGTATGTTAAACTCAAACTAATAATCGCAACTTAAATAAAATAGCAGCTTAAATAAAAGTAAATAGTAAACTTTAAAATAAACACGACTCAAATAAAAAATCGCAATTAGTAAAGAGACTTTTCATAAAAACATTGCAGCTTTGAACCGCACGTGTCCACGGTCTGTCCGCGGCGAACAAGATGCAACACCCAAAATGAAGTGTCCCGATAACCTAGCTGACATACAATTTCTTTACAAAGGTTATTCTCTCATCTAAGAGATGCTACAAGTCACATAAGCATTAAGCAATATAGGGAAAGAAAAAGGCACATGCAACATAGAAAAGAAATAATTAACAAGAATGTTTAAGTTTAACAAAATAGCAACCAGTTAACATTAATAAAACATAGTTTGCAGCTTCCATTGCCCTTGCTGTCGTAACATTTGCCTCAAGAACCATCAGTATCCATGAATAAAACAAAGCATACAATGGGCACTAACATTTAAAGAATATATAACTGTGGTTCTAGTAATCTGGATGCAAGAAGGGAAATCGGAAAAAGAAGAAACCTTCCTCACATGTTTTAAGAAGTGGGTAAAAGAATAGAGAGAGATCAATAATACAGAAGTGCAAGAGATTAAGGTTAGAGGAGAAAGGCTATTCTGTATTTCAATTTACTCATGCGTGTAATTCTCTTTTTATCATCTTTAGCCTTCCTTGTCAATATGGGATGGAACTTAAGCAAAATTTTACTTGTGAAGTGTTAACAAATTCATGACCGGTTGCAACCGAATATTTCCACATTGCCTAAGCAAAAGTAACATGTAATGTGTGATTATGAAAGGATGCATGCTATCTGAGAAACGTGCCCCAGGACCTGCAAAATGAAAAAATAGAAAACCTAAGGCAACAAAGACAATTGTAGAATATATTTTAGAACGGTGCATTAAACAAAGGTAATTTATACTTTATATTATGTAGTCCGTATCATGCATGAACCTTAAGGTAATTTATACTTTTCTATGTTGATATTCTCGAAGAAAATTAACATGTTGCATTTTGTGGTATCAAATTTTCAAAATAGAACTTCAGAGCATCAAAGTTATTTTTTTTAAAAATTTGGTTAAACTTTACAGTAACCATGCAAAGCCAAAAGTACAGCATACTGGATCCTCTATTATTCTATGTTCGTCCCGAAAGCGTCGCAATCCCTATGTTGTGCAAAATAAAGTCGCAGCGCAGTGACGATCATCACTAGAACGACGACCAATTGTAGGAAAACAGTTTCATGTATCAATGAACGTGTGCTAGTTTACTGCCATTATTCTGCAACTAAATTTCAAGAATTATCACAGTCAGATAATTATTTATTAAACCAACTCCAACAAAGCTAAAAAAACCGCATGTATTAAGAGCAAATAGAAGTAACAATTCCACATATTCGCTAAAAAAATTCGCATTGTTCCACATAACTATAGATGGCCCTGAACAAAACTTTAATAAAACCAATTAATAATCCAGAAATCCATTTACAAGAAACAGTCACCAAATCAACCTCATATGATACGAAATCATCCAAATAACCACAGCTATCAAATTTGGCACAAAGTCGCATCATTTTCCATTGAAGCAAGTAAATTTGAAGCGCTAATCTTTAACCAACGTTACAAACCTGATAGCCTCTTCATCGTCCCTTCGTTCTTGTTGGCTAGTTCCGTCCATGGATCTCGATTCTTAAATTTGCGAACTTTCTCTCCTTGTTCCTAGGGTTTGTGCCTCTCAGACAATCACGACCTTGATTTTTGAACTACCCTCTCTCCTCTGTGAAGTTTGAGGTTTTATGGGGTTCGGGAAATTTGGGGATTTAGGGTTTTCGTGAGAAATCAAAGACGAGAGTGTACGTGGAGCGAGGAGTGCTGATAAGGAGGGAGCATTCGAAGTTGGAGGGTAGGCTTAACTCCGTTATATGCACTCAAATACGCTCAAGCTTTAGCTTACAAGCCACTTTGAGATTGAACAAATTTCCACTATAGACTCAAAATCAACTTTTAATTACCAAAATCGACTCATTTTTTTTTAATTACCAAAATCGATCCACTTTATACCACGTAAGCTTAATCACATTTTCTAATTAGTCGGGTTGCCAACCCCGACTGTTTAGGGCATTAAAAATCGGGTTTAAGACTTCTAATTGAGCTTTAACAACCTCCTAAACAGTCGGGGTTGGCAACCCGACTAATTAAGAAATGTGATTAAACTTACGTGGCATAAAGTGGATCGATTTTGGTAATTAAAAAAATGGGTCGATTTTAGTAATAAAAAGTTAGTTTGAGTCTATAGTGAAAATTTGTTCCTTTGAGATATTTATCAAATTGATTATTTTAGCTTATAATTCACCCAAAATTAAATTAAACTAGCCCAACTTAGTTTTTGGTGGACTGTGAGTCATAAGATTTGATTAAGTTAAAATAACATAGTTTTTAGTGGATTATAAACCATAAAATTTGGGTCATTTGACTAGGTAAAAAAAACAATCGGGTTCTTTCAATACATGTCCCTTGAATCATAGTTATTATTGAATTTCTACCAAAAATTATAATACTCCTTATAATTTCAAAAATATGATGCATCATTAAATGACTCACCACCAACGTCTTGTTCTTTTTTATCATTTCGACAAAAAATAATGTATATAATCCATCATTTTGTCAAACGCTCTACTATTAAAGATATGATTATAATCCACTAATTACCAAATACTAGATTACAATATATTTATGAGTTATAATCCAATGCTCTCAAATATGCTCTCAATTTTTTCCGCACTTAAATTAAGTAATGTCTCAAAATTCCCCCACTGAAATACTCACTTGAGTTTGCCCCTTTATATACTCATTTATCTCCCTCCACACTTAAATACTCTAATGTCTCCTCTAAAGGCTAATTAGCAATTAAGTATCTTATAGTTTCTCCTACTTTGCTTATATACTCTGAAGTTTTTAAAATTTGCAATTTAATACAATATGTTATGCAAATGCAAGAGTTTTTCTAATTTTATTATACAAAATTCAGCCGTAAAGAGGAAAACAGTAAAAACCTCATGTTGGAAACGCCATACCACCGCCAGGGCCGCCTCCTCTGCCTTCACCATTGAAATCAGGGAGAAGAAGAAGAAAAAGGGGACTTTTTTCTTCTGGGGTTATTGAAGTTTTGTCTATTCAGGGATTTTGAATCAGAATTTTAAGATTGACAGTAAATAATTAAAAAAATGGGAGTCTTATGCAATTCGGGGGAAGAGAGGGATTGGATGGGGAGACATCATTTTATTTTATTTTATTTTATTATTTCTTAAGTTCAAATTATTTATGTTTGATTTTGCTGGATTTTGTTGTTGCTAGGATTTCGTTTGGAAGATGAATTCTTGATGTTAATAAGCAATTAGGGGGTGTTTGTTTCACCAAAACTTTTGACATTTGGTATAGATTACAAGTTTTGAGATCAAATAGTGAGTTTTTTTGTATTTTGGGTTTTCATATATGGTTTGTTTTAAGAAAATTTTTAGAATATTGAATCCCAAAAGTGTAAAAAATGCCCAATTTTTTGAATTTGTCAAATCCTCTCAATTGGAGAGGATTTTGATAAATCCCATAAATTGGTGTGCTTACCTCTCAATTGGAAAGTATTTGACAAATCTCAATTTGTCTTTTTGTGAAAAGTAATCTCACCAAGATAACATATTCATGCTATTACAAAATTTTGGCATATGGTAATACTACAATTTGAGCTTGAAACAAATAAAATATTACAAATTGTAGTATCCTAAATCCCAAAATATTAATGAAACAAACAACATATTAGAAATCCCAACTCATAACAAAACACCTATGGATTTCAAATCTCATGGTGAAATCCATACCCTAAAATTATAGGATTTGAAACAAACACCCCCTTAAAGAATGCACGAAAGAAAGATTAATGTACAAAATGAGCGTGAAGGTTTAAACGGATTTGGAATAATTGTGATTCCAGCAAATAATAGGGGCAAAACTGAGCTAAAATTATCATGTGAACAAAGGAAATGGATGGCCAAAAACAAACAGGCAACTGAGGGCTTAGGTAAACTTTAATTTTAAGGTGTTTTAAGTGCTAATTAGCCTTAAAGGTTTACCCTTTTTTGAACTTTGATGTTCTGAAATTTAATTTCTCTGATTTGATACTACTTTTTTAACAAAATTAAATCGCACAAAGTAGTTGAAACTCTAGTAAACCTTTTTCTTTTTTCTTTTTTTTGGTAATTTCATTTGCACATGCAACTTTCACCCTCACAAAACTTGCTGGTGGATGTATTACTTGAGAAAGATATTCTCCCTCCCTTGCCTCAATCACACCTTATCTTACAAATCCTTAACCCCCCCCCCCCCCCCCCCCCCCCCACCCACCCACCCAAACCTCTGTCAAAATTCTTGACTACAACAATGCAATCATGCTCCCCAGCTCCTCTGATGACAATCTCAAACCTTCCCATCTCGACAAGCATCAGGAGAGCTGCTGCATTCTGCCCAAAGGCTTACGCCAAAGACCTTCACTTCAACCACGACTTCTCTGCAACGAAGAAGCTCAAGGTACGTGCCTTCACCAATCAATATATATGGATTCTACTTAGCATTAGTTTATTTATTTGGTTTGTTTCCAAATGAAATGAAGGCTGGGGTGGACTTGGCGGCGAACTTGTTGGGCGTGACGCTGGGTCCAAAGGGGAGGAATGTGGTGTTGGAGAACAAATACGGGCCTCCGAAGATTGTTAACGATGGGGAGACTGTCCTCAAAGAGGTAATCGGTGTGTTAAATATTAGCGTTTGTTAAAGAATTGGATTTGGCTATTATTATAGTAGAAAAAGATTTGTGGAGATGGTGAACAAGCGGTGTGCATTAGAAAATACAGGTTTCTGAAGGCTGTGTCAAATTTGAAATAATATATAGTCGCTGTAAGTATCTCAACGCAAACGGTATCCTCTAGTGCACACAAACCAATGGTTAGGTTGATGGGTTTAGTTGGCTCATGGAGGTACTATTTTTGTTGATATAAAAGAACGGGTGAAATTATCGCTCATTTTTAGGTGGGTTTCTTGCTAGAAGCAATCATGCGCCCCCAAATCGATTGTCTTCTTGGTAATTTCAAAGCAAGTAGTTAGAACAATTTCACAAGAATCCTAGAAATTACATTAAAAACTTCCTTTACCTTTGTTGATAGTAGAAGACTTAAGTGGCAATTATTGGGATTGAAAGACTGGTCTAAAGGCCTATGAGAAGAGTTTTGATGGAAATAAAGCAATGACACAATTTTCGGCATACTTTTGAAAACATTTCTTTCTCTTGCATGATATTCTTTAGATTGAATTAGAGGACCCACTGGAGAATGTTGGAGTTAAGTTGGTGAGACAAGCTGCTGCTAAAACAAATGATCTTGCTGGCGATGGCAGCACGACTTCAATTGTTCTTGCTCAAGGTCTCATTTCTGAAGGCGTAAAGGTATATATTTCACAGTTCGCTACATTTTGTTTCGCTTTTTTGACGATGGACTGAAAGAGGTAGAGGTTAACCCTTTTTTTGCCCCTTTTATGATGATTGAAACAACATCATTTTATCAATTCAAACAGTATTTTTCTTATTCGCATGTTATCCTAACTTTATGGACTGGATCCCCCCCCCCCCCCCAACCGTTGTAGATTTTTGCATTCAATAATTGTTCATGCACTTTCCTCACTGGCATCTATCAAAATATTTTCCCCATTAGGTACTTGCTGCTGGGATGAATCCTGTTCAAATTGCTCGTGGAATTGAGAAGACCGCAATTGCTCTCGTTTCTGAACTCAAGTTGATGTCAAGGCAGGTATTCCCGACTTCTTTTAACTATTCAAGTATCACTATTAGTGAACAAATGTTGCTTTCAGCTTCGTTAATGAAAATAATGCTATTCTTTCTTAACCTCATGTACTGTTTTAGCTACTGGCATGTCATTTTCATATTCTGCGCGCGTACTGTTTCCTCATGTTTTTGCAGATCCTTTTCTGAAACTTTTGTAAGAACTCACACTGCATTTTATTTCATACATTTTATTGATGAGATGTGCTCATCATGCAGATTGAAGACCACGAAATCGCTGATGTTGCAGCAGTTAGTGCTGGCAATGACTACACTGTAGGAAACATGATTGCTGATGCTCTTAGACGAGTTGGCAGAAAAGGTGTAGTTAGAGTTGAGAGTGGAAGAAGCACAGAGAACAACCTGGAAATACTAGAAGGAATGCAATTCGAACGTGGCTATCTGTCACCTTACTTTGTTACTGATCGTGCAAATATGTCAGCAGAGTTGAATAACAGCAAGGTTGTTGCAAACACTGTCACTATTTTGCGAAGTGTTACTTGTGGATAAATCCCCTATACTATGACTCGATTGCAGATAGACCTCCTGTAGTTCCATGATTGCAGATAGACCCCCTGAGTGAAATCTTTTTTTACTATTTTACCCACAGAGAAAGAGATTTTTTATTTTATTTATTTATTTATTTATTTAGATATTTCTTTTTTGACAAATAGACCTCCTGAAGGTAAGTGAGTCAAAAAAAGAAATACATGGGTTCTAAGAGAGAACTGGGTCTCTTTCCGCAATTACCTTTTGCTAATCAACAAAATTATTATTTATTCTTGTGTTAAGAGTGTACAATTATAACCTTCAAACCCTTAACATTACTTTGGAGTTATGATATTGTGGAAAAATATTTTCGGTATCAGAGTTACCGAGGTTCAGATCCCCCAACCACACATTTAAAGCGAATAAATAAGAATGTCCTTGTGTTCTATCTGCAAGCATGCCAAAGTATAAAATTATAACCCCCACCCGTCACAATAGCTTCAAATTTTAACAGCTTGAACTTCTCAGTGCAGATACTATTGGTTGACAAAAAAATCACAACTCCTAAGGAATTGTTCAGGATATTGGACAATGCGGTACAAGAGGACTATCCAATCTTGATAATTGCAGAGGGGATTGAAGAGGATGCTTTGACTCCAATAATTAGAAACAAACTCAAAGGTGTGCTGAAGGCAGCTGCTATTAAAGCTCCTGCATTTGGAGAGCGCAAGAGCGACTACTTAGATGACATTGCTATATTGACTGGAGGTGATATAGGGATTCATTGTACTGAATTTGTAGATCATTCTGCACTTTTTGTGACTATATTCTATTGGTTTGCAGGTAAAGTAGTTAGAGATGCAATGGGATTAACTCTTGAAAAAGCTGGAAAAGAGGTTTTAGGTTCTGCTGTCAAAGTTGTAATCACCAAGGATTCGACACTAATTGTTACTGATGGGAGCACCCAGAATGCAGTAGAGAGGAGGGTTTCTCAACTAAAAAGTCTTGCTGAGGTTAAAAATAAAAATAAAACTTCATACCCCCACCCCCACCCCCCCTCTAATATAACAAAATGAAGACATGTGCAGTATACAATTTGACTGATACATGTATTCACGGAGAAAGCTTCTAACTGACAACCTTTCCTTACTCATCCTATAAATCCTTGAAATCATATTTCTAAACTGGCTATTTTCTTAATTTTCAGAACTCTGAAGAAAAGTTTGACAAGAAAATAGTGAACGAGAGGATAGCAAGGTTGTCTGGTGGGATTGCAATGCTTGAGGTAAGATAACGTGGTAGCAAGTCCATTAGTTATTTGTGCAATTGTTAAGAAATGGCATGCCTGTTCAGTAAATAGTGTTCTCGAAACCAAATGGCAGGTTGGTGCACAAACACAAGTTGAATTGAAGGACAAAAAGCTAAGAATTGAAGATGCTCTCAATGCAGCACGAGTAAGTTGCACCTTATCCTTAATAATCTTGTATAAGAGAAGATGCCATAAACCTCTTGAATATTGTTGTAGGCAGCCATTGAGGAAGGTGTTGTAGTTGGTGGTGGATGTAGTCTATTAAGGCTGTCTACTAAGGTGGATCGCATCAAGGATTCTTTGGATAATGAAGAACAGAAGGTACTGTTATAAAATTTTGTTTGTTTGATCCTCATTTTTATAGTTTGCTAACCTTTTATTGGTTTACAGATTGGTGCAGAAATATTTAAAAGGGCTTTAAGTTATCCTACAAAGTTGATTGCAAAAAATGCTGGTGTCAATGGCAGTGTTGTTGTAGAGAAGGTCCGAAGTTTATATGATAACTGCCCAATTTTCTATCATCTGATACTTCACGAATTCACGCAATCTGATGTTCTATTTTACTCTTTAGGTGTTGTCCATTGATGATGTAAGATATGGTTATAATGCAGCTACCAACTGTTGTGAAGACTTGATGGCTGCGGGAATTTTAGATCCATCCAAGGTACACATAATATTAAGTTGATAGTGTCGACAACAATGTTTATGTCTCAATACTTGGAGAAAAGTAATTTGTCAGGAGAAACTTTAGCATATGCTTAAGGGGGGAAAAAAGAAAGGGGATTCATGACAATACTTTTTGAACCTAACCTTAAAACTAAGCTAGAAAGTGAGAGAACCCCTTCCATATTGTCTGACAGTTTTAATGCTAGGTCTTGTTGTTTGTAGTTTCTCTAGTGACAAAACTTTTTGTACCTACTGTAGGTAAATCTGGCATTGGGCTTGATATGTCCTGTGTTGTTGTATCGACTTGGGGTTTTTTTTTTTTTTTGCTCATTGTTCTGCTTGGAAAGAGATTAGTATTTTGATGATTAGCCGTTCATTTGTATAATTCTTTCTCAGGTAGTCAGGTGTTGTGTGGAGAATGCTGCTTCAGTTGCCAAAACTTTTATTACATCTGATTTGGTGGTTGTTGATGCAAATGAAGATCTCCCCACTCCTTATCGTACTCCCATGCCAACTTCGAATTTTAAGCCTGCTTCTTCGAATTTTAAGCCAAGATCAGGTGTGCTTTTATTCGCAAAACATATATCACAGTCAACAATTTGGAATTCATATAACTTTGATTGAAGTGTTATTTTCTGTAACGTGTACGTGAATTAAGTCGGATTCTTTTGCAATGTATTTTTGACGGTTTGTTGCGTTTCCAGTTATTCCTTTCTAGCCGGCTGGTGGAGATGCTTCAGCTGTGCAGTCATTTGCTGTACCGTTCTCAGTCTTCTCCATCCATTTCGCACGTCAAACTTTTAATTGAGGAAGTTGGAGCTAGAAGAGAGATTTCTCGGAGGATAATGGATTAAGACAACTCAACCACAATATGCAGCTACCCTTGACATGTCAATTGGAGGAATGAGAGCTACGCGAGAGAAGGTACGGCTCCACACCCTGTTGCCCGAGAAAGGATGTTGTTCCCCTGTGTAAATTATGCCTTTTATGTGGATGCTCGTGTGTGTTTCTCTTGAGTAAATAGACCATGAAAGATGATCAGAACATATAATTCTATAGAATTTTATGAAATAATGATTTTTTCCCCCCTCACTTGGACCTGATCTGATCGAATGAAATTCGCAGTGTTGTTTTGATTGGGATTTCAATACTCAAAATTAGGTACAGGGAAATAAAAGCTTACAAAATAAAAGGTTAAAACTTAAAGCTCATTAGAAAAACTTAATAATCAGTGCAAAAGAGGTTGAACCTACGTTTGGCAGAATATAGTCAATCAAATAACAAGAAGCGGGCAGAAAACCAATTTTGACCGAACCTGATATATTCTGTTTTAAAACTTTCAGATTCAAGCTGTCAGATCATACCAAATCCTGAAATAACTAATTTATTATGCTCATGAAAAATCTTGAAATTTATGCACAAAGCTAACGAATCATCAAACCTCAAGCTTCCCATAGACTTACTGATTTAATTAAAATACAAAGGCTAAATTTAACCAAAGAATATATGGACACTGAGGGCAAAACCAAGAGAACTTGATGAAATTTAGCACCAGATGATATGGTGAAGAGATCCTTTATGAATTTGTTGAGAGCTTCGAAAGAGTTCGATTAAGAAAATAGAAGAAATGAATAATTTGTACAAAGTTTTATCTCTATTTCTATTCAATAGCTTCATGAAAAGATATTTTATTCATTTGCTGAACATTTTTTCTGTAATCATTTCATGAATAAATCACCGGTCACTCCTGATTACTGAATATTTTTCCGCAACACCTGCCTATGATTAATTAAAAGAACCACACATTAAGCCATTAATAAAAAAGAGAATGGAATTTTATAGCTTGGGCAGTACTATAAGAGTTATATTTTACAGATTCATAGCATCAATTTTGAATAATTAAACAAGGTGTTTGGCTCCTCCTTGCCATCAGAAATACAGTAGAGAGTCCACTTTTTTCAAACACAGCTGTTGACTATTTAACTGTTGCTGTGAAAAATGAGTGCAAAATCATGAGGAAACACTAGTAAGTGTGACATTTGGACTGAATCAGGACTAAGTATTAATGGACGATTGAAATTAAAAAGTGGGTTCTCCCCTATATTTTGACAGCGAAAAGGATCCAAATCTTTAAAAAAAGAAAACTATTTACAAGTACTCCATCAAACACAGTAAGAAACTTCATCACAACAACTAATTATATATATATCATTAGAACAGTAGTAAAACAAGAGGAGAACCCTCCTCATCTACAACCAAACGAGCCAAAATATTATACTACTAGTGTTTATAACAAAAATAAATTACCATCATTTGTCAGTCTTTGTTTTTCTTCCCTTGGAACTTCCCTGCCCCTTCTTTGAACCCTTTGCCTTCTTCTCCTCTTTCTTTGTCTCCACCTTAATCTTACTCCCCTGTCCATTGCCTTTGTACGATGAGTGATTACAATAAGCTGGTCCGCTCGATGCATCAGAAGCCATGGAGTCGTCATCCTCATCATCATCGTCATTGCTGATTTTTCTAGCGGCATCTTCACCCACACCATCTTCAACCTCACCGTCTCCGTTGTCGTCGTCGTTGTCGTCGTCGTCGTCATCATGCATGGGGGATGCTAGGTACATGGTCCATCCTGACTCACTGCTGCTGCATTCCTCTGAAGAAAACTCCATCACTGAGAATGAGAGAGGGAGGAACAAAAGAGAACTAAGCCAAATGGGACAGCTTAAGCCAGCCAATACATAGAAACAATGAGAAGAGATTTTAAGATTAATGCAAACTGTACTGCTACTAACTTTTTAGATACACAGCAATAAATAGGATGATATGATATTGATATGTGAAATGTGTATGCAAGTATCTACCACCTGAAAGCTCTGGGCATTGTTTAAAATCTCTGACAGGTCAGCAGCAGGGGGTGGAGGAGGGAATAAAAGGGGCTAAAGATTCATGAGAATGGAACATCCCATCTTCTTTAATTCCCTCTTTCTTGTGAGGAGGCAATGCTCTTTAAATAGGAAATTTAAGACAGCCCATCCTTACAACTTTCTCCACAACCCTTCACAAGCTTTCAACTCTCTGTCAATTTGTCATCATGCCAAAAGGGCACAACATTAGATATATCTCAATTCACAAGGACAAGTATTT
>BQKN01066908.1:186623-207988 GCA_022839385.1 Asparagus kiusianus
CCGAGTCACGCTCTAAATTATCACGTTTTTGACCCGGGGTGTGACATATATATATATGGAAAAGTGTTACTAAGGTAACGCCTTAGATTATCATCTAAGAACGCGACCTAAAATCACATGATTGAGCTACATTATGGATGATCCACTCCATTGAACTTGATCTACATATTCTAAAACCCCAACACACCAAGTTTAGGGTGAACCCATTGTCGTTTGACCCTCCGTCGAGCCATGTGAAAAGTTCTATTCATTAGAAACCGTTAAAATTGATACGAGTGGATGAATGGTCAAACGACGACGGGTTCACCCTAAACTTGGCTTGTTGGAGTTTTAGAATATATAGATCAAGTTCAACGGAGCGGATCATCCATAATGTAGCCCAATCATGTGATTTTAGGTCACGTCCTTAGATGATTATTTAAGGCGTCACCTTAGGAACACTTCTCCCATATATATATCATACTCCCTTTAAAAGAGGGAGTTGTGGAAAAATATTTTACGGACTATACTGCCCTTATTTTTTATATTATATTCTAATCATAAATTAACTAAATTAATTATTATTATTAATTAATCATATTACATGCCACTTCAATTTTGTCTAACTTGGCTATAAAACTTCTAATGTTATTGTAAAACTCTCATATTAATTATTAATAATGCATAATAATATATTAATAGACAATTGCAAGTTAATAAATTATTTTGGAAGGAGTAGAAAATATAGAATTATTCTAAAATTATACCATGACACTTACATAGGAAAATAATAAAGAATATTCTTGAGTACATAAGTACAAACATGCAATTTTAGAAAATATTAGGATGTTTAAGTGCATTAAGATATAAGTGGAGGTAAATGAGTGTAACTTTTGTAAGTTGTAAGATATTTATGTTTAATTAAGCCTATAAATATTTGAAGCCTTTGTTAACCACAGGCAATAGTATATGATACCTTTGACAAATAATATTCATAATATAATATGAGGTCAGAACCTTAGCTTATATTTATATAGTACAGAAGATGTGGAAAAGTTTAAGCATCATATTTTGAATAAGTCTTGAGATTTTGAATTACAAATAAAATTATATACTTCGCTTAGAATCATGCTCCCTTTAAAAGAGGAAGTTGTAGAAATTTTTTTATGGACTATATTACCCCTGTTTTTAAAATATTATAATTTTAATCCTAACTAAACTAAGTTAATTATTATTGTTAATTAATTATATTATATGTCACTTCAAGTTTGTCTAACTTGGTCCATAAAACTTCCAATGTTATTGTAAAACTCTCATATTAATTATTAGTAATGTCTGATAATATATTAATAGACAATTGCATGTTAATAAATTATTAATTGAAAGAGTAGAAAATATAGAATTATCCTAAAATTATACCAATATATTCATATAGGAAAAATACAAATAGTATTCTTACGTATAGAAGGTACATATATGTAATTTTAAAAAAACATTAGGATATTTAAGTGCAGCAAGATACAAGTGGAGGTATGTAATTGAAACTTTTATAAAATGTAAAGTATTTAATTTAATTAATTCAATAAAGATTTAAAACCTTTGTTAACCATAATCTATAGTATGTGATCACTCTGATAAATAATATTTATCATATAATATGAGGCTAGAGAGTTAGTTTATATTTATATACTAGAGGAAATATGGGAAAATTAAAGCATCATATTTTGAATAATTTTAAGATTTTGAATTATTTATGAATTTATATACTTTGCTTAGAAAAATTTAGAAGAGGCTTTCAAAGGACTACTACAAAGTGTAGGGCATCATATAAATGTTGGACAAATAAAATCCATGATATTGGATTACAATAATCAGGGTTATGTAAAAAATATCTGGGTGTCATATGAGATAATGCTCATACATAATATAATATTGTAATCTATAATCTCAGATATTGATAAATTATCAACATAAGTATTTCCGTCAAGATATATGCTTAAGATTTGGGAGAGCTGAGTGTGGAGAGATTTGAGATATGAATTATGGCTTTTTGTGACTTGTGCTTTAGTTTTGGTTTCCAAACACGACCCAATGCCAAGCCCACAATCAAATTAAAAATAACTTGATTTTGTTATACCATCCAATATTTTCGATAATGATCAATATATGAGAAAAATCCCCAAATAAAAAATAATATAACACCATAAATATTATCAAGATAAAGTATTTAACCTTCTATATCAGTCGATATAGCGATATATCGACCGATATTTCATATATTGCTTATAAGAGTAATGTTTTTTTAAAGGTAATTTAGATATCATTTCCTTAATTTTAAATCTCCAATAATTCTACATTATTCCCTTAAAATTTTAAAATTTCTTATAATTTAGGGACTAATATTGATTATAAAATATTTGAGGGACAAATATGTAAATAAGCTAAATTTAAAAGAATAGTTAATTTCTTAAAAACTCTCTCAACTATGGGGAATGTCTGAAAACCCACTCAACTAATTTAATTTGGCAGTGCCCCCTAACTATAGAGGTGTTGTAGATAACCCCTCTCAACTTTGGTATGATTTTAGAAAACACCCTTTGACTAAGCGTGTCTTATAAAAACTCTTCTCGTCTTTTACACATCTCTTAACAAAATCTCCTGGATGTAAAAGATTTTTTTGATTTTGTCAAAATACCCTATTGAAGAAAGTCATTTTAGTTAAAAAAAATTATAAACTGATAATAAAAGGATTACGACCAATTTACAGTTTTTTTACCTCTAAATCTTTACTTTTTCTTTCATCTAGCAAGAACCAAGCTAATTCTTTTATGGTTGAGGGATATTTTGGTATTTCCAAGTCAAGTACTTATCATATAATGAATTCGACTCAATAATATTAGTTTTGAGGGGTTAATTGAGAAAAGTTCATAGGGTTAAATCAAAATTTTAAAGTTAAGATAGATTAATTACAACACCCCAAATCTGACAAACAAAGATTTACTCATTTCAACTAGTTGAGGGGGGGGGGGGGGGGATTTTTTAACATTTCCCCTAATAGTTGAGGGGAAGTTTTCTAAAATTAACCCTTAAACAAAGTACAATTTAAGACACATGTGACATCAATTTTATAAGATTTGATTTTATAGCTAGTCTATTAGTATCTCTAAAAATCTTTTGCTACAAAATTTGTAGAGAGAAATTTAATCTTTATATGGGATGGCTATGTGGTCCTTATGGTTCTCCTTATCTTTTATGATTTATAATAAATTAAGTTGTTCATTTTATATGTCTCACTTTTATGAAGCATATAGTTTGGATACGAGTGTTGTTAGATTCTTTTAACTCTTTAACCTATTTTTTTGGATATTATTCAATATTGGATAGATCTAAATTATTTTGTTAAAATACAATCCATATGTGTAAAAAATATGTTTAAATCATTCTCAGATTATATTTTATAGATTTTTAAAATTAGAGAGTAATCATTTTGACAAATTAATTAATTAGTTGAGAAGATATAGGAAGACTATAATATCAAGTTTTGAAATTGATCACATAATTTATATTTTTTTCTTGATTGAATTTGCCCATTCTAACTTTAAAAGTTCTAGAAAAAGTTTTTGAATATCTATAATACTCGGTGGCCAGATAATAGAAAGTGGAAGAAGACAATAGGTGCAAGTGATTTCTTTATAATTAAACAAAATCCTCTATGACCAGATAAACCTACCATTTTACATTGATGATTTCAAGATTTATTTTTTCATTAATAATAATAGTTTTTTAGATATTGGTGCTTACATCTTTAATATATTAAAATTAGAATTTCAAACCATTAAATTGCTCTTAGATCATTAATATTTTAAGACTTTAAAACTCAATTATAATATTTGACCACGTCCATTGCACGTGCATTCCACCTAGTATATATATATATAGAGATTAATGGGTATCCTTGTCATAGGAGGGGATTTCCTCCTATGACGCCTCTAAAATCACATGATTGAGCGACATTATGGATGATCCGCTCCGTTGAACTTGATCTACATATTCTAAAACCCCAACACACCAAGTTTGGGGTGAATCCGTCGTCGTTTGACCCTCCATCGAGCCATGTGAAAAGTTCTATTCATTCAAAACCGTTAAAATTGATACGAGTGGATGAAGGGTCAAACGACGACGGGTTCACCCCAAACTTGATGTGTTGGGGTTTTAGAATATGTAGATCAAGTTCAACGGAGCGGATCATCCACAATGTCGCTCAATCATGTGATTTTAGAGGCGTCAAGGAGGAAATCCCCTCCTATGACAAGGATACCCATTAATCTCTCTCTCTCTCTCTCTCTCTATATATATATATATATATATATATATATATATATATATATCACTGTTATTATAAAATTCTTGGCTTCACCTCTGTGGATAGTTATATTTTTTTTCTGAGACTAAAATAAGGTTAATTGCAAATGATGGAATTATGATGTTAGTCTAGTCAAATAATCAAGTTAAACAAATAATCAATAAAATATGAGTTACTCTATAACAGGGGCAAAAGAAAAAAAAAGATGGTTTCTATGCTTAATTATTCCCTTTTGAAACTCAGTACGGACTGTTAGTTACCCTATACACACAAATTTTGCTTTTTTACTTATTTCAAAATGCAAAATAACTTTTTCTTTAACTTCCATCTATTCTACATTAGTATTTAAATCCAGCTTGTCTTACTTTTGTGGTCCTAAAGAAATAAGTCCTAACTTAGACATGAGCTTACGCAAATAGATATGTGTACAAAATCCGATAAATTCTAATATTTAGAACATGTTCCGCAAGTGGTCAAGGTGGCTTATAAGTCACTTTTTTAACTTATAAGCTACTTTAACATGTTTGGCAAATAGATTATTTTTGGCTTAAAAGCCATTAAATAATAAGCTAGGTACCCTATCTTATTTTTTGGTGGCCTATAAGCCACTAGGTTTGACCAAGTGAAAGACTAACATGCCCCTTACTATTTGACAAAATTTCAAACCTCATTTTATCTCTTTCTAACCCCATTAAATACTTTTTGATTATTTTAACAATAATGATAGCTTATAAACTATAAATTTGCCAAACACTCTACCATTGATAATAGATTATAATCTACTAAATTTACCAAACACTTTGTCTTAAATCTACTTGTCTTATAATTAACACTTTGTCTTAAATATACTTGGCTTATAATTAATTTGGGGATTATAGGCCAAGTGGATTATAATCCAAAGTTACCAAACATCCTCTTATGTACAGAATCCCAAGAAACTTGCACTTCAATGATGGTCTCTCGATAATTTTACTTGTTTTGCATATTATTTAAAGGCTCCGTATTCAAATTAAAAATATTAAGATATTAACATTTTATTTTATTTTATTTTTTGCAATTTACCTAATTATAAAGTCTATAAGCAAAAGTGTAGCCTTTTTTCGAGATTGAGTAGGTTACACCCTGTCCACATGATGTATATCCTATCTTAGCCAACTATTAAGATCCACAAGAATATAATTTATGTTTTCTTCACGATGTTATATATATTGTTATTTTTTAAAAGAATAATGGTGAGTCTAAATCTTTCTACCCACATAAACTTGATTACATTCTCCTCTTATTATTTTATCTTCCATCAACCGATATAGTCATTCACGTACCCTTTACTAGATTACCATCAACAATTTTTAATTAATAAAAAATAAAATAAATCACAGAATAAAATATATACTAGAATAAAATAATAAATTAAATAGCCAATTGTTACCCACTATCACGCTTAAATATGACCTAAGACAAAGTAATCTAAAGGTCATATGGTTATTTTGATCATGTTCCTGGTCATATTAATATTTTTATATCGTTTATCAAATTTATTAGGTGGATGTGCTCTCCAAGCTACTTATATAAATACTTCAATAAATGTAATTTAATTCGACATATTTAAAATTAGAAACAAGTAGTTGCATTGCATAAGGTTACAACATATTAAAGACTGTCAATTTAAGAAAGAGAGAAGATGAGAGATGTCCCCTACTTCCCTTTTGTTGTTCTAATTATAGAAAAGCGACGATGAATCGACGAACATCTTAGTCCTAATAACTCGGGCAAGTAAAAAGCGCAGCCCACATCCATACAAATGCCTTGTGAGATGTCAGTAAAAAAAAGATAAAAATAAAATAAAAAGGGTTATTCTAGTTCCTTTCATCTTTCATATTTTTAGATTCGCTTCACAAATCATGGAGATCGTTATTAGATCCTCAAAATATATAAGTTGTTGAAATTTGCTTCCTAGTTGGCAAACATTTTTAGGCTAGAATATTGGTTACACCCTCTTCAACAAGAATAAGCATTCTATCAGAACCATCCCTGTATGAATGGGGTGGTTTGCACCATAGATAGAAGAGCTAAATTTTCCGAACTCCCTAGTCACCAGTAAGAGATGTTATGTTATTGTAACTTATGATAGTGTTTTGATAGAATTTATACTATTTTAGTACAGAGTTTGAAATAAATTTGAGGTGGAAGAGGAGAATTTTAAAATTTCCTCTTTCTCAAAAGACGAAAAGAAATACGACGGGAAAGCGAATCTCACATTTGAGGAACTGATGTTATTTAATGAGTACGGTTTGGTGATTATCCATCCATCTAATTTTTATCCCAATCATGGTTAACATGCTCGATGAAGTTTGTAAACGGATATATTAATTTCATATCTTAATTGACTTTGTGGGGATCAAATATCAATTTCAATGATGTGAGGGGCTGATCATAAAATACGAAAGATATCGGGGGGTAGCGTCGAAATGAGTGGTCCGAAGTCTATTTAAATAACCTCAATCCGGTCTTCGTCGTCTGTTCGTCTCCAATTCAACAATCTCACAGGAGACGACGGCGACCCCGCTCGAGTTACGGCGAGAGATTTTGACTGAATTGGAAAGGAAGATTCAAACTTTTTCGTCTTTCTAGATCCCTCGTGCCCACCTCTTCTTCCTCCTCTCTCAAAGATCTCTTCTTGAGCTTTCGAATGAATCCGAATCCAAATCCAATGGGATTGACGCAGCTCATGTCGACAATCAATTGGGAGGAGGAATCTTATCCGAACTACGAAGACTTCACCGCGCTCCCCTTCCTCGTTGTCTTCTTCCCTACGGTCAGATTTTTCCTCGACAGATTCGTTTTCGAGGTAATCTTTTTTGAGCTGATTAATTTCTTATCTATTTATTCATCTTTGATCTGTTATTTTTAGTAGATAGTTGGTTAGAAAATGGTTGGGGTTTGTTGTAGAATGTGAGGTCCGGTCTGGAGCTAATTTGTGTTGATTGATAGTTTGAAACGTTAGTAAAGAAGATCTGAAAGCAGATGATAGACTATGCCTTGAGATATAGAGCTGTGCAAGCATGATTATGTTTATATTTTCCGTTGACCTTCAAATTTAAGCAAGCATTAAATGTGCTCCTTTCTTGCGTTCTTCTGCCTTTGGGAAGTATTCAAGTGTTTATAGACATGATATAGGCAGAAAACAGTGATTATGAAAAGAGAATCAATCTTATGAATCGTGTAGACATAGATTGTTAAGAGTATAACACTCGACCGTCATGAGAACTTCAGAGTTTTTGGTGCAGTAGAAGGGTCATCTGTCATAGTTTCATAGCAACCCAGGTTCAATTCTCACCCACCAGGAATTTAAAGCGGATTAAAAAGAAAAAAAAACGGCTTCCTGAGTTGAGTTTTCAGCCGCTCAACCTGCAGGGACATGTTAGAGCATAAACTATAACCCTCAACCCTCATCACAGCTTCAGAATGCTTCAGAATTTTGGTGCAAGGGAAGGTTCTTTTGCCACAGAAAATTTTAGAAGACAATTCTACTAGAATCTTAAGCAATGAAAATATGCACCATTAATTGTCTGCACAATTATTTCTTACCCTAAAAGAGGATGCAAACTGAAAAGATATGTTCACTGCATATGTAAGTTTTGATGTGATTCAAGTAGATGCTAAAGCTAGAATGATCTCTTCTTCAAACATCTTGAATAAATTCCTGTTTAATACTTGCTTTTCGCTCTATGTAGATTGGACATGATTTATTGTGTATTGAAGTTCCTATTTCTAAAATTAAAGAAATTTATGGATTGTCATCTATTTCTAAATTAAAGAAATCTCTGGATCGTCATTAAGGAACTAGCTCATAGAGTTTATCATGGGAAAACAAAGCTCAATGGAAATAGATTGTTTTAGCTTCTATATCGAAACCAACAATCTGCGAATTCTTTACATGATTTTGTGATGGTTTGAGAACATCACTCTCTTTGGAACAAAGAGCAAGCATATCATAAAGCTATAAGTTAACCTCTATGTTTAATATAGATGATCTGGTGTCAAACCAAGAGCTGAGTTACTTTACATCTCATCTAGGGAAAATCTTATATATATGTCTCTGTGTGCATGGGTGTGTGGGTGTGGGTGTGTTTGGTTTTTGTGTATCTAGGTACTAGATTTAACATGAGATATATGTGAATGTTGGGAGGACTTGATGGTGGGTTTAACATATACCTTAGTTGTAGAAAACTTACAAATTTTTACTGCTGCTTTATGAATATGACCGTTAGCTTCCTCAGACGTTTCTATGAAATGCATGCCTAATAACAAGTAAAATATTGCCAACAAAGGGTTCATGTTTGCTGCCTTTTGTTTACCGTATCTCAAATTTGGAAGCCATGAATGTGAATATCTTCATGTGTTGCGAGTGGACTGTAATTCAACCGCTATATATAGCATAACACAGTAACACTGTGTATGCACATAATTTTCAATATTGGCACACAATTATTTTACACTAAACCTTGTTTTCAATATTTATATGAGATGGAGGAATGGAAGTGGTGACCGTGCAATATCCAGAGTCAGACCGTATAGATGAAAGCAAAGAATTCCTTTTATGCTGTTTGTGATATATGTATTACCGTAAACTTTATTAATACAAATTTTGTCTTTTAAGTATACAGAGCTAAAAAGTGGCTGGAGCAGCAACTAGTCCTTGTCCTATGAAACTGATGAAAACATAAGATTCTCAAAGGGAGCAAATAGGAAAATGAAACTAGCTATTGTTTATGTTATTTCAATATTACTAAGTTTATGCACTTTAGCAAATGGAGCTACAAGCATTTTGCAATACATTGCTTCAGAGATGTATGCAATACATATGTAGAATAACTCTGTGATTCAACCTCCTCATGAAGTATCATGTATGGCCCTCCGAATGTTTGTGTGCAGGGAAACCGGATGATCTTAGCTGATGTGAACTACCAGTTTCAGAGAGGCTTAGTAGACAAAAGCGAGTATTATGCATCTTGTTCCTCAGCATTTGTTATGTACACATGTGGTGGACCTCTTTTTAAGTGGATGCTCACCCTACCAACCCTTATCCACTTCCTAGTTCTTTGCTATGACAAACACCCCAGGATAAACAAATATTAATCAGATGAAAGCACAGAAAATAACAAGAACACAGGTAACACACGGATATATAGCCTACATCCATGGGTGAAGGAGGAGAATAGCTTCACTATCAGATTGTGAGGATTACAATGTAGAGATCTCTCAATCACTAATATCAAATCAACACCTAAAGGAATCTTTCTAAACAATCTCTAATGCTTGTAGAGCCAACCAAATAGAGAGTCAATTCAAGCACATATTGAATCTATTATTTCAGTCTGCATAGCCTTCTCAATACTTGATCCTACAATCTCTCTCGATAGAAGGAAGAAAAGAGAGCCATGCCCTGCAATGTTAACTAGTTTCTCGATGTTATTACCTGCTCGAACTCATGGGTGTTTTCTTTGATACCTGCTTGAACTCACAGGTGTTTTCTCACCAAAGAGACTTCACCCTCTATTCTGCATATTCTTGCTATTTATAGATAAGGACTAGTAACATGGTAAGAATATTACTCTTAGCCTTTGCAATTCTCATCCAACTAAATTTCCTAGTTATAAGAAAACTTTTCTTATCTAACAACTGGTAATTCAATTTTTTAGCAAATATAACCAGTGAGCTCTGGATCAAAGACCAAGTCAAAGAAACACCGAGATCGATATTTGAGTCACACATAACTTTCTCGCTCTGTGTGATAGATTGCAACTTATGAAGGATCAAAGTAGCGCACACTAACTTATATTAACATCTGTTTTTGGTACCTTGCATGTTAAGGAAATTAACATCTGTTTTTGGTACCTTGCATGCTAAGGAAATTAACTACTATAAGTTGAAGCATAAATTTTATATATTTTTTACTGATTATATATGTGATTCAATGTTAATAAAGTTGTTACCTCATTTTTTTTTCTTGTACGAAGGCTTTCTAAATAATCTAAATGCGTGAAAATCATTGTACCTTCACCTTGACCAATATTCAATCTACTTTATTCAAGTTAAATCCTACTTCTCCAAATTCTAAAGCTTGTTTAATGATTGCATAAAATATGTAGAATTTCATTATTTTTGTCCTTGGAGAAGTCGATGACATCATTTCATCACCTATTCACTATGTGTATTACTATTTTCGTAGAAAGTGGCACGGAGGCTTATTCTTGGCAAGGGACATGAAAAACTTAATTGTGAGGTAGAAGACAGGAGAAAGAAGATTAACAAATTTAAGGAATCAGCTTGGAAGTTTGTTTATTTTCTATCAGCAGAGTTTTTGTCTTTCTCTGTTACGCATGGTGAAGCATGGTTCACAAATACGAGATACTTTTGGGTAGGACCTGGTGAACAAGCCTGGCCTGAGCAAAAGATAAAGTACACATTCATAGAAATCTGTACATGTTTTACGTCAACTTAATTCTATGAGCATGTTATCCGTATATATCTGTTGATCAACTTTTTACATTCTCTTCAGATTGAAACTTAAAGCTGTTTACATGTATGCTGCTGGATTTTATACATATTCCATATTTGCCTTGATGTTCTGGGAAACACGACGGTCAGACTTTGGAGTCTCCATGTCCCATCATGTAGCAACCGCTGTGCTTATAGTGCTGTCATATATATTCAGGTTTGTACAATGGACCGTGAAGTTATTTAAGCTCAAATCCTCCCAATTTTCAGTCAGCTATCCTATAATTTTTATGGTTGCACCTCTGGGATATTATTTGTTTGATTCTTTTAACAGGATTTCGGTTTCAGTTTTCTAACTCATGAATACTTGTTGAAACTGAATAAACATTTTTTTAATGAATCATTACTCTGAGATCATTAGTGGTTAATGTGACGGGTATAAGGTTCATTTTGGGACTTAATACTCGTAAATATTGAAGGTAATGGAGTAAAGCAAAAAAAGGCAATAACATATAGAGAACAGTAAGGAGGAAAATGCTGGTAGTTCATAACTTTTGTGAAACTGCACTGATCCTGTCCCTTTATTTTAGTGTTTGGCTCCCTTGACTGTGCACTGATCCTGTCCCTTTATTTAGTGTTTGGCTCCCTTGTCTGCTGCCCACTAGTCAGTCCAGCCACTATTACGTTAGATGTAAATGCATAGTGTTATTTATACAGCTACTTCTTTCTAAATTGAATTTCAAATAGTGCACTGAAGATACTGTGATGTTTCAACAGGCAGTCATGCATTTGGTACATGTTAAGAAGCTTTTCATAGTCTGATTATTATCTTTTTCATTTTTATGATTGCAACTTTGGCACATGTTGAGAAGCTTTTGCAGTATTCATAAAAACCAATGGTACCAAATTGCTAAGGTCACAGATAAACTAATTCAGTCAGTAAACTTGGCTATTTCTCATGCATCTTTGGCTGCTATAACACTACGATTATTTTAACTATAATCCATTCATGACAATTACAAGTATCATCTCTGATTATGTTACATGGGTATAGTTACAATTTACAAATATTACCTGTGATCCTGGCAATTGTAAATATCATCTATTCATTATCTTTTTAAAGAATCAGTAAACCGTTTCACCAATTGATTGGAATGTGATTTTGTTGCATGAGAGCAGACTTGCCACTGTGCTATAGTGGTACTACACTACATGGGAGCATGGTCACTTTCTTGGGAGTTCGTAGGTTCAAATAGCATATATATCTGTGATTTGTCATTAATAAGGAGATGGATATAGATCATAATGATTATATTAGCTGTTAGAATTCAGATGCAAGTCTCATAAATGATTTATTTAGCTGTTACAATTCAGATGCAAGTATCAAAACATGGAACCCCAAACTTTCCTTATGCTTAATGCATGCCTAATTATACATATTATGAACAAGTTGTCAATTTTTTGTTTGAGTTTTCTTATGCAATAAAGCCTAAATGGACTTGATCCTAGATTATAAACACCCGAGATAACTGCATTCTAGACCTGAGGGAGATATGTGTAATCTCCCTTCAGTGTGCATAATTAATTTCAAAACCAAATCCATTGATTCCATTGCTGAAAAAATTACTGATGCAAACTCGACAATGCTACTGAAACCACTCGTCCTGCTCGGACATCTTCTGAAAGGGTAAATTTTATGGATTAAAATTATGTACATATGCGCTGTGAGAATCAATGCTTGTTGATCATACTACACTGCCTTTAATTTATCTTGTATTTTCTAATACTAGCAATTGTTGACTGAGAGAACATTTGTGTTTATGCTTTGGCATCCTTGGTTTTATACAGGTTTGCTCGTGTTGGTTCAATAGTTCTAGCAATTCATGATGCAAGTGATGTATTCTTAGAAGTGGGGAAAATGTCTAAGTACAGTGGCTGCGAATTGCTTGCTACTATCTCGTTTCTTCTTTTTGTTTCTTCATGGGTATTACTGCGTCTCATGTACTTCCCGTTGTGGATACTTCGAAGTACAAGGTAAGTATAGTTGGCTGGATGCAGGAACTGATCTTTATTTTAGTTTTTTTGTGTTACTTTCTTTCTTGCCAAGAATTTGGAATAGCTAGATCATGCTAAGAAAAATACCGTATAAATCTCACAGTTTAAAATTAGAGGAGTGCTGATTGCATATTACTGGTTTGTATATGAATATTTTAACACCAAGCAGTTTTCTTAGGTTAGGTCTCTGTAGTTTAGATTCTGCTTAGTAACTTTTGTGGATGAATATTTTAACACCAAGTATCTTTTCCCTGTGTAATGGCAGTTATGAAGTTGTACTGACTTTGGACAAGGAGAAGCACAAGTTTGACGGCCCCATATACTATTATGTGTTCAATACCCTTCTATTCTCATTGCTTGTTCTCCATATTTATTGGTGGGTATTAATGTACCGGATGGTTGTTAAACAAATTCAGTCCAGAGGGAAAATTGGTGATGATGTCCGGTCTGGTATGTGCTATTACTGTTAATTTTATTTTTTGTTAGGGTGCACCTTGGATGAAAACGAAGAGCTCGCAATGCACAAAATTTAAGTAGCATGATTTCGGTTCACAGCTTTGCATTTTGCTTTATTAAAGTATATCTTCCATTCTATAACTACAACTTCTTTCAGTCTAATAATTTCTTTGAACGTAAGCATTTTCTTCTTTTGAGATTTGGACCTATATCACTGAAAGAAACTTTTTGTTGAAGTGTCATATGTTTGTGAAAGATTTCTTCTTTTCAGTTTTGAACCTACGAATGTTTTACTCTCTATGTAGATTCCGAGGGCGAAGATGAACATGAAGATTGATATATCCAAATGCTCGTCAACCTGGCGCTTCTTTCTGGTCATCATCGTCATTAATTCTCATATATTTATTGTTTTCTGGCTCATAGAACTCAGATTACACAGAAAGCAGCTTGACCGCAAAACTCAGCATCATCAACATTTGACGAAGCTGCGTGTATTTTCACTTGTATTTCTTGAATTTGTGAGTCCTCTTCATTGGTTCGGAGCTCCAAGTGCACTTTTGTATATTAATTTTAGAACGCAGATTTGGACATAAGAAATTAGAGTAGTGCTGGTTGCATATTTACCGGTGGTTTATTGAACGATATCTGCATGTTGCAATGTCTTTGTTAAAGCCCTTCCACTGCAACACAACATTGAAGTTGCGGTGAAGGCTGAGGGTTGTAATTTTATATCCTAACATGCCTTTGTAGGTTAATCGCCTTTTATGGGTCAAAATATGAACTTGTGCGATGACGTCTTTTTCTTAAAATTTATTTTTAATGTGTCCCGTGGGATTTGAACTCGGGTTTGCTCTGGTATCACCTTAATGTTTGTTCCGCCGCATCTAACTTTCGAAATTATGGCGATGTAACTTTATCCTCTCAGCTTTTTAGATTAGAAGTAATATTTATGCTAATGAGAATCTCTTAAGGTGTGCAACAAAATCTCTGAAGCTGTACAACAAAATTTTGAGCCTCGAGGACCTGAAAAATGTGCAGCAAGCGAAGTTGATTGCAGATCGTTTTATCTTATTTTTCTCTTTTCCATTGTTAGGGATAATTGAGTTTCCAACAATTCCATCGCTTGAATCCTTTGCATAATGCCAGTGGACATTATTTGATTTTCTGCAGTCATTGTCTACAATGTTCTACCCTATCAGTCTTGTGTTTTATGGCTGTAGGGGAGTATTTACTAGGAAAAATGCAAAATTCGTGCATAAAATCAGTAAAAAGTATTGATGCTGCTTTTGCTGCTATTGGCTATGTTTATTGATCTTTTGCCACAGTATCTACTACGGTAAAATTATCGCTTTGATATTTCAAAATATAAAACTAAAGCTTATCTAATGTCTTAGAGACTATCAACGCGGTTCTCAGAAAACCATTAAAATTCTAGAAAGGAAAATGGAGAAGAAAACAGCAATAGACTGAAAGTGCGGTAAGGCAAAATGAAATAAAAATAAAAGTCAGAGAAGACAATTGACAAGCAAGGAGATCTAGAAAATTTTGTTAGTTCACAAATTTCTTTCATTATGGACCCCTTAAAAGTACGAGTGAGATTGAAGCAAAAATTTAGGATGTCATTACTTCACTGGACTGACCAAAAGACGGATGAGCGCAGTCTCAGCTTTTCTTCGAGATACAATTTTGTTGTCAATTTATTTTGGTCAAGAAGAATAGTTGTACAATGAGCATATAACAACAAGAACAATAGTTCATAGTTTTAATTAATACTCATTCATCTTAGGCCTTATTGTTCATTTTGATGGCAGGAATAGCTGGCTGTTGCTGTGTAATGCAGTGTACATTTCCACCTCCCAGACATATCTCTCTTGCAGTTTGAATCATTACCACCTATACAAATTACCCAATTTATAGAAATCAATACGTGCTATAAAAAGTTTGCGCAAATCTAGCTCGTTAACCCAAAGAAAAAAAAAGTTAGTCTGAGCAAGAAAACAAATTAAACTCCGTAATTATGGTGAATGCAGCATCACCTAGCATGACCTGAGAACTTACATGTTAATGGGCATGGAAGAATCATTTATATTCACCAACATGAAAATGATGCTTAATGATGATATGTATTTTAGTTGGTTTGTAGCGAAATTTGTCATACCTTGTGTTCAGGAAATGCCGATGAGAGGACATGAAAAGCCTCTTTATCCCACTTCTCATCACCAAAAGCTGGTGCAATGATTCCTCCATTGGCTATGTAAAAGTTGACATAAGAAGCAGCTAATCTTGCACCTGCTAATCTTGGTATTGCAGTCTCGTCCTGTGGTTTAAGTGAGAAATGAAGATAAGACGTTGCAAAACATTTCAGCTGATTTCATATGCCACTAGGTTTTCAGAACATTATAATTTCAGTAGCCGCTATATTGTAAAGCATTCACCAGTATAATAACAAATAACGAAATTAAATAATTAGTTCAGTTCTGCTGTTAGATGCTCATCAGCGTTTGGTGCTTTGAAGTAGAACCCTCTTTATGTCAAAGGGACGAATCAGGGGCTTCCATTGTTTCTTCAAAGCTTAGCCAAACAATCAAGATTTGTCTTAAAAAATGATCAAGGTTTCTATCAGTAGGGTGCTTGATACAACATCCAAAATTTTGAATGCAAGTTATTCAGTACACGAGCATTTAGCATTTGTCAGACTACCGTAAAGTGTTCTAAGAATTCTTTCATACACGAGATCTCACTTCTGTTAATAGTCAGAAAGGCACAGAGCACACAACTTTTGCTCCTTTCCTGATTAGATTAGGACACAAGTATATTTCATTTATCATTGAAGAAAACCAAAAAAAGTAGTTATTTTCGGTAGAGGATTCTCTAACATATGATGAACTTGGATAGAGAGGCTTCCCTGATGCTATGTTTTCTTTATTTCTGGAGAAGTACATGTAGCAAGTATAAAATCATACAAATTACTAACAACAATGCATATTTATCAAAAAAGGTATTGTTGAACTCAATAATTAAGTCACAAGATACTTCAATAACTTGAAGGTTAAAACATACTGACCATATTTTGAATTCCATTAGCTTCTTCATCAGTCATATAAAGTGGACCAGGCACGTGAAGCTTTATTACTTCTATTTTCCGTCCATTAGCATCAGTTGCGCTTGAGAAAACTGACAAAGCCTCAACTGAACGCTCATACTGAGGATCCTTTTTGTCATCAGTCCATGACAAAAGAACAACAGCAGGTTTAACAAAACAGCACAAATTGTCAATGTGACCGTTGGTATCGTCATCACCTATAAGCGTAATGTGAATAAGAACTCCATCCAGTACAAAGATTAGTCTAGAAGGGTTACACCTTAAAGAGGGCATACAAAAGCATTCCAGACTAATCTAATACAAAAATAAAAGAATTAAATTTGAGACAAATCTCTCGGCTGCAAAAGTCATCCAGAGTAAAAGAGAAGCTAACTGAAAGGAAATTTTTGGAAGAAGAATCAACACATCAAGAAGTTGTAAGATGACCAAGCTTTGAATTTTGTAAAGAACAATCAAAGGATTTTATCAAGTTTCCGAGTTCCATTTAGTCATTAAAAGACGGATTTGGGCACAAGGACATAGGGAGGAAAATATTAAAGAAATGAATATAATTATTACCATAGAGTCCTCTAGGCAACCAAATGACTTTTCTGACACCAAGGTACATCTTCAGTTCATTCTCTATTTCTTCCTTGCTCATATCAGGGTTCCGATTTGGATTTAGTAAGCATTCTTCAGTTGTGATGCAAGTACCTGTAGACAATACAAAAAAGGAGTCATAATAGTGCAGCAACAAGTAGAAAGCCCCTATCTCTGTTCTTTAACAATTAAAACAGGTTAAGTAGCAGCAAAAGGAAAGAATGTCATCAGGAATCCTAGACTAATGTATCCTTCACATGCTTCATATTGAAATTAAAGTCGGTCCATATGAGAGGAGCACACTACAGTATGCTGATCTTCATGCTGACCATATGAGAGCTGGGTAAATGTGCAGGCTCATCTTACGCCAAATGGGTGCCACCACCCATTATTGGATACCATCAGGACATAGGTTCCACGACTATTTGACTAAAGCACATACTCATATTTGATACGAACCTGAGTACCCGAGCATCAGGTATGTACCACATAATTACCGTATGGTGTAAGTGTCACGTATTACCTGCTGGATATACATGTATTTAAGTATCAGGTGACAGAGTGGATAATCATATGGTGTACTCAAGCATGTCAAAAACTTAAAAATGTTTCATAATGATAGTTCTAGAGTCTCAGTTAACTTATACAAGCACGAATAATGGTTTTTATCTCTCCACGTTAATTATCGCTAGATTTCTAATGGTTCAAGGTTAGATCTTCATTATGTTCTCTTCTTCTTTCTCCTTCAATCAAAACCCATGTAAAAGAACCAACAAAAGTTCCCCTCTTCATCCTCCTTCAACCAAAATCCATGACAACAGGTTCCTGGGCTACAATTTTCTAGATCCTACTATCGATACAACTACATGAAAATGATTCAAGATTCGAGCACAAAAAGTTGATACGTTAAGAAATACCTTCTCCATCTACATGAATGCTTCCACCCTCGAGAACCATCCGATGCGGAAATCTAGGGAGCCTCTCCAAGCCCAAAATCTATAAACAAAAGTTAAAGATAGATTATTGACTATAAGATTAAGCATATATCACCAAATACAATAAGTGACCTTGATTCTGAATGGAAAAAAAACTTCGCCAACCTTTCTGCCAACAAGAAGATCAAGACTCCAATCACTGTAACAGCCTTCCGCAGGTCCTAAACCGAGATAAACCGTAGAAAAATATTCAGTTAAAACTGATTGAATCCGAGAAGAAGGTGAACTAACAGCGAGTTTATACAATAAATAAAATCAAAACATTAGAAAAAGAGACCATATGTTCTGGATGTATACAAATTCTCATTGAAACGTGTGCTAAAGTAGTCAGTCCAATAGTACATTAGTACTATTGAAAACCAACTATTAATACTTTATTTTATTTTACTTTACTGCAATGTTCAACTGCAACAACCATCCATGCCAAGTGTGTGAAACAATTAGTAAGCACGAGATGTGTATGTGTTCAATTGAAAGAAATGAAGGAGCAACAAGACCATTATATAGGGAACAAGCAGTGCATCAAGAGCATAGACAAAACATCAGTGATGGTAAAAGAATGGAAAAATATATGAGGTAATTGTGGTTTAAAAATATCTTAATGGATATGGAAAGATCACTCTGGATTCAAATAGTACAAGGACTCAAAAGGAGCAGCAATGCATAAAGAAAAGAAAAAGGTCAAATGTGTATAGACAAAAGGATAAGGGTCAGCATAACAATTTCGAGACAAAGAGCTCCTTAATTAAGCTATATATTATATATAACATATCACAAACAAGTTTCTCAGTTTCATACTGTTTGCAAAAATTACCGGGCCAAGTCATGTAGTAATTTTAATGATTACTCCGTGTTCCACCACAATCTAAGGGTTTTCCCTTCAAAAGGGAAGTTTCTATAAAGAGCACATCCATAAAAAGGACACAGTACTTAGAATACAATTGTTACATTTCCATCTGTATGTCACAGAAAACATCTACATGAGAACATAAAATCTTCGGTGCCTAGAAAATCAATGATCACTAAATGAAGAAAGAAAGAGAATACTAATTGCAAATGTATCTTATACCTCCCCAGCAATTGAAAGTCCAGGTGATCCCCGCAACCCGGTGTTCTTTGGGAATTGATTCCTTATCACAGACAACAAACTATTGTAGGCATTTATCAGATATAGGGTCACAATTCAATGCCCGTAAACAAATGTCAGAGTAAGGATAAAGAAGCTTACAGTGGGTCCAGAGTCACGAAACCAAGCATCATTCATGCTCATCTCCACAATTCTTATGTTCTTTCTATTTTGCAATAAATTGCACGCCGTCTCATACTTCAGCATTAAATTTCACATGGAAAAAAGAAGGGGAAAAAATCAAACTACTATAGAGTTGAGATTGTACCACCCACTAAACAATAATCACCTGTAATAAATCAAAGGACAAAATTTTAAAAACAACTCATTTTCAAATTTAATGAGCAAAATCAACCTTTTAAAAAAAAAACAGCAAAAACGACCCTTTTCATCTCAACTTAGATGAAAAGGGTTGATTTTGTTGCGTGTAATTTTTCGAGCATGCTAATCAAGGATTAGCATGTCAAACCAAATGGATGAGACTAGTAGTCCCGTCCATTTGGTACATACCTCAGCCCGCACCCGTGACCCCCCTCCCTCCCCTCAAACAGATCCCGCAACTCCCGAGTCGTCTCTCCCCCTCCCCAAATCTCGCGACCCCCCTCTTTCCCCGCTCCCCTCAAATCTCGCAGTCCCCTCCCCTCTTTCCTCCCCTCAGATCTCGCAGCCCCCTCCCCCTCTCTCCTCCCCTCAAATCTCGCGACCCCATCCCCTCTTTCCTCCCCTCAAACACATCTCGCGACCCCCCTCCCCTCTTTCCTCCCCTCAAATAGATCTCGCGACCCCCCCCTCCCCCACAACCCCACGACAAATCTCGCGACCACGCTCTCCCTAGCCTCCGTCCGCGCTCGTGACAACAAGCGCCTTCGACCCGCTTACGACCACAGTCATCTCTGACCACATCAAACTCCAATCAATGTAAAAAAATTTGCTATTTTCTTGTGAATTTGATGATTGATATGGAAATTTTTAGTTTTTATTTTGTGAAATATGATGAATAATGAAATTTAGAAGTTAGTGTTTAACCATTATTTGCTAGTCAATTGAGATTAGGGTTTTAAATTTGATTTTCAATTGAGATTAATATTTTTAGTTATAATAGATTATTTGCATATGATGGACCGTTGATTTTCAGTTTCGATAGCGAACTCTATACCCATTATTTGCTTCTTTAATGGGAGACTCGGCGTCGGAGTGAATAGTATGTCTATGTATGAGGGAGGTTCTAGAAAAATATTTATGCTATCTAAGTCATGTAATTTTGATAGAATGATGAAAGAAATGCACAGAGTTACTAAAATTAATAAAGAAGAATATGCAATTAAGGTGTTTTTTGGAATAATTACAGGTAGCAGCAATAGATGATGTTCAATCCATTGCAAATCATGGAATAGAATTGGCTCGAGCATTTAATATAGAATTAAATTTCAAATTTATATTTCTGTAATTTGAATTTTAAAGTAATTTACCTATTTTGATCTTTTTGAATTATCTCTCGTAGGTACATATCCCGAAGCACGGGAACATGAATCGATATATCAATCGATAGCAAACTCACGAAGATCTTCATGATGGACAAGAGGTCATGCAACATGACAGTCTCGATGTCGTATACACACATCAACCATGACAAAGCCGAGGACGATGCATAAACGACGATGAAACTGTACCTTTCCAACATGCACACGATGGAGTGACCGTCACAACCACAAACGCAACAGGATGACAAACTCGTCCAAGCTCGGGATGGAGGACGAAGACAGAGGAGGAGGAGAAGAGTTCTTGGATGTATGTAAACTAATCATCATTGTTATATACATTACAAACCTATTTTGGTATGTTATTTGTGTCGTGTGATGAGAATGAGTATATTATGTTTTTATATCGACGTGAGATGGTTTTTAGATTTGTAAATGAGTTTGTGGTGTGATTTGTTGGATTTGTAAATGAGTTCGTGGTGTGATTTGTTCGATTTGTAAATGAGTTTGTGATGTGCTTTATGGTTTTGGAATTGTAGATTAGTTTGTGGTGTGATATGAGTTGTTATTTACATTTGTACAAGAAATTAACATGGTTGTTGCACAAAGAACATGCACGGGACTGCTAGTCCTGTGCATTTCGGTTATTGCCCAGAAAATGGACGGGTCCCGTCCATTTCCTAGAAAAGAAGCAAAGTCTCTGCTTAAAACTCGGGAATGCTAGTCCCGA
>BQKN01066908.1:207998-232467 GCA_022839385.1 Asparagus kiusianus
GTTTTAAGCAGAGAGTTGTGGCCTTTGGCACGAAATGGACGGGACTACTAGTCCCGTCCATTTGTTTTGGCATGCTAATCTTAGATTAGCATGCCTTAACTACACGGGACTACTAGTCCCGTGTAGTTTGAAAAATTACCCACAGTAAAATTGACCATTTTCATCTTAGTCGAGATGAAAAGGGTCGATTTTGCTGTTCTGTTCATTTTTTTTTGTGAGGAGGTCGATTTTGCTCATTAATTTTGCAATACGGTTGTTTTCAAAAATTTGTCCTAAATCCAAGTTCTAACCTGAGCAGCGCTCGCACAAACTGTAACAGGCTCAAACTGTGAAATTGCAGTTGCTATTTCAACAAATGCACGTTGACCAAAGAGCGCATTCTCTCTCCAATTATCCGGGCGTTCCTGCGAATCCAATTTTAGATGCAAATTGACTATGTATTGACCTCATTTTTTGGCCTAATTCTGTAGATATTTACAGAAATTGCAAGCCAGTTTAATTCATCAAACAAACAAGTATAAAAATATGGGTTTTTCAAAAAAAAAAAAAGGATTCATTTTGGTACTTAAACCATCCATCACGTCAACAAAAGGACAGTTCCTGCCACCAAAATTTAAGGCCAAAAACATGAAAACACAGAACGATCCCAACATCAGAGTAGAATTATTATTAAAAAAACAACTCAGACATACAAAATATGAAATTTTGAAAGAAAGCCAATTCAAAGAAGTGATTTTTCCCCCAAAAAAGGGAAAAGTGAGGGGAAACAGGGAACATACAGGCCAACCCATCCAACACTGCTGATGGGGCTGCCACTCTGCAGGCATGCGATAACCCATCGCTGATGGGTTTCCTTCAAACTCCATGGCCAACTCCTTCTCTCTCTCTGTTAACAATTAAATCTTTTCCTTTTCCTTTTTTTTTAATTACCTTTTTCTCTTATTAAACTAACACCGAGGCAGTCGTCTTGCTTTGGTGACTCGTGAGAGAGGGGAGAGTGGGGCGCGGGGACGAAGGGAATCCGGAGGAATCGTCGTAAACGGAGGTCCCCAATTATTATTATTATTGGTAACTAATGTTAGAGAAAAATGTGTCAAAGCCCCCAAAAAAAACTTGTGACATAACCCTTGAAGTTTTCCTGCTTTAACCCTAAAAGACCCAAGAAATTATGATCTAGCCCTTTTTCACTCTCTCCCAAAAATTAACCCCAAAAAGTTTTAAAAATATCCCTTCCTCTTTTTTTCTTCTGTGTCTTTCTCCTCCTCCTCTCCTCTAGTTGCTCCTTTCTCCTCTACTTCTCTCCTCCTCCTCTCCCCTAACCCTACATTCCCCCAAAAACTATACCCCTCAACCCTTCCCTCAAAAACTGACGCGTGCTCTCTACCCCCTCTCTATTCTCTTGCTCAGACTCCTGTAAGCTCAAGAGAACCCCAAAAAACCCTATATTTGAACTCAACCCTCCATAAGATCCCTCAAAAGTTTGTTTAAAAAAGTGAAAAATGACCGAAAACTAATTTGGAGAAGAGTGAAGGAGACGACACCCACTTCAAAGTTGTTCATCGTCGGCGTCCCTCGAATCCGATCACAAATGAGTCTCTTTGAGAATCTTCTGCCTCCTCCTCTGCATTGTTATCCCCCGCCGTTGATTCTTCTTCTCCGACGTCCGCCTCATTTGAGGATGAGGACAATAACGAGGCAATAGTGGCCCTATTGTGCATGAAAAGCGGACCGGATTTTATCCACCAAGACTCTTACGTTTGTGACTTAACTTGCATGTGTCGTTAGGTGAGAAGGTTATGTTCTCAATGCTAAGCTCTATAACAAGTTTTTTTGAACTAAAATTTGATGTGTTCGAAAGACTGAAATTATCTCAAGATGATTTATCATTGATGTATAAATATGAGAAGTATCTGAATCTGAGTTTTTTTGTTGATAGTGAAGACGATTTGAAGTGCACGGTGGAGCATAATCGAAATAGTGGTTGTATAGAGATTCATATGCAAGTTGTTGTCAATATAGAGGGTTCTATTTTTAGAAAAAATTAGAAAGTTCTAACTAAAATGTAAGTAATCAATAAACTTTTTTTTTAAATTGATCTTTGTGTGATATAAGTTTTGTGATTTCAGGTTTCATAGCATAGACGAATCATAAATTAATGGTTACATGTTAACTCCTCCTGTCGTGTGTTAAGTATCATAGTATATGTTAACTTTTATCAGAACATGTTAACTTTTAAGGTTTTCTATTGACTATCATAGTTATATGTTAACTTTTAAGGTTTTCTATTGACTATCATAGTTATGTGTTAACTTTTAATTGAACATGTTAGCTTTCCTCTTAGTCTGTTAATTTTTCCTACTGAATGTTAGTTTTCACTGTTTTATGTTAACTTTCACCCAAACATGTTATAAACTTTCCTCTTAGTTTGTTAACGCTCACACTGTTAACTTAAACATGAAGCTATTAATTTAAAATATCAGAAGATAATATTATAGTTGACTTTAAAATCTAATTGATTTATTAAATTGTGCAGCAGTGATACCTCTTTGAACGAAGAATATAGTCATACTCCTCTAGGAAATACTTCTAATTCAGAGAGGATCTCAAATAATTGCCCATCTAGTGAGAATGTAATGAAATGAGATGATGTTCTCAACAACACTTCCATCATTCCTTAATGGTGGCACATAACATTAACTGAAAGGGGTCAACCATTTCAAAATATAAAGGAATTAAGCCTAGCTTTGTAATATTATTCTATGGCGAAAAATTTTGATTATGAATTTGCAAAGAATGGACCCAATGGTATCTGAGTTTAAGGTCATATAAGAAAACATATGAAGGCCCTTGGATGCTATTTGCCTCTCCTGTTAAAAATAAAAAAGAATTAAAATTAAGAAGTTTATGAATGAACACAGTTTTGGACAACATAATAACTTATCAGGATGATCACGGGCATCTCGCAAATTCATAGCAGCCCAAATGCATCATACGTTGAAGGTTTTTCTCACCACTAGACTCTTACGTTTGTCGTTAATATCACATATAATTAACATTTAACGCTCAAAATTAACAGATTTCTGTGAAAGTTAACATGTAAGCCCAAAAATTAAGCGTATAAGCTAAAAGTTAACATGATACTGAGATAGTTAATAGGCAACACAAATAGACAACTTCAGTTAAACAGGTACATTATATTAAAATTCTTACATTCTTGCAACTAATATCACTTAAATACACGATATTATTAGGCTTACAATCTTAGAGATTATAAAAATCTTCTATAATGTGCTACAAAAGTCTTAACAACCTACATTTCTCTACCAAAAGTATTCTACTAATAAGCAATTCATACTAATCACCAATTGGTTTGTTACAATTAGCTTGATTGTGACTTTCAGCTTTGCATCGAGAACATTTCAGTGGACGTTTGTAAATTATTCTGTTGTTTATATGTCTAGTTCTATTTCTTCACTTTCTTTTAGTAGTAATTGATGGTAATATCTTGATTTTATCTCTTGACACACTTTGATTCTCATAATCTGGGATGAGATAAAAGACTTGGTCATAGTTTTTTTAAACGCTTCTACGAAGATAAAGCAATGAAAGTTAATAGGTTTGGGTAAAAGTTAACATAAAGCAGTGAAAATTAACATTTAGTAGGAAAAGTTAACAGACTAGGAGGAAAATTAACACGTTCAGTTAAAAGTCAACATATAACTATGATAGTCAAAAGAAAACCCTAAAAGTTAACATTATCTGGTAAAAAGTTAACAGATAGCTATAATACTTAACACACGACACGAAGAGTTAACATGTAACTGTTAAAGTTAATATTTACGATTCGTCTATGCTGTGGAATCTGAAATCACAAAAAACATCACACAGAACTAATTTTTAAAGAGAGTTTATTAATTACTTACATTTCAGTTAGAACTTTCTAATTTCTTTCAAAAATAGAACCATTTATATTATCAACAACTTGCATATGAATCTCCATACAACCACTATTTCGATTATGTTATACCGTGCACTTCAAATCATCTTCACTATCAACAGAAATACTCAGATTCGGGTACCTCTCAGATTTATATATCAATGATAAATCATCTTGAGGGACTTTCAGGCTTTCGAACACATCAAATTTTAGTTCAAAAAAGCTTGCTATAGAACTTAGCATTGACAACATAGCTTTCTCGCCTAACGGCACCATGCAAGTTAAGTCACAAATGTAAGAGTCTTGATAGATAAAATTTGATCCACTTTTCATGCACAACAGGGCCACCGTTGCCTCGTTACTATCCTCATCCTCAGATGAGGCGGACGTAGGAGAAGAAGAACCGACTATGGGGTATAACGATGCAGAGGAGGAGGCAGATGATTCTCAAAGAGCCTCTTTTGTCGTCAGATCCGAGGGATGCTGACGATGAACAACTTCGAAGTGGGTGTCGTCTCCTTCACTCTTCTCCAAATTGATTTTCGGCTATTTTTTAATTTTTTTAACAAACTTTTGAGGGATCTTGTGGAGGATTAAGTTCAAATTTAGGGTTTTTTTAGTTCTCTTGAGCTTACAGGAGTCTGAGCGAGAGAAGAGAGAGGGGAGACATAGTGCGCATCAGTTTTTAGGGGAAGGGTTATGGGGTATAAATTTTGGAGGAATGTAGGGTTAGAGGAGAGGAGGAGAGAAGAAGAGGAGAAATGAACAGTTAGGGGAGAGGAGGAGGAGAAAGACACAGAGAAGAAGAAGAAGAATAAGAAAAGGGAAGGGGTATTTTTGGAACTTTTGGGGTTAATTTTTGGAAGAGAGTGAAAAAGTGCTACATCACAATTTCTTGGGTCTTTTGGGGTTAAAGTACATGGAAAAAATTTCAAGGAGCTAGGACACAAGAGCTTTCTTTTTTTGGGGCATTGACACATTTTTCTCATAATGTTATCCAACTAAATAATAGAAAATTAGGAGACTTCATTATTCAAAAGTAAAGAGCATTACTAATTTAGTAATGTTAATTAGGACAACAATATTTCAATTAAATTTCCTCCACATTCTATGTCATGCATGCATCCTGTAGAAAAAAGCGGGTACCTTAAACGTTCACTAAAAATATTTCAATGTTAGTACATCTCTCTGTGCTCTTGCGAATCACCAAGCGAGATTGCAATTGTTACTTTCTTTGACCGAAAAGAGGTTTCTTTTAAATAAGGCTTTGTTTGACATTAGTCTCCTTAGTATTTGGAAATTAGTCTCTCAAAATCATTAAAATTACTATTACTTTACCTAGTTCTTATATCTTATGATATTGCTTTTGTCAGAGGGAAAATAATTTAAGGTTAAGTTGTAGAAAATCCATGAATTTCAAATTTTAAAAAACCTTTAACGTTAGGGGTTATCATAAAAACCCTTTTAACTTTAACTTTTTATCAAAAAACTCTCTTAATAGCGCTGACTATAAGTTTCACATGAGATGGGTAAAACCACATATGAGGATATTTTTACTAGTAAAAATTGTGATTCACATTTTTAGAGGGGTTTTCCTAAAAAAATCTTAAAATTGAATTGGAGTTTCTTATAATCCCTAAATATAAGAGCAATGTTTTGATATTTTGAAAAGTTATAGGGGTTATATGATTGTCCTAAGTTAAGGGAGTTTTTTGATATTTTTGAAGGGATCTTTCTCGTTATGTGATAATCATATCAAACAATAATATTATAGTTTCATTGTCTTCCTCTACCTTGACCTTTTCCTATTTTATCTTCTCTTCCCTCCCTGAACTCCTAAACACAGTGCAAGAGGAGCAGAATGTGATGGAGATGAAGACGAGGATGGAGTTGACAGGGAAGGGAAGTTAACCGCCAAGCAAGATTGGCGTTGTAATGCATGAACAACAAGGTCTCAAAATTGTATGTTTTGATTCTCCCTCAATTTTTTTTTGCTCTGCAAATTTACTTTAAAATTTTCTATTTAACTTGTTACCAAGTTTGTAGAAAAAAATATCAAATTGGTATATTTTATTTACTCTTAGTGACAGTTTGGTATATTTTTTTCTGGTGACATATTGGTATATTATTTTTTCTCCGGCGATAAACAGGCCTCAAATTTGGTCGGACCCAAGCTTCCGGCAAAATTTCTCACGTGATGCCTTACGTGGTGCGTACACGGTTTCCAACATGACTTCCAGCGTCATAAATCAGCCCCAATCCTAAACCTTAACCCCTCAATCTCCTTCCTCCTCCTCCTCCTCCACCTCTCCCTCTCCTCGCTCCTTCGCTCCTCTCACCTCTCCCTCTCCTCCCTCCTTCGCTCCTCTCACCTCTCTGACACCTCCCAGACCTTCAACCTCTTCAAATCCTCCCTTGACTCTCGACACGCCCCCTCCCTCTACAACTCCTCATCTCCGCCTTCGCCAAACACAACTAACACCAACAAGCTCTACAATGGTACCACGTCATGATCCAAGATCAGATTGTAGGTAATAAAAATTGTCTTTATCCCTGCATAATAACTTAAAACAAGCAAAAGAGCTCAATAGTCCATCTGAGTGAAGTCAAGCCCACCTAAGAGAAGTCAGACCCACCTGGAAGTCAAGTTCGTTTGAATGCTTGACTTCACAAAACAGATAAAAAACACTGATATCTCTCAAACCGGAGGGAATTTGGAAAAACAAACGGTGGCAAACCAAATTTTAGTTGGTTTGGTCGGTCCCGCCTCGTCGAGATAGTCGATTTTTATATATAATTTGTCTAATTCTGACTTACGGTTTAAAAGTTATGACATGTTCTTCGTAGCATATTTTGGAGCTCGCCTGAAGAGCAAGTTTGCCTGCAAAGGAGTTTAGTGTCACGACCCCAATTTCCTCTACCTCAAAGGAATATTAGAGTCAGACTAAACCTGTGAAAAGTCCTCCAAGATATACATTCATTAAAAGAGCACTAAAACAAATCTCTTCATTGAACTAAAACCAACAACAAATATTCTCTATAATCCCAAAAGTCAAACTAAGCCAATTAACTTGATAAAAATAAATATTCCTCAACTCCAAATAAATCTCAACCTAAAGAAAGAATCTCATTATTACAAAACTCTCAATTCATCAACTAAACATTAAAGACTTTATTTAACCTTCGCCTAGAAGACAATAACAATCTCAAATTATATTCTTTGCTTCGTTCTAAGAATTTGGCAAATCCTCAATTCCACCTAATCCCAAGTCTCTGAAAAGAATGAAAACAACACAATGAGTTCACAACTCAATAAGTGGATAAATTTATACATTAAACACTGGTTTTGCAAAACTAAAATAAATTGACTTGATAAACAAAATACTAAAATAGTAAAATCTATAATGCAACACCTTTAAAATAAATACATGCGATGGAAATAAGCAGGTCACGTCTCAATGCGGTCAACACTTCGATACTCCGGTTGACTTGGCAAACCCCACTATTATAAAGCCCGTGGTAGGGACGATGAGACCCAAACTTGGGCTCTTAACGCTAAAATAGAAACCTCATAGAGGCACATTGAGCCATGTGTTAATAACTTGCTTATATCCGACATATACCGGTATATTAACTTGAGATGCATATGCTTTAACAATAAACAAAGTTCGTAAAGCTAATCACATTATACAAAAATGCCAAAGGCCAACCAATAGTGAAATAAATCAAACACATATGCATCTCAACCTACCACTATATGAAAAGACATAACGATTGATTAAAAAAATAAGCATAGGCTTATACCAAAATATCCATGAGCATCACAAAATCAACCAATCAACAAATGTTATACCAGTAATCATACGAAAGATATAATCCGTCACGAACAAATCCAAGTATACTTGATATAATTATATAAAAAGAATACATAGCGCACAATGCATAAATTCACCACTTACCTTAACTTGATAGACAATCCAATCAAATTCCCGACGTTTCGACAGTGCCTCTAGAATTTCCTAAAGATTAATTCAAACAACCATCAATATGATCCTCCTATAAACAATTGATACGTTAACATACTAAGCCTATTTAAAAGATCATAATCTATTATTAAACTTTAGCAAAATAGTTTCTGTTCTTTTTTTTGATTGCTACAAAAAGACAAAAGAACCTATAGCTTCTATCTAAAACTCAAACAACTAATATTCTACATTCTATAAGCAACCTGCATCTAAGCATCTTTATTAATTTATCATATAAGATGTTATAAGGTCTAAAGGAATTAAAAGAAAACAAGTGCTTCACTATACCTATCATTAGACAAAAGTATTGAAAGGTCATGGATTTTGTTCTATAGCTGCAAGCTTAATGAGCCTTCGGTCTCAAAACACATTGAGGAGCAGCGCCGAGATCCGGCCCGATGAAGGGGAACGCTCTAGGTTTTTTTTTTTTTTTTGGATTTTTTTTTTGTCGCTGTGGAGAAAAGAACTAGATAGATAAATATAGAGGCGGCCAGATAAAATTTACACACGGTAGGGTTTTGGGATATTTATTGGAATGCTTTTTGTCATTAGAACCCTCTAACAAATTTGCATAAAAGTCCTCGTACACACTTATATTTATAAATTAATATTATTAACTCCATTGTTTGGATATCTATTTAAACAAATAATAACTTCGACTTATTATCACTTAGAAAAATTAGGGATATTACATTTAGGTTGCCTGAAGAGCAAGCTCGCCTGAAGACTTGAAGCTTTAAGCTCATCTGGATGAGGCTGGCTCACCTACACAGCCTCGCCTACCAAGTTCGCTTGAAGGCCAAGCTCGCCTGACAGCTGGAAGCTCACCTGACAGCTGGAAGCTCGCCTGTATAAGCCAAGCTCGCCTGTATAAGCCAAGCTCGCCTGACAGCTTGAAGCTCGCCTAAAGGCCAAGCTTGCTTGACAGCTGGAAGCTTGCCTGCATGATCTAGGCTTGCCCAAAGGCCAAGCTCACCTGACAGCTTGAAGCTCGCCTACATGAGCCAAGCTCGCCTAACAGGTGGAAGCTCGCATGCAAGACCCAAGCTCGCCTGCACGCTTGAAGCTCGCCTGCATGCTTGAAGCTCGACTGCACAAGGCAAGCTCGCCCGCAAGCTTGCCAATCCCACCTACTTGAGGCATGAGAGAGGTCACTTCCCATGATTTAAGGGAATGTCTATGATTCTCCTCACGACCATACCTAGTATGGGAATGGTCACTTCCCACGATTTAAGGGGATTGGTCATGATTCTCCTCATGGCCATACCCACTATGAGAATGGTCACTTCCCATAATTTAATGGAGTGGTTACACCCTCCTTCCTCTTTATAAAAGGCCATGAGCAGCCATAGAGAAAGGGTCTTAGGACCTGACCTCTTTGAGGGCGAATTTGAGAGATCTCAAGACCATCTTGGACTTGAGATCCGTCTTCTTCCTAACACGCCGTTGGTGGAGTCTTGTTCTTTAGAGATCAGACTTCTTGTCATTCAAAAAGACCGAATTCATGGCATGTTTGGTCCACAAGTACAAGCACATGGTTGGCATTGGTTGATCGAACTCATCCAATCAAGCTTCTACTGCGTACTGAAGCTTGCCCACAACCTCGTTTGGATCGTCCAAGGGAAGCAAACTCGACGCAAGCATTCAAAGAAGACGTCCTATCACTACCAAAGAACTCACGTTAAATAAGAAGAGCATTCTCTTCACTTCTGTTGTAATTATTGGTCCTTAGTTTATAATAAACCATTCTTATTAATACAAACGATCCCTTTCCGGGAGTCAATTTTTACGCCAAGCACGGATCAAGCCCAATTTGTACACTTTTAACATCTTGATCAGTAGCTCGAATCATTTTCGGTGGTGACTTGCAAGATTTTGATCAATGGGCTTTGTAGAGAAGGAAGAGCTTTAGAAATGTGTGAGATTTTGATGAGTTTCTTAGCGAAAAGAGAGGTGCGTGATGGGTTCAATTGTTTCATGTTAGTCAGAATTTATGCAACTACAAGAATGAGGATAGAGTTGTTGTGACTTGTAGCTCATTAATGGAGAGCTTGAGGAAATGTGGAAAGATAGATGAATCTATTGTGTGTATGGAGAGAGTGATGTGTTAGGTCTCATGTTTATGAGCCTACTATCTAATCTAGTTTTGATGATTAATAAACAATTCCTAACAATATCTTTCGAATATTTATATTTGATTGTTAGGTATTCTACACAAGAATCCTCCGATGGAGGTTGGATGGACTTGCGCCTATATGATCATATCCATTGGAGGATGGAAGAAAATTAGAGTGAAGCTGTCGCAATTCAAGTCAAATACGAGATCGTGCTTCTGTTGGCCTTCTTGTTTTGATGATGTTTAACAAACAATTTATCACTAATGTTGTTTGTCTAGTATTTGTGTTCTCTTATTTATTATAGACAAATAACGTAGTTGGAGGATGGATGGAATAGAGCTTCAACGATCATATCCAAAGGAGGTTGGCGGAATAGTGGAGTGAAGCTATACAAATTCAAGTTGAAGATCCAAGTTATCTTCATCCGCAACGTGTACCAAGTTGAGCTTCAATGAAGATCAAGATCAAGCTTGGATAATTTAGTTTAGGAGTTTATATTATGTGTGTTAAGTACTCTAAGCTCAATTATCTATACACACACATTTTATTGGTTTCTTCGTATATATATATATAGTTATATATATACATAAGTTTTGGTTTCTATGCATATATATAGTTATATATATACATACATAATTTTTAAGTTTTCATGTTTATAAATATGAAATCATATATTTCATATTTACATTTGTGTTTTTTGAAAACATTGCATAGAATATGTAATTCTGTGAAAATATTATCTTATTAGTTTATCGACTTCAATATCAGTTTATACATGTTTTACTAAGTCTATAAAAACATTTCACAAAGTTTCAAAAGTTGGTTTATGTCAAAACATCAAAATTCAAGTATCTCATATTTTCATGTTTTGGACTATTTTGTAAAATGATGATATTTTTCATTTGGGAGGTCATTTCTGATAACCACTCATTGTAGCATGTTTATTATCATGTCTACAATCATTCCCCAAAGTTTTACATTTTTTAGAATTTATTTAATATTTTTAAACAGGGTTTTAAAATTAGAAAAACAGTTTTCAAAATCATTTTCTGAAGTATCAGTTATCGGTCGACCGAACCGGTCGACCGCTCGTTTTGATTTCTCGTCAGTTTGCAACAGATAGTTGGTCGGTCGACCGGTCCGGTCGACCGAAAGCTCCATCGGTCGACCGACGATATTTTCGGTCGACCGATAATGTATCCGTTGGGTTCCAACGGCTATTTTCCTGAGTTGTTTGCTGGGGTTGTTTTTGTCTTTTGGCTTGGGGTTTTTGGCTGAGATTTTAAGTGAGTATATATACCCCATTGCTGATCTCTTTTCAAGTTGATCAAGAGAGTTTTAAAAACAAGTTTAAGAAAGTTTTAATCAAGGGTTTTAAGTTTGTTTAAAGTGTGTTTATAAGCTTTTAAGCATTTGAGTGTTTTCAGTTTTGTGAATCAATTCCACAAGAGCTTGAGGAGATCATTTATTGAAGTTTGAGCTTCCAACTATTCTCCCTCCATCTCTTGTCATCTATAGAGAAGTTTCCTTAAACTCAATTCTAGCATTTTATAAGTTTGTTCTTAATTTCATAAGCTAGATTTCATATTGAGTTTATATTGTTTTATCTCTTTGTTCACACACAACGTATTGAGCTTATAGTATTTACATACATAGTATATTTTGGGTTGTGGGGTTTGTGACTTAGAGTTGTGCCTAATTGAGTTCTCACCTTGTTAGAGAGAATAATCATTTATTATATTGTATTTTATTGAGAGATTCACTTGTAATACACTTGTACACCGAGAGAAGTGTGTGGTGAGAGACGGGATCGAATCCAAGAGGAGTGGCGTCGGTTGACGTGCCTAGGGAGAGGTTGTAACCGAGCACTTGAGGAGGAGGACACGGGCTAGGACCAACACTTAGTGTGTGAGGTGTGATTGCATAGTGATTGTATTGTGAGGTGTAAACGTTGTTCGGGTGAACGTAGAAAACCCGGTTGTGATAGTGGAGATCTCCTCGAGGTGAGGAGCGGGGACGTAGGTCGTGGGGACCGAACCTCGTGAACATATCCTTTGTTTGTGATTGCATTGGCGCACTTGTTTTTCATGTTCATATCTTACATCGCCTTTGTGTATTGCTTGTTGATCACTTTGTCCTATCACACTTGTAGTTAATTTGTTTACCCTTGTGTTAGTTGACATATCCTTACATATATCATATTGTATATCTCTTTGGTAGGATATATCATCTTGTGTTAGTTTATATATCCTTACATATATATTTCATCATATATGATATATCTCATTGTTCATATTGCTTATTCTTGCTTATATCTCTCGTATATCTATCTTGCAAGAATATATTTGTTAAGTAATTTTAATTGGTATTGAATCGGATTAGATTAGCATAAGATCCTAATCACACCCCCCCCCTCTAGGGTCCAACAGCTTCATCCCCTACCAAACTGAGAATCGTTCAACATCAAGCTCAAATGAAGACTTTTAGCTTGGGTATATTGTTTCTAGTTTAGTTGTGTACTTTACATGTTAATTGGTGACTCGCATAGCTCCGAGTCACCAAATGGTGACTCGGAGGTGACTCGGAGCCGTGCGAGTCACCATTAATACTCAAAGCTCAACTTTTTTACACATACACGTTTTCGTTTTATAGCCTTCAACTTTATTCATATAAATAGGAAACAAACAGTTATATGTATATACATGCATACTCGTTGTTGGGTCCTTTTGTTTGCTTTCACTCGTTTCTTATTTATCATCTTTGTTTTGGAGAATATTGTGTTTGAGGATTATAGACTTGACAATATTGGTTTATATCTATTATAAAGTCTATTAATCCATTTAAATAAAGTTTGAAACTTGTTTGAAATCATTTTATCAAAACCATGTGTTTTTGAGATTTTATATTTTGACCGATTTTGCAAAATGATGAATTTTCACAATTGGGAAGTGCAATTTGAAAAATTCTTTTTGTAACATGTTTCTTTTTATGTTTATAAACATTTCCCAAAGTTATACATTTTTTTGGAATTTATTTGATATTTTTAAATGGCATTTAAAAATCAAATTTCTGCAATTTAGTTTCTGGAAATCCTATATGTCAGTTTTCGGTTAACCGAACAAGCCCTGCCGGTCGATCGACCAGAATCAGTTTTTTTAGCTTTGTTTCTCAGGGTTCCTCAGTCGACTGACAACTTTTTTCGGTTGACCGACCAGTGTCATCTAGTCAACCGAACTGATGATCGTTGAAATAACGACTAGTTTTTCAGATTTTGTTATTTTGTGATATTTTCTTGGTTTTTGGGCTTTGGTTTGTGATCCTATATATACCCCTCACCCAAAAACTTCTGAAAAAATTGAAGAAAAGTTTAAAACAAGTTTTGGCAAGTTTGTTTAAGTTTTTACCGAGTTTTACAAGTTTGTTTGTGTGAAGAAAGTTTCACAAAGAGAATAACTTGATTTCATCCTTGAGGGAGTTCAATTTCAATTCTTCAACCCTCTTTGTTTAGAGAAGTTTTCTTAAACTCATTATCTAGCTTATTTATATTTTAATTGTTATAATTTTTACTTGCTAGATTAATTTGAGTTTTGATTTTATTTACACTCATTGGTTACACACACCCCTTGAGCTTAAATATTTTCACATATTGAATATTATTGGGTTGTGGGGTTGTAACATTGAGAGTGAGCTTAATTTAACATTGTATTAGAAAACAAACCCTTTGTATTTGAGCTTTCATTGTGATATCACATTGTAATACACAAGTACAGAAGAGTGTGTGGTGAGAGACGAGGTCAATTCCAAGAGGAGTGACGTCAGTAGTAAAACCTAGGGAGAGGTGGTAAATCCGAACACTTGAGGAAGGAGACACGTGAGAGGCCAACACTAGATGATGTATTGTGTGATTGTATTTATGTGAGTTGTGAAAGATTTCAGTGAGCTAGAAACTGATTGTGTGACTTGTAAACATTTTCGGTGAACGTTGAAAACTGATTGTGATAGTAGAGATTCTCCTCGTGGGTGAGGAGAGGAGACGTAGGTCGAGGGTAACCGAACTTCGTGATCATATTGTGTGTTTGAGTTTGCATTAGCGTATTATTTGTGCTCATAGCTCATTGCTTTTTATATCGCCATTATCTCATGTTTATATCGCCTTTATTTTAATTACATATCCTTGCATATAATTTTTTATATCATAATTGCTAGGATAATTATTAATAAGTTTTAATTTAGCATTAATATCAGATTAGATTAGCATATACCTTATTCACTCCCCCTAGGGTAATTTTATTTGGTATCAGAGCAATTTCATGATAGAGAAGGGGATGATTTTGGATGGGATTAGTTGCAATTGCTTGCCGCTGGGAACCATATTGGCAACCACATTCACATCACGTGAGGCGTCACGTGAAAAATCTCACCAGAAATTTATGTTCGGCCAAATTTGAGGCTTATTTGTCGCTGGGAAAAAAATATATACCAATATGTCGCCGGAGAAAAAATAATATACCAATATGTGTTTGTTGGAAATTCGAAGAAGACAATTGAAAATATGATTTATTGTATTATCTCTCTAACTGGCTTAGAAAAAGAATGAATATAATTCTCTCAATACAATTTCTCTCTAACTGATTTAGAAAACAAGAAATTACAATCTTCTGGTATCGGATTCCTGTTTTACAAAAAAGAAGAAGATCGACGGAGATCATCTCCTTTGTTTAAGTCTGGGTTTTTCACAATAGCGATGAGATACCTCCCTCGATGTTCGTATTGAGTTTGCTTCTCGTTGATGATCCGACCACATCGCTTTTGTAGAACGTGGTTGATTCCTCTTGATTGACGTTGAGGAGAACTTGTATGGCAAGTTTGAAACTCTGAACGAGTTTAGAAGAACTTGTAGAGCAAGTTTTTAACTCTGATTGAGTTGAGAAGAACTCTTAGAAAGAGTTCAAAAATCCAAGCCGAGTAATCTCAAAGGCTTCAATAAAAGCCTTCCGAGATGATCCAAGAGTTCCTCCAAGTTGTTGATCTCCAAAGCTCCAGATCGAAGATCCCAAAAAGCCAGCCAAAGATCTCTTCTTTGCTCAAGCCGAAGGACCCGAACTAAGATGAATCCCCAGCTATTTATAGAGGATTAAGGGGTGTAACTGCTCCCTTAATTCTCTCCATAAGGGGGTTGAATGGGGTGTAACTACCCTCTTAATCTGCTCCTAAGTGGGGTGGAAATCCCTCAAATCATGGGGAGAAAACGGTTTCTGAAACCGTTCAGTTCGTGCTTTGAACAAGTCAAACGCTAAAAATAGCGTTTTGGGCCCGAACTCTGCGTTTTAGACTTAAAACGCAGAGTTGGGCCTGTTTAAGACTGAAAACGTCGTGTTCGCATAGCGTTGTAAATCTGAAACGCGGAGTTGGGACGCATAGATGAACTCTGCGTTTTGAGTCTAAGAATTCTGCGTTTTCAACTGGAACGCTAGGGATGACCCCTGCATTTTGACTCTAGAACGCGAGGATGAACTCTGCGTTTTGTATCTAGAACGCGAGCATGAGCCCTATGTTTTGGCGAGCTTCAGGCTAAGTGCCATGTTCAGGCGAAGTCCAGTCTTGCAGACGGACTTCAGAACATAACTTGGGTTTGAGAGATATTTGCGTTTTGATTTAAAGAGACCATCAATTTGTAGTCTCTTTTGCTAAAGCTTTGCAAAGATCGTCATCTTGTAATCTTCATCTTAGCTCCTTAAAAATATGAGAGTCGTCAGATTGTAACTCCCGATGCTGATTATGAAGGCTGTTGAACTAGAGCTTTCATCAGTTGTTATGAAGTCGTCAGATTGTAATATTCATCGATCTACGTGAAAGTCTTTAAATTATAGCATTCTGAAAGTCGTCAAATTGTAAATTCCATCATCGGTGTTTGATGGGGATCAACTATCTGCAGTAATTTTTAGACAGCCTATAATATGTCACCGAAAAAAAATATACCAAACTGTCACTAAGGGTAAATAAAATATACCAATTTGGTATTTTTTGCCCAAGTTTGTATTACTGATTTCTCTTTAGATAAACTGATGGAATAAACCTTGTAATAGCCCCTAGGTTGAGTGCCTACACAGCGGTATCAGTTATTTTTTAAAATCCATTTTAAATTTGTGCCCAATGGAATTTGAACGAATGTTATTTTTCAAAGTTGTGGTTAGGGTTGTGTTAGATATATTAGTATTTGGCTATTTTCTTTCTTTTATTTTAGTTTCATATAGATTAGGATTCTAGAACCTCTCCTCTTACTCTTGTATTTAAGCTGTTCCATACAATAAATAAAGCAAGTTTATTCTCTTCCCTAAAGCAATATCCATAACATATGTATAACATGGTATTAGAGTCATCCTCTTTATTCTAGAGAGAGCACTTCCTTCTCCTACGGTCTCAACGCCGCCGAGGGGTTTCCCCATGCTTCCCCTCGGCGGCTTCGACAATCAACAGCCCTCACCACTGGTAGCACTCGTCCCCGACAACCACAATACCACAAAACCCTTTGACCTTCAACCCTAGATCTGCATGACGCGGGCCCCTTTCGAGCTTGTGGGACCCAAGTGTTAGCTTGACTTGGTCATTGATGACCAAATCAACCACTGTTTCTCTGTTGAGAGAATGGTGGAGAACGTGAATCATGGGTGGTTGAGAGAAAATCTCTCATGGGGGAGGATCTGAGGGGTAGAGATGATGGGTTGAGCCCCTATATAAGGAGGACCATTCTCCTTGAAAAAACACAACGAAAATCAAAAAGAAAACCCACTTACCCATTACCGGAGCCCCTCAGAAATCCTCTTTCTTCTTCTCTGTTTTTCATTCACTGGTATCAGAGCCAAGTTTTCTCCCTCCATTTTTCTAGTTCTTGAAGAAAGAAGCACCCTGTTGAAGAAGAAGAAGAAGGAGCATTCGACAGAAGAAGTAAAGAGCATTCTAGCTAGCCTACTAGGCAAGTCTTGTCACAATTTTTTAAGGCTACATCTCTTTTGTTTTTGGGTCCTACAACCAGCAGTCTATCAACCACTCTATATCTAGCAACAGACCTCCCTTTTATTTTTTTTTGTCCTACTCTTTGTTCATAATCCTAGCCACGTGCCTACACCTACAAGCCTAACCTACACTCACATGAATACACCCAACTAGCAGCCTACATCCCTATTGTTCATTGGTCCTACAAATGTCCCAAATGTCCTATTAACACATCTTCAAAGCTCTCTCCCATCAAAGCACGTGAGCTCAAAACATACATCCGCATTAACATATATTGGGCCTTCTTGTTGGGCCTTGAGTGTTGTGATTGTTTGCTGGCCCGACTGTTCCAAGTTGATAATCTCCAATCCAGTCAGCAACGACGTTAAAACTTAGACAACAGATTCTTCGGTCAACACCTCTAAGTGACGGTCTCGCTTTAATTGGAGCTTCATTTCTCAACTCACAAGAACCAGATTCATTTTAATTAATTTATTTATTTATCTAACTTTATTTTAGTATTATTGTCAAAATATCAACCTTACGCATATTTTAAAATTAATTTTTAGTTTTAGTTCTCTACCGAATGGCTAGTAAACTCGTTCTATCAGAACTAGGAAAAATTGACAAATTTAATAGCAGTAATTATGATATGTGGCATAGAAAAACAGGGTATGCTCTTATTCATGACAATATTGATGATATAATCGAAACCACTGCTCCAACCCTTACTGATAAATCTACACCTGAAAAAAAGAAAGGGTTTGAACAGTGGAAGTCGAAAGATAAAAAGGCAAAAAGTCTTATGCTCATGTTCATGGAAGATAACTTAATCAAAGTTTTTGAAACTTATAAGACTTCCATGGACATGTGGAATGCAATAAAAGAAAAATACGACACTACTTCTGAAGTTAACATTCAACTCCTCTTGCATAAGTATAATTCTTGTCGTATGCAAGAGGGAGACAATGTCGTAGAGCATATAAATAAAATGATTGTCATGGCTAAGGACTTATCCACTGCTGGGACCGAAATCCCGAAAAGAATGCAAGTGGCAACCATTTTAAATAGTCTTCCCCCTTCACTTGTTGTGGCTGCCACCACATTAAGAATGAATCCTGCCATTAAGTCTGTCACTGATCTTCCTATGCACCTAACGATAGAACAGGACTTAATAGCCAGTAGGAAGGAACCAGAACTGAATATGGTGTAACAAGAGCTGAATTATGTCCGCCAGAGGCATAATGCTGGAAGCTATAAAAACCCTGGTCCTAGTAAACCATAACCACGAGGACCAAAATCGCAGCAGTTCAAGAGAAAGAAAGTACCCCGCGGAGCCTGCTACAATTATGGGAAGTTCGGGCATTTCAAACCCAATTTCCCACAAGGTGAAAAGCAGGAGAATAAGGGAGGCTATAAGCATCCAGAACAAGGGGGTACTAGCAAAAGAGAATTCGTTGGTGTGACGGAATATAATGCTGTGATGACGGATATCAGTGGTTGGTGGATCGACTCCGGTGCGACTAGGCATATCGCAAAGGATAAGAATGGAGTCGTAGAATTCACCGAGCTGAAGAAAGGAGAACAGAGAATCTAATGGGAAATAATACCTATCTCGATGTAGAAGGTATTGGTTCGTATAGATTAGATCTTGGGGACAGCATTCTTGTCCTCAAAGATGTGTTCTATGCGCCAGGAATTCGACGCAATCTGATCTCTATTCCTAGCTTGATGAAGAAAGGACTGGAAGTTAGGTTCTATAATAACAGGGTTTCTATAGGCAATAATAATAAAGTGTATGCTATGGGTAAATATGTGCTCGAGCATGAATTATGCATTCTTCCAGTAGTTTGTAATAATTCTGATAATAAAATTTTGAATTTGAACTACTTGTCTTGTTATATTTCTGAATCTGAATTGTGACATTCTAGACTAGGACATGCTAGTATTTCAAAAATGAAAGAAATTATCAAAATGAACTTGCTTCCTGCACTATCTAATGTTCAATTGTCACCATGTGAACATTGTTTAACTGGTAAAATGACTAGAAAACCTTTTATTGGCGGACAGAGAGCTAATGAACTTTTAGGGTTGATACACTCGGATATTTGTGGTCCCCTAAGTGTCAAAACTCATAGTAATAAAGAATATTTTATTACTTTTATAGATGATTATTCCAAGTTTGCACACGTCTATCTTATATCCAGAAAATTAGAAGCTTTTGAGTGCTTTAAGAGATATAAGACAGAAGTTAAAAACCAACTTGGATTGAAAATCAAAATTCTGAGAACTGATAGAAGTGGAGAATATAATTCTAAAGAATTTGAAAGTTAGGGGCTGTTTGGTTGCACACTTTTTGAGAAAACTTTTCTCAAAACATCTGACAATGGCAAATTTGTAATTAAAAGTTTTCCAGAGATTTCTATAAATTATGTTTGGTTCAACAAAAAATTTACAGAAATATTTTCTATAAAATATCAAAACCTACCAAATTTTACATAAAGCAATTTCCTCTCAAAATGAGAGGAAATCACCAGAAATCTAACACATACCATATTTAATTAAAAATCTACCAAATCTTGTTATTTTCTATAAAGTTATGAGCTATTTTCTTGTTTTGAACCAAACAAGCAAAGTACAAAAAACAAGAAAATTGGTACTTTTTCATTTCTCAAAACTTTTCCTATAATTTTTTTTTAAGAAATACAAGGATATCATATTTTAAGTGGAAAACATTTCCTATAATTTCTAGAAATTGAACCAAACACCCCCTTATTGTATTCAGCATGGAATTAAAAGGTATACAACAATGTCGTATACGCCACAACAGAATGGTGTTGCTGAAAGAAAGAACAGAACATTATTAAATGTAGTTAGGTGCATGTTGTCTCATTCTGGTCTCTCTAAAATCTTTTGGGGAGAAGTATTATTAACTGCAAACTACATTTTAAATAGAATTCCCACCAAATCAGTTATATCTACACCTTATGAATTATGGAATGTGAGGAAACCTAATTTGAGTCATCTTAGAAAATGGGGATCTATAGCCCATGTTCTCATTCCATGTCAACTTAGAGATAAGTTGGATTTTAAAACAATAAAGTGTAGATTCATAGGGTATTCAGAAAAGTCAAAAGGTTATAAGTTCTACAATAAAGAAAAAGGAGTCATTGAAAGCAGAGATGCTACATTTCTAGAGAATCTAGAGGAAGAGGAACAAGTTCAAGAGGAAACAGAACCTCTAACTGTAATAGATGATGATTATTACAGTGCTATTCCTACTAATGACTCAGATATTGTGAATGAACCTAACCTTAAAAATGATGAAATACCTATGGAAAATAATGTACCTAATCAACCGGTTATAGGCAACAAAAGGCCAAGAACACAACCTTCATGGATGGATGATTACTATTTGTATTCAGGTGAGTCATCCTGTTTTTCGGTAGATACAAATATAGAAGAATAAGATCCCTTAACCTTTTCTGATGCGATGAAATCGCATGAATCAGCTTCATGGCTAGAATATATGAGAGAAGAACTTGATTCCATAGAAAAGAATAAAGTATGGGAGTTATGTGATCTACCAGAAAATAGAAAAGCCATAGGATGCAAATGGGTGCTCAAAAAGAAATATCGTGTTGATGGATCTATTGATAAATTTAAAGCACGGTTAGTTGCCAAAGGTTATAACCAGAAGGCAGGAATAGATTTTCAGGAGATGTATTCTCCTGTAGCTAAATTTGCATCCATTAGAATTATTTTGTCTATTGTTGCATATCTTGATTTGGAGTTATTCCAAATGGATGTTAAAACTGCATTCCTTAACGGAGAGTTGAAGGAAGCAATATATATGCAACAACCTGAAGGTTTTCAGGTGAAAGGAAAGGAACATAAAGTTTACAAATTAATGAAATCTCTATATGGTTTAAAACAGTCTTCGAGACAATGGTATCTTAAATTTCATGATGCAGTTACTAAACTTGGTTTTATTCAAAATAAATTAGATAATTGTGTATATGTCTTGAAAAGTGGGAGCAAGTTTACTATATTATCCTTATATGTGGATGATATATTGCTCGCTGGAAATAACATAGAAATGTTGAATAAAACCAAGGCAGATCTCAGCGAAAAGTTTGAGATGAAAGACATGGGAGATGCATCATATATTCTTGGAATTCAAATAATTCGAGATAGAAAGTCTAGAATGCTAAGTTTAAACCAAGAAAAATATTTAAGATCAGTTCTTAAAAGGTTTGGAATGGAGAATTCCAATCCGGCACCAACTCCGTTGATTATGGGAAAGAGATTATGTAAAGAGCAAAGCCCTGGAGAGGGGCAGAAGCCATTAGATGTTCCTTATGCTCAAGCAATTGGAAGCTTGATGTATGCAATGTTGTGCACCAGACCTGATATAGCTTATGCTGTGAATCTAGTCAGTAGATATCAAAGTAATCCAGGACCAGCACATTGGGAAGCTGTTAAAAGGATTATGAAGTATATCAGAGGTACATTGACTCATAGATTAGTTTATCAAGCTGATTCGCTTGAACTCCTCGGTTATTCCGATGCTGATTTCAGAGGTGATAAGGATGATGGAAAGTCCACTTCGGGACACTTATTTATCTTTGGAGGAGGAGCTATTTCTTGGAGTAGCAAGAAACAATGGTGTGTTGCTAGATATACGCAAGAAGCTGAATATATAGCTTGTAGTATGGCAACTACACATGCTGTCTGGATAAGACGGTTTTTGATTGATCTTGATCTCAATTTGTTAGAAGGACCTATTGATATTTATTGTGATAATCAAGCAGCAATTAGCTTAATCAATAGTGGTGCGAATAGCTCCAAAGGAAAACATATTGAGATCCAGTATCACTATATTCGAGATATCGTAGAGAAGGGAGAAGTCAAAGTGACTTATATCCCTACTACAGATATGATTGCTAATCCTTTGACAAAAGGAATACCAGCGGAATCTTTTATCAAACATGTAAGTTTGATGGGACTTAGTAATAAATAAGTCAAAGTAAAATTTCATGAATAATGAAATAAGAGTTACTCTCTACGGATAGTGGGAGTAATGGTAAGCAGAAACATCCGATCTCACGGATAGTGGGAGGCATGTCACTTGGTTAATTTGGTCAAGTGGGAGATGTTAGCTTGACTTGGTCATTGATGACCAAAACAAGCACTGTTTCTCTGTTGAGAGAATGGTGGAGAACGTGAATCATGGGTGGTTGAGAGAAAATCTCTCATGGGGGCGGATCTGAGGGGTAGAGATGATGGGTTGAGCCCCTGTATAAGGAGGACCATTCTCCTTGAAAAAACACAACGAAAATCAAAAAGAAAACCTCAGAAATCCAACCGCCGTGATCGCTGCCAAACTCCCCGCCACTACTCAACCAACTCTTGGCAGCTCCGCAAACTCCAACAACATAGACCCACATCCTCTCCAAACACTTGCAATCAACCGCCCGCTGCTAACCCAAGCACACCTCACAGACATCACCCAGCAATGCTAACCCGCATGTGGGCCCCGCCCACATCATCTTTTTAACCCACCCTCAAAACATCCCTGCCCAGCCATCTTCCTTGTGAGTCGCAGGCGCTGATTGATTAATTGTTGCAACCGCTGTCGTTGCATTGCTCAGTCGCCACCACGGCCCAAGAACACCACTGCTCGCTTCACCTTTGCTCAACGTCGACGGTCGATTGCAGCCATCATCTCAGCAGTGCCTAGCAACTGTCGGACGAAATGCCAGAGCCTCCAAAATCCTCGCCACGGCCAGCCACGACCGCTATGTACTTCCTTGTGTCCATCATTAACGTCATTGCCTTTGTTGGCTGCGCACGAGTTGTTCGATGGAATGTCTGAGCACCCCCGACCAAGCACACCTCCCGGCCAATCTCCTCCAGCCAGCACCCCGGCCACGCTCGCCCCCGGGCAGCACCCTGGCCAAGCTCTCCCTCGCCCTTGGCATAATGACACTATTCATCATCCATGGGTTACCGTTCATCCACGCAAACCTCCGGTCAGAGCACAACCTTAGTCCTAACCTCACCTCAATGACACAGTTCATCTGCGGGTTACCGTACATCCACTTAGTGGCATTCGCGCAATGTGTTCGATGAATTTCCTTAGCGAGATGTCTGCCTCCTTGGCCAACCTCTGGCCAAGCTCTCTCTAGCCAAGCGCTTTCCACTCGCAATGCTTACAAGATCCGGTCACAGTGCCTCCTCTTGCAACCACAGGTCGGCCCTCTCGCGACCACTTTGCGTGATCGCCGATCACCGCTGCAACATCATACCTCGCCGCTTGCGAGATCCAGTCACTGTGCCTTCTCTAGCGACTGCAGGTCTCTCGCAACTATGGTGCATGGCTATCGATCACCACAGCAATAACATGATCTAGCTGCTTGTAATTCCAGCCACCGATGTGCTCCATTTCAACCACCTCTCACCGAGTCATGCTAACAACCATCTATGCAAAATTTTACTCATCTTATCCAAACTCATAGTTCTCCGCGAGTTTGGAGGGGGTGTTAAATATAGTAGTATTAGGGTGTCTGTTTTCTTTTATTCTAGTCCCAGGTCGATTAGAATTCTAGAACCTTTCCTCTTACTGTTGTATTTAAGCAGTTCAATACAATGAACAAAATAAGTCTCTTCACTTTCTAAAGCTCTATTCTTAACAGGTTGACGGATATAATTTTATATTCTAATAATATGATAATTAATTAATATTCCGTGCATCATTAATGTTAATCATTGATTTTCTATCAAGTGTAAAGAAATAGTTTTTTTGACTTCAAGATTGGTGAACTTAAATCACCAAATCAATTAAAAAACAACCACACTTTCTTATTGCAAGAAAGACCCCTTCAAAAAAATGACTTCAACAAATTGAAGATATGAATTATAGCTAGCTAGCTCCCACCAAACTGACTCACATTAGTTGATCTCCTCTTGACTCTCGAGCACTCGCTTAACTTGCATCAACATCTTATAAAGTTGGCTAGAACATTGTTATAAGCTATAACAATTGCATTAGCCTAACCAAAAAAAGTTTAGAATCAATGATCAAAATGTCTCCTGCTAGATTACTTCTGTTAGGATTAATGGCAATAGTGTTGTACTCAAGTGTGTCGCTGGCACAGGATAACTCACAGCTGAGCTTGGATTACTACAAGAAATCTTGCCCGGATGCAGAGAAGATTGTGAGAGAGGAGATGGAGTGTGCAGTTCATGAGGATCCTCGCAATGCGGCTGGCATTCTTCGGCTTCATTTTCATGATTGTTTTGTCCAGGTCAGTAAATGAATTGAGTTCAGGGAAAAGGGTGTGTGCGTGTGTGTTTCTTTTCTTTTTTTTGGGTTGGGGGGGGGGGGGGGTGGT
>BQKN01066908.1:241962-255620 GCA_022839385.1 Asparagus kiusianus
AGTCCAAAACACAGGCGCCCATAAAAATGAAAGGCACAAGAGATTCAGTTCATTGATGGGTTTTAACTCTTCTCTCTTCTCTCCCTCTCTCTCTTCTCTCCCTCTCTCTGTGTGTCACTCACTCCTCTGAGTTCTTTTTAATGTCAGAGGAAGTGGCCCATGCTGTTGTGTTAGCATGTAAAGAAGAAAAAGGGAGGGAGAGAGAACCAACATGCCTGCCACCTAACCTTGTAAAAAAGAAGAAATGGGTATTAAACAATTAGCAAAAGTATTATGCTTTTTGAAGGTGAGAATAAAGCTAATGATTCTTGACAAACCCCTTATTAAAGTTTGAATGTTTTTAATTAAAAACCCCTTTAAACTTCATAAATTAGAAAAAAAAAGAAACTTATAAAACTTGTTTGCCTAAAATATCATGAATGGCAAATTGGCAATATGCATTTTCAGTTTGTCATGCACTTTACAAGCGACATGTTTTGGATAATTTTGCTCCTATTTACTCTCCTCTTCGTTGCAAACAGATACATGGTAATAAGAAAATATTAAAAATTTACGGTTTATATAAAGATTTAAAAAATTTACGAGGTTTCGCAGAATTTTGTAAGTTTATAGTAGTATTTTTTTAGCTTATAAAGCTTAGAAAAGTGTAATGCAAAATACCCGAAAACTAAGGAGGGTTTTGTGAAATTTTCAAAAAAAAGTTTAGGAGAGGGATTTTCTTGTGGTGGGGTAGTTCTAACACTTGCTTGGGAAGTGTGTCACTGTATGGAGAATTTCTGTGACAGATTAAACAAATTGGTGAAAAGATACTGATTGGGAGGGGTGGAGAATTGTCCCTCATCCCTGAGGTGTGATGTGAGGGAAAAGAATAAAAGCAATCTAGAATTTTTAAAGGATAACTATTATTATTAATTTTAGTCCAGCATTCAAAAAGAGTGACAAAACAGTTGTCACCAGATTAGAGGAGTGTTTAGAGAAAGTTTTGGAGGGGATTATGATTATATGCCCCAAAATGCAATAATGTCGGTTGAATGGGCCTTCAGAGAAGGGCCCAAGTGTTTTTGGTGTGACTGGTCTTTTTGGTACGTTGCTTCTCGTCAACCACCACCGCATGATCTATGCACTCTGCTCTGCCTATATCTCGGATCCTAGAGGGACCATAATTTGTTCAACCAATTATAGTTTGAGAGTCTTATAGGGATTGCTTGGATGATAAAAATACATGACAAAATCAACTTTGCACAAAAAAAATTCTTAGTTTTCGAAATTTATGCTTTTTTTTGGAGGAAAAGTTGGTTGGAAAGTTGAATGTGAGACTCAATTCTCTTTTTTTCCCCCCTCCATGAATCGCTAGGGATTAGAGGATTTTTGACATAAGATTTTGCTAACATGAGAACAAATTTCTATATTGAGACCCTTGTTTCTCGCTTAAACAAACACCATTTTTGTATTACAAGCAACATATTAACCTGGGTGACTCACTCCTAAATTATAGTGGAAGTTGAGGATTATATTTTCATATTTCTCGCACTTTTAGCTCTGTACATTATATAAAGTTAAGAAGATATATATTGTATTTTACTTTTCTTGTGGAAAAAAAAAATCTTGAAAAATATGTAGGAAAGCACTCAATCTTTCTTTATTTTCTTAGCAGTTCATCTTGTGAAGAGAGGATCAATATCAATTTAACAACTAATGCACAAGCCTTTCTGCGTATACATTTCTACTTCTATGCAAGAACTGCTACAATATAATAATGATAATGGTGTACGGATAAAATGATGCAACCCCCCATTAGGATAGCGCCTTGCATCAATTTGGGACCCTTCAATTATTCCAAAAAACAATATTTGCCATATTTATGCATGTAAGTTATCAAGTTGGTGTTGGGGTAATGTGTCCAAAATCATAAATATATTTTTTCAAAAGGTCATTACCCAAATAAACAAAATTGTAAGTTGAGCATCGTCATAAGCAAGGATTAAGGCATGGTTACCCACTAATGAAATTGCTAAAATAACCACATGCAACTTTAGGTCGCAAGTGGCGAATTTTTTATGTTCCCTAGAATCTAGGCTTCAAGGGTGAGAATTTGAAAGAAAGCAAACGGACGGAGAAGAAAAGCAAGCGCGAAAACAAAGAGAATACAAAAAGGAGAGGTGGGGATGGGTGTGTGATTATACTAATAGAAACCAACATTCTCTCGGTTTGGTTCTTCATTAAAATCCTAAAGTTTAGAGATTTGCTAGGGCCTTGAGATTTGTGTGCCCATAGCTTTGTTCATTCCTTAACCATAATACAATATTCTTAAACTATAGAATTATAAAAGTTTATTTCATCACAATTTTAAAGTTTTTTTTAGTAGGTTGCTTCAACTCCAGGGACTTGTTTGGTAAATCCAGCTAAACTGGTTTAGTGAAGCAAAAACAATTTCACTTCTAGACTAGTTTGACAAATAACTATAGAATTGCTCAAATTGATTTTATTAGGTCAAATTTTCTATTTTAAGCTTATTAAGTATTGGTTCATTGTGTTGTCGCCAAAGGCTAAATCTGGAATAAAACAGATATAAAACAACGAAAGCTGAAGTGCTGTATTTTTTTTTTAAATTTCAAGTTAGCTGATGTGCGTTTGTGAAACGTTGTGCTTAAAATAATATTTGGCATACTCCGGTGTAAGGATCCTAATGCCAAACTGCTTCCAAGAACAGCAATACAGTACAATGGTGTGCACCAACCAAGTATTGTTAAGATCTCCTCGATCTATAAGACCTTTCGGTCAAGGCAATGATGTCAATATCTCCTCGATATATAAGACCTTTTGGTCAAGTCAACGATCTCCTCGATCTGTTAAAACCTTTCGATTAAAACCTTTCGTTTCAGTGTTATGTTCATTCGGGCACATGCTAATCTTTTACGCTTTTAAACTCTGCAGCAATAGCCACAACAACTCAACAGATTCAAACACTTCAAGTTTTTCAACGCTTCAGTGTGTTCGCATATCCCAAGAGCTGCCCCAAAGGGGCACTATTTATAGGCCTCTAAGACCAGGTCAAGGGTCATCCACAATCAATATGACTGTTACAAATCATAATGATAATTATGATTGTAACAGCAAATGACTTAATTGTTGTAATTGTTGCATGCAGTAACACTTGAACGCGAGGCTAGCGAGGGTCACGTTTCTACGCAACGCGAGGGTTGTGTCGCTCCTTGCGAACGCGAGGCTCGTGAACGCGAGGCTCGCACCCTCACGCGAACGTGAGGCTCGTGAACGTGAGGCTCGTGAACGCAAGGCTCGCACCCTCGCGCGAACACGTGGCTCGCGACTCTACACAACGCGAGGGTCGTGTGGCGCCTCGCGAGCGTCGCGTCGCTCCTTGCGAGGGTCGCGTCACTCCTCGCGAACGCAAGGCTCGCCCGCATGCTGCGAAACAGCTACAGTGGCAGCCAACGTGGAGCTACCTTGCCCCGATACCTCCATACGAAGTGCAGAGTGCGCCTTACAAAGCGCCACTTAGCGTATCAGCCCGATTAGTCCATGGTCCACAAGCCCACTAATACTTATGATGGATTAATTGATTTATTTAAGACAAAACAATTATTGGCTTGCCTACGACAAGCCTCGAACTGAGAACCTTTTGAAACATCAAAACTTTTACTTTCCACTATGCTACTAAGGAGTTCTGAAAAATACCAATAGTTAGTAAATATATAGTTTGAAAATTACTTTGGAAAACGGTTTTGACCAATAAATCCAACACATTCTACTCTAAATTAGAATTAAACCGGAACCAAACCGGAATCGAACTGCACTAGTTTATCTCCATTTTGCCGAACTGCCTCAATATTTTAAATGCTCCGAATGAATTAAGAAAATCATAATTGCTATTGAAAGTATAGTGAAAGGAATTATGTGTTACAAAATCTTAAAGTTACGATCATATTATAATACTTTTCACGAATATAACATTATAGTTACATCATGACCAATTTTCTATAGATAGGAAATATGTTATGTCACGTAGCTCGAAGCCTTCGCAAGTCTTTGAGATTGCTTTACTTGCTTTATTGATTCACTCAACAAAACCCCTCACGTCACACGACTTCGCATTTTGCTTGGCCCCTGCTCACACTCCCTGCGCCTGACTGCAGCAGCACCCTGTCAATTCCACAGTGAACAAAAAATCTGGGCCACATAAAACAGGGAAGATGGAAAAAAGCAAAGTAATGAAGCATTCAAAAGCAAAAGCTGCCATTTATCTCTGGTCTATTCCCCTCCCCCCGCGGGGTGGTACGTGTTGGATTTTTTTTTTTTTTTTTGTGAAAAACGCTTTTCAAAATGAGTTTTCAATATATATATATATATTTACTACAAATACTTTTTATAAAAACTTAGCTGGAAAGTTAAAATTCTGGTGTTTCAAAAAGTCCTCTATTCGAGGCTTGCCAACGGCAAGCCGAGAAGTGCTTTATTTTAATTAATCCCTCATAAGTTCCAGTGGGTCGTGGGCCGTGGGTCGTGGGCTCGTGAGCCAATGAGCCGGGGATCGAGGCTAATCGGACTAAGACGCTAAGTGGTGAAGAAACCGCGAAGAATTTCAAAGAAGAACAAGTGTTGGGATCCGCAGGAGTCACTTTGGAAGCTGCGCGGTCGACCGCGAGACATTGTAGGACATTTTTGGACTCTGTCGTTTGTCGCCGTCGACCATCGCGGTCGACCACCAGACCATGTAGGAGTTTTCCAGGTTCTGTCGTTGGTCGCGGTCGACCATGATGGTCGACCGCGTAACGGGTCAAGCCCAAACTTGTGTTTCCTGTTCTTATTTGGTTTTGGTGTTTGTGTAAATACTAATACACGTTCTATGGTTCTTAAGGCAAGAGTTTGGGATATTTGGAGCACAAAGAAGAGGTATTTTCTGAGCTATTTATTTAGGGTTTATTTGGAGAGATTAAGAGCTTTGTTGGTGAGATTAGTTTGTTCGTTCGAGTGATTTGTAATCTCAAGTTGTATTCTTTTTCTCTATTAGTGAAAATTAAACCTCATCCCCTTCTTGCCCCGTGAACGTAGACAATTGTCGAACCATGTTAAAATTGATGTTTTGTTTGTGCATTGATATTTGGTTGGTTTTGGCCCTCGTTGATCGGCGTTTGGTTTGGTTCCTCAATACGGGGTTAGTTTTCCACAACAATTGGTATCAGAGGTTGGGCTACGCTTGGGCTATTTGGATGAGTAGATCGATTTGGGAAGCTTGTCTAGGGTTTCAGTTGGTGAGAAAAATTGGATCTTTTTGGTAAAGCTTCTTTCTTTTCTCAGATTTGGATCTATTCTTCGTTTGTTTCCGTATTGGTTGTTGGTGTGTTGAGAATTATGGCCGAGAAAGAGGGAATTGAGGGTGGTTCTTCAGGTGTGAAGACTGTCCAAAGTTTGAGTATCCACTTGATAAAGATTGATGTGGAGAAGTTTAATGGCACTAACAATTTTGAACTTTGGCGATGCGAAGTCTTGGATGCGCTCAATGCGCAAAATTTGGAAGATATGTTGGAGTTGGACGGGAAACCGGACGACGTTGATGAGAAGGTTTGGAAAAAGATGAATCGGACAATGTGTGGTGTGATTAGGTCTTGTCTCACTCAAGATCTAAAATATAACGTGATGAATGAGACTTCAGCTAAGAAGATTTGGGAAGTCCTAGAGAGCAAGCACTTGACGAAGAGCGTCGAAAACCGCTTGCATTTAAAGATGAGGCTTTATCGCTTCCAATTAAAGAATGAGATCGACATCCATTAGTGATCGCATGAACCACTACACGAAGCTTCTTACAGATTTGGTGAATGTAGATGTCATTGTTAAAGATGAGGACAAGGCGTTGCTATTGTTGAGTTCCTTGCCCGACGATGAATATGAGACATTTGTCCTTACTCTTACTAATGGGAAGGCGTCTCTTTTATATAGTGAGGTCACCATTGCATTAGTGAATTACCAACTTAGGAAGAAGGACAAGGAGATTTCTATTAAGCCGGTAGCGGGGGCATTGGTTGCAAGAGCAAAGGATCCAAACCGAGATAGAAGGTCACAGTCTAGAGGGGCACATCTTGGAATTCGTAGGAATCAGTGTGTTTTTTGTAAAAAGATGGACATTAGAAAGCTGAATGCCCAAAGTTGAATGATCAAGCCGGGAAGAATAAGGGGAAAGCGATTGAAGCTTCAGAGGTGAATGTTGCTAAGGCTAGTGGCGATATTTTAGATTCAGATTCTTGGGGCTATTCGTAACCAGCACTTCCGTCAGTTTGTGTTCCTGACTCCACTGAGTGGATGTTAGATTCGGGTGCCTCATACCATATTTGTCCTAGGAGGGATTGGTTCTCTAGCTTTCAGGAGTTGGCAAGTGGGGATGTTGTGGTCATGGGTAATGATCACAAATGCCCTATTGGTGGTATCGGTATCGTTTGTATTCAGATGAGTGATGGAGTGATTTGGGAGTTGGTTGGAGTGAGGTTCGTTCCTCACTTGAAGAAGAATATCATTTCACTTGGAGCTTTGGAGGCAGCAGGCTATAGGGTGACCTTGGCGGATGCACGTTTCCATAATTGTGATGAAGGGCGTCAGAAGGAGTAACTTATACTATTTGCTTGAGAGCACGGTGATTGATAGAGCTCTGATGACTTCATTGGGTTTGGCTAGATTGTGGTGAAGTTTGGTGCTGGGGTATTTGATTGGCGATGTCGTGCATAGGTTGTTGAGGAGTACTTTGACCTGCAGATGGAAGTCCTTTGAACACATTAGAATGAGCAATACCGTGGTGGAGTTTGGCACTTCTATCCATCGAGCGAGGGGTCTTTTAGGAGGTGTTCAGTCAGGCATTCGGGGGCCTTCCAAGGAGGCATCATTGGGAGGTAATTGTTTTGTAGTTTCCACAGTTGGTGATTGTTCTAGGAATTATTGGGTCGCGACCAGTTCCCGTTGGTGTAAAGTCCTAGAAGTCAATAACAATTGGAAGAAGTGTATTGGCAGAAAGGTAACTCGTTGTTCTAGCTTTGGTAGGGATCTTTTCTTACGTTTATGCCGAGCTCATGACAACTTAAAACACTTCATTGATGTGGAGACTTTGGGGCGACGAGATGAGATTGTAGGATCTGAAATAGATACATTAGAACACTAGAGGGTGGGTAAATAGTATTCTTTTAAAATTTATGCAAAGTATATTATAAATTACAAAGAAAAATAGCAATCTCAGAAATTTACAATCACAAACATAAAGTTTTATACTGGTTCCACCAACCCGGTGTACATCCAGTCCCCAAGTAAATCCCGCTTGAGAGTTTCCACTATGATTTTGAATAAACTTACAAAATCAAAAACAAACCTGACCAATTTGTAAGTCCCTGCAAATTGCAACATCAATTAATAATTACGTTACTAATTTGCACACCAATCTCTAAACTAAGAGATTAACACTTCTCACAAACCGAGAAAACTTCTTTGAAGCAACAACTCAATTCCTATAGGCCTTGATTTGTTGTGTGGTGTAGTAGTGATTTAGGAATGATTCTAACTTCTGTAAATTGCCTAAATAATAAATATTTGAATGATGATCAAAGGCAATTTTAGAAACTTTTTTTTCTCAAAATCTGAATGATTTAACACTTAAAAAATGCACAAAGATCAAAGCTTATGGATATGTAAATCTCTTCATTTTTCTGAACAAATAACATATTTATAGCCCTTGAAAAGATAATTATTTTGACTTTAAAAACGACTATAAACAGTCATTAATTCAAACTTTGAATTCTGGAAAAACTATATTTGTAGTCGACTATAAGACAGAATAGTCGACTACACTGAGTTTAAACAGACTCTGTGAAGTCAGAAAATTTCTCAGTAGTCGACTATAATATGCATTAGTCGACTAGTCATATGTTTTACAGAAACATGACTGAAAATTTTGTAGTCGACTATATTAAGCATTAGTCGACTAGTCATGTGTTTTACAGAACATGACTGAAACTTTTGTAGTCGACTATATTCAGCATTAGTGGACTAGTCATATGTTTTACAGAAATATGACTGAAACTATTATAGTCGACTATATTCAACATTAGTTGACTATATCTGAGTTTTACAAAAAAATGTAATGTATGAAATGTTTTGACACTCAAATATTAATTATAAAATCTAATGGTTAATATAGGGGATAATTAACCAACACACTAAGCCTGAGTTAGTGTATTCTAATATTTATGTGTGTGTGTGTGTGTGTGTGAGTGATCAAGGCTTGTACAATAATTCTAAATAAAGAAAATATAAAATACATTATCTCATATGTTCTTCATCTTCTTCACTTCATAATGTCTTGATCTCAACTTGCATTTGTTCATATTTTGATATTTAAAGCTACATATAAATGTTAGTGTAATTGTATAACACCCATTGTATAATTTGTTATCATCAAAATAATATCATGGAGGCTTGATATTCAACATTCTCCACATTTTTTATGATAACAAACAATTATGCATATGTAAGTATTTTATAAAAAAATTTAAACATTATGAAATAAACATACTTACTCCCCCTGCATATATGCATATTAGAGTCTATAACATTACATAAGTGTAATATTTATACCATTCTTTCCCTTTGTTATCAACAAAAAGAGATAAATATTTATGCTAAACATGACATTATTTCTTCAACATGAGCTAATACTTCAAACAAATCATTCAATTTATGAACATAGTCCATAACTTTACCCATCTAAATAGGTAGGCAAAGACTTGCCATAAAGATCAAAAGTTCCACAATGTTCATCACCATAATCTGTTTAAAATATATAGCACATATATTAACTATCCAAAAAACATCATAGTAATGTAAACACATAATCAACATACTTGACATAGTAGCAACATAACACATTACATATGTCTTAATATTAACCCACAACTACATAGTTTTTGATACTTGAACATAGATAACTAACAAAAAAAATAATTGTTTTGAAAACTAAACACTAAAACATCCAAATCTAATATGATGCATGCACAGACTTCTAAGATGCTGGAGGAGGTTGATGTCCTTGAAAGTATGCGCTTAGCTTCGTGTCAAATCATCAAAATTCTTGATTAGCTCTTCTTGATTACTAATAATATAGGAATTCTGAGAATATAGAGCTCTTTGATCAGTTTCAAGTTCAAGAGTACGTGCAGATAGTGTGTTGTACTGCACATCTGAAAAACATGAAGGTTATGAAGGAAATGGTGGTGGTGGTTGACTAGATGAAGTTCCAGCTTGATGAGATGATTGAGGTGTATCATGTTGTTGTTGTTCTTGAGTAGGTGGAGGCTCATCGTGAGGATTTTGATCATAAATTTTAAAATTAGTTAACTTCATTCTTGTAAGATCATTGGAGTCAAAAAATTTGACAGTTCGAACAACCGATTTTTCAGAAGCTAGATCGACATTGAATTTTTCAAAGACTTTTGGTAAGAAAGCACCATAATGAAGAGATCCTTTTGGTATTGCTAACAAAATTTCATAATAAACGGCAGCCCAATTTACTTGAATATTTCCCATAATAGCATAAAGAGCTTTTGCTAAATCTATGGAAAGGAAATGAAAGCTCTCTGTTTTTAGAAACATGTTATATGCTAGGATTCTAGTAATGAAGCGAGGAATTGGACGGAGTTTATTTGAATTGTTCAATGGTTTTCCATAACCCGGAAGAAAAATATGATTAGTCAATAGATTTTCCTCATTCATTTTGATGGAACTAAGAGTTACACCTTTATAGGGAATGTTAAAAAATTTTCCAATTGACTTAATAGTCAATTCAATTTCTATCCCTTTTACAAGTGTACTTAATTTTTCATGTCCACAAATTGTTTCCACATGAGTGAATTGGTGTAGAACAAATGAACCAAGAACGGATATGTAGGTTTTCTATTTTCCGATGAAAATAATTCTAAAAGACCCATATTTGACGAATCTACCCGGAAGAATTTCAAAAGATGATATTTTATTGAATTCTTTAAGTAAATCCAGACTTTTTAAATCATTACCTTTTGATTTTAAATAAACATTCTCATTAGATAAACATTCATTTTCTTTAAGCAAAGAATAATTTTCTTCTTTCAATTCAATTACTTGAGAATTAGAAATAATAGAAGAATTAAAATCAGAAATTTCTTCAAGTAATCTTTTATTTTCACCTTTAAGAAAATTATGTGAAGTCTTTAATCTCACAAAAGTTTCATATAATTCATTGAAAGCATCTAAAAGTTCTTCATTGTCACTTACTTCATCTTGTGCCATAAAACACATGTGAGCACTTTCCTTTTCTTTAATTTCTTTATCTGAAAATGACTCATCACTATCATCGCAAATGACTGTCATTGCTTTCCTTTTCTTATTATTTTGAATATTGTTGGTTGTTAAAATAACTTGATTTTTGCTTATTCTTCAACATTGGACAATCTTTCTTCATATGACCTGGTTTATTACACTTAAAACAAAGAGAGTTATTTGAAATTAAACTTTTAGATTTAAAATTACCTCGTTTTATAAATTCCTAAAATTTTCGTGCAAACATGCTCATTTCTTCATCATCATCATCTGAATCTTCTTTATAGGAAGTTGTATTGAATGCAAGTACTTTCTTGTTCTTTGTTTCTTCATCATTCTTTCTATCTTCAATTGGAACTTTATACGTCATAAGATTTCCAATAAGATTTTCAACAGTAGGAGTTGACAAATCATTGGCTTCTTCGATTACAGTAACTTTCTTTTCCCATTGTGGAGTAAGTGATCGAAGTATTTTTCTTACCATCTCCACTTATGTGTATATTTTTCCAAGACCAATGATAGAATTTGTGATATCGGTGAATCTTGTGAACATTTCTCTAATAGTCTCGTTTTCCTTCATCTTAAATAATTTGAATATGTGTACGAGAACAGAAATTTTAGATTCTTTAACTTTATTTGTACCTTCATGAGTTACCTCAAGTGTATGCCAAATATCGTATGAGACGTGACCATTGACACCCTATTGAACTCATTCTTGTCAAGTGCACAAAATAATGCATTCATTGCTTTTGAATCCAAATTTGTATTATTTCTCTGTGAAGTAGTCCATTCTAAAAATGGAGTTGTTGGCTTCTCATATTTCGTTTCCACAATGTTCCAAAGTTCGTAGCCAATTGATTGAAGGTAAATCTTCATTCGGTACTTCCAATAATTATAGTTCAATCCATCGAACATTGGTGGACGATTTGTAAAGTGACATTCTTTGAATTGTGATGTATTTGTAGATGCCATCTTTCACCTTGCTCTGATAGCAAATGTAGGATCTGAAATAGATATACTAGAACACTAGGGGGTGAATAGTGTTCTTTTAAAATTTATGCAAAGTATATTATCAATTGCAAAGAAAAATGGCAATATCAGAAATTTACAATCACAAACACAAAGTTTTATACTGGTTCCACCAACCCGGTGTACATCCAGTCCCCAAGCAAATCTCACTTGATTATAAATTTTATTTTATTACATGATAATATATTAAATATATTATTACTTTATATTTTATATATCATGTCATATATTTATAATATAATTAGCATGTATTAGTTTAAGTAATACAAAAATGTTTAAAAATTATCCCAATTGCCTTCAACGTGGAATAAAATTGTTCCAATATGAAGGATGCGGTAAATTTCTACTATTGAGACAAATTTTTTGTATATGAATGAGGTAATTTTATCCCAAATGGTGAAATTGTCTCACTAATGTTCCAAAAAACTAATAACACAAAAATGTATTCTCCTTGTTCCTTTGTACCAATGAATAATACTATGAAATAGAATCCCCAAAATTATCCCATTATCCCCCAAATGTCCCAATGAATAACCCCCTGATCCTAAAGTTTGCCGCAATATTCTCCATTCTCATTGGCAGAATAATCAGAGTATGCATCCCGATAACTGAGAGAAAATGGGAGAAAGCAAAGTCATGAAAGCATTCAAAGAGCAAAATATGCCATTTATTGTTTATTTATTTTTAGGTAGCACTGTTAAGGAGCTGTTTGGAAAGAGGTTTTTTAGGGGGAAAGGGCTAAAAAGCCTGCCAAATCACCTCTTTTAGAGACGATTTGGGTGGGGTTTTCCCACTACCCCAAATCTCAAACAAACAGCCCCTAACTTGACGAGAGATAAAATGACACAACCCCCATAGTTCTATTGTGACAACCCCTATAGTTTGAACTTACACCCTCATAGTTCTATTGTTATAGATTGACCTCTTGAAATAGTTCTATTTTTTTAAATAGATCCCCCTCGGTGAAAGAACTCTGAGAAGGGTAAAAAATATTTCACTTCGTATCTCCAATAATAGAACTACATGGATAATAAGTACACTTTGGCGACAATACAAGGGGCTATCTGCAAATTAGCCTTTTATGTTTTTTTGAGCGAGACTACCTCAATGCTCTTGCCTCTTTATTTTTGAGGGAAACAATTGGAAGTTAAAAAAAAAAACCCTCTAATCAGTTAGTTAAACCAAGAAACCAAGACAATTAAATGAAAAGCAGAGCTTGGGGTCAAAAAGGAGTGTCAGTTTTTCAATCAGATGAGTTGGAAAGTAGCGAGTGAAAGTTTTATCTGCTCCTCTAACCACTAAAGCACATAAAAACATTATATGCTAATAAAAATTCATAGGAAAGAAACTTTAGTAAAAGCATGGACATTATTAAAGAATCTTGGGTGCACTTCCTGTCTCTTCAATTTCATAGCCACATGGAGGCCAGCTTTCTTAAGATATTTGCTGGTTATCATATAGGGGAATAATCTTTTGGTAAGTAATTTCGCATCCCATATAATTAATGGCAGAAAATAAAGACACATGACTGTATATTTAGAAAAGATCTTGCATCATTTTAGGTAATTGCCTTTTGGTGAGTGATTTCTCGACCAGAATAATTTATAACGTAAAGCTAACATGTCTTCTGATTATATTTAGAAAAGTTAAGACAGAATGTTATGGATTCATAGCATCTGTGTATAATTCAATTCTATTATTAGCAGTCCAATATAAGTAAAATTCTAACATCCTTTAATTAATTTTTTTCCTCCAAATCACGGAGTTTCGGGGAGAAGAAGTGAGATTATTTTAATCAAGTGTCACTAAATTAAAGCATAGGGTTTCCTAGATAAGATGAAAACTCGTATATATATGTTTAATGTGTTTTGAGAAATGCACGGGTAATTTATTCTGCTAAAATTCAGATTTGAAGCATATAGGATTGTTCATCACTCAATCACGAATCTATAGAATCAAATTTGGGTTAAATCGCGGCTGCAAAGCTCAAAATATGACTATTTTAGTGAAACATGGCGGGAACCGTAATTATCCCGAAGCCTGTGTTTTATTTATTTCTATTGGGAGCAACCCAGTATAAGTAAAGTTTTAAGATAGAGATCATCTCAAATTAGATGGTAATTAGAGATGATTCAATTACTCTATATTAGTATTTGTTTGTTTAAAAAAACAAGATAGTCCCACATTAGAATTTTGAACATTCTTTTAGAGGTTTAAAAGCATTGAATACTTACCGGGCTTTGAATAATGGATCAAAGTGTAGGCTTCTAAACCCGCGTGCGGTT
>BQKN01066908.1:262530-301415 GCA_022839385.1 Asparagus kiusianus
GCATTAATCTTTAATTTATATTTTTTATGAAGTCTATCAATGATTAGGAATAAACTTCATATTCTCTTTTGCATTGTTTTAACATACTTTAAATCAATCATTTTGCTATATTGGTTTTAAATATCCACCTTCATTGTATAAAACTATTTTAATATTTTTCACTTTACAATGCTATACTTTCTCAAATAAAGCTTAGTTTCATATCGGTCAAAAATAATATGAAAATTCAAATTATTTTTAAATTATATTTGTTTTTTGTCAATTCAAATATCAACATGAAAATTTAAATTGGGTGTATCCCATTTAAACAAACATAAAAAAATAATCGGGATGTAAGAGTTTAAAGAAAAAAATGAGCACAAACTGCCAAAAATACTTAATCATGATATTAAATCACGTGCATTGCACGTGTGTAAAAACTAGTATATTTAAAAGTCCTTGATAGGGCCTTGGGGCTCTTTGATCTATAATTATTTTTAATTTTGTTTATTTCTATAAATTCTATAATTATTTTATTTTTTATATTTTTTTATATTTGTAAATTACATAATTATAAATGATTAATAATATAATTTTTTAATCAAAATTGTGTCTATTTTTGCCTTTTTCTTTAAAAATTAAAAAAATTAAAAAAAATAAAATTTTTCAAAACCGGGCTGGCCCGGTGTCCGGCCCGCTTAGACCCGGGCCCAGGTCCAGGCTCCGGTTTTGCCAGTCCGGATGGACACCCCTAGTCTGATGCATAAGATGCGTGCATGATATAAAGCATGAGAGGAATGTTGTAATTGAATTGTTAAAGAAATACATAGTTATATATTTTCTTCTTCTTGATTTTAAGGGTATTTCTATAATTCTTTTCCCCAACTGTGAGGATATTTCCTTAGATTTTGTCAAGGTGTGAAGACATTTTTGTTTAACATTCTAAAATTATGGCTCTAAAAATCAAAAAGGAAGTTTTTCTTAATATCTAGTATAAATGTATAGTAAAAACCGCGAGCGTAAACAACTTGATGATACTTATAGAATGAATAGTGGTATTCACATGGTAATCCTTTCCCACGTGAGAAGAATAAATTTTGCCCATATCATAGCGTAAACAACTTGCTCTATTTTTACCTAAAAAAAAGATTACATGACTTGCAGTGGATGCATAAGAGCACGCATAGCTACTCCGGCATACACTGCACAGGATATAAGGGGCTGTTTGGTTCTCTGTTTTTGAGGGAAAAACTCTCTTGAAAGCCTGCCAAAAGTACCAAAAGTGTCACTTTTTGACAGACTTTCAGCCAAAATCTTCTTTTTTAAAGGCGATTCAAAATCTCTCTCACCCAATTCAAAATGGATGTTTATCAGCAATACATGATTTATGGCTGGTTTCTACAACTTATGCTCTTTATAAAGGCTGTCAGCAAACAGGGTGTGTTGCTGACGTGTAATTGCCTTTCGACAACTTTCGCTGTAGAATTTTACATCACGCGCCTAGTAACATTATATGCTGGCAAAAGAACAACTGATATCATTACCAATTTTATCTTGAAATTTGTGATACGTTGAAGATGACATTTTACCCACAAGTATGGGAGCAAGTGCGTCCCCCATTTTTTGATTCACTTGTCGGAGTTCTTTTACCCGTAAGTGAAGGAGCAAGTGCGTTTGTTGGAGTTCTACGCCAGCTAACTAATCCAATTTAAATTTGATCAATTATAGATAACGTCACAGTGGAATTAAAACTTTATACAAAAAATACATTAATCACATTTAAGATTCTGATTATGAATTTGACACTTCACTGGGAAAAGAGTTAGATATCTTATGTCCCACGCATAAGGATTAAGTCTAATCATTTTCCTTGGCGAGGTAGCAAAATGGAAATGGGGCGGAAAATCTAATCATTTTTCTTTATTTTTTTCAATCCATTCGTACGCGAAAAGGATGCACAATCCACAGACACATTGCAGTACATTGAAATTTTCCAAAAATTTGATTATAGCGTACAATATAAACGTGAAAACATGGTAATACTTCATGTGCAGTAGAAAGAAACGAAAAAACATACAATAAAGATGTTGCTAGCTAATAGAACCCTTCATCACCAGGAACATTACATGATCGGTCGTGAGAATAACTTGATTTAGCCCGAACACGATAAGTTACAACATAACAAAGTGCCCGAGGCAACGAAGATAAGGTTGCTATGTCCGCTATTACAATTCTAGTTTAATTGCTATGCTCATAACACCCACCTCTGTTTTCAGAACAAAGAAGATGCTAGCTCTTTTACATCCGACACCACTTGATCATACTCAGATTGCAGCTTCTCCTGCACCTCCGGCCCTAGTTCTCCCTTTGTCGGTTTTGTTGTCACTAGAACACAACAAGTTGGTCTCTTGGTGACTCCCGCAGTTGCAAGCTCCTATTGGAGACAATACGAAGAGCACAAAAACTAGTCAGCAAACGCTGGCGAGGCCTAGTGAGTTTTAAGTACCTAGATATGGGGAAAATGATAACCATCTCCTTAGATATTTTGAATTGCCTTTTCTTCTATCTTGTACTGTTATTATGATTATTCTGGACTCAAAAAACTTCATATAGGTTGTCTAGGTTATAGCTGAACCTTCACGAGGATTGAGATTCCACTAGAGCATAGTTTTAAATTCTACTCCTGGATCAATAACTCGTAACTCATCGGTATTTATCTACTATTCTCTCAGCAATGGGAATGTTAAAGTGCCTATGCGAAACTGCAGATATCAGTTTAAGTGCGCTAGGTTATAAGGAAAGCAACCATACCTCCTTAGAAGAGACATATATGTAAGGAATATCAGCTTCTTCACATAAAATAGGAACATGAGTTATCACATCAATGGGCGAAATATTTCCTGCGATCACACACAACCTGCATGCACCAACAAATTCCAAAAATATTTCTGTAAGTTGCCGAACAAAGAAAAACCATAATCACTTGCCCAAAAAAAGTTGAGTAAATTTTTAGGTATATATTTGCAGTACCATAAAAAAGACCTTGAGCTCTATTGTCAACCATACTTCGTGTCAAAAGCACCAGTATGCTATGCAATATATTGTAGTTCAAAGTCAAATGCCAAAAAGGAATATTCTCGGAAATCTTACAAGGATAAAAAGTTTCCACCACACTTTGTGTAAAATGCAAAGAATGCTACACGATATCATTTAGTTCAATGTCAGCTCATGTCATTCTACAAAAATAACAACCAAGATTTTTCCCTAGTAGTTAAATGGTTGCTGGATGATTATTTTTTCACTATTCTACTCTTCTCAGGCCATGTTCCTCATTATGACTTTGGTGTGGTTTGTTGTATAGGTGAAGTTGCATGTCACTTAATTTGCACCAGTGTACGAATGAACATGCACAGGTGGAGAAGACCACAAGTAATAACATGAGCGTGCAAGGTGACTATGCAACATACTGAACACGTCCACTGCAACTGTGTCATTATGTAATATGGGTGATGAAAGAAAAGTCTCTTTCAGGACAACGCACCTTGAAGATAACAATGTAAGGGTAGTAGTCACCTTGTTCAAATTGGATGGTCGAGAATTACTTGATAACAATGTTTCACTGACCGTGTAAATTTAAATTGACACTGACTGATTGTAGACTTAAATTGACACATCATAAATTCACTACAGAAAATCATTAAGTCATAGCATACTTAAGTCTAACCTTGCACAATTTTCGTATAAAGTGTTGAACCAATTAAAAACGCTTTAGCTCAAGTCATTTTCCAATTAGGTACAAAATGAAAGAAATGTCACAGCTAAATTAATGGATTGAATATGATTAAAAAAGATTTAAGGTCAGAAAGTCATCAAATATGCTTCTTTTGTGAGAAGAACACACATGATTAGATGAACATTTAAGAGAAAAAACAATAGTAGTAATAATAATAATAATAAAGAAATAAAATGACGGACTACTATAAAAGAATTTAACGAGCAATTATATGACCAAATAATGCAAGAGATGGAACAGAATAAAATATAAATAAAAATAAAAACCATGATTAAAAAATTTGAGCACCCTCACAACAAATATACAAGACATATTTGTTGTATAGAATTGTTATTCAATTTAGATGGTTTGTGCCACAGCTCATATTTAGTAATATATGATCTAGAAACCTATCATGTTTTTGTACAAAAGAGGTCAGAATTCAAGATCTAACATATATATATAACTGATGACATAAGCTCTTCATAGTTATCATATTGCTAGTAATAAATCAAGGATAGAGAAACCAACCCTTTGTGACCTCGACGAATGCTCTTAACAACTTCCTTCACACCTCTTTTAAGGCATTTAGATTCAGCAGCTGAAAGTTAAGATGGTCAATCACTTAGTCCCCAGATATCAATGGTATAATAGAAAAAAGAAAAAAGAAGAAGACAGATCTAAAATGAATCTGAGATAAAACTCAATAAAAGAATATTCAAAAACAAGAAATTGAAGAACAAAAGAAGTGGCAACAACCAAACAAAAGCTCAGAATATCACAAATGACTATGTTTATATAAGTCAAAATCCATTTACAGGTATGCGTCGGCTCATAACAACATAAACTTTGACTGAACAAATATTATGATAATGCAAATAGTTTTAAAAAAAAAGCAACTACTAAACTTGCTTGAGGGCATGTGTAGGGACCTAAGACCTATGAAGCACGAACACGCATAACATGAAGCCGTGTCGTGTCCTGTCCGTGTCGAACACACGTATCCTATGTATTTTTTAGGATTTGCCTTGTGTCAGCGTGTCGGATGGCCGTGTCGGATCCGTGTCCGTGCTACATAGCCTAAGACTAAGAGGACACACCCTTCAAAGCTAGCTGTTAGACAGAGGAAGCCATTAAATGAGACTAAATGGACCCTAATATGCCGCAACACTTCAGCAGTACAGACGCTCCCCAGCTTTCTTTGTACTAGTCTAATGAACATTATGATACCATATTCCCCCCTTGGTTTTGCAGTAAAATAGTCATGGACAAACATTGTAATGCCAATGTCGCCAAGGGCATTGCTCGCTTGCAACTGGGAAGGTGGTGTTGGCTCTACTACATTTGTTAGCGACCGAGAAGAACTCCCTAAAAGCTAGTTGATAGATATAGAAGAAACCAAATTTCTATAAACCCACATCTGACTCCCATTTAGTCAATGTGGGAATAAATGCATTATGAACCCTAACATATCACAACCATTGGACACTCTCGGCGCCCATATGGGTTGGTTTTGCACTAGTTTGGTCCTCTACACCCGAAGTCACTACAGTAATACTGTAGCATAAGCATTACATCAGACCTAGCAGTCTGCACCCGAAGTTACTGTTCATGCTACAGTGTTTTTGCTACCGCATAAATAGTAAATCAAACATGTTCCTCTATACTTGAAGTTATTATTCATGCTATAGTATTTACTGTATTATAAACAGTAAAGCATATAAAATGTATTAAAACTTGGATCCTTCTTTCAGTATAGAAGAGTAAATATGATTTCTAAATCAAATGTATTAAAACTTGGATCATTCTTTAAGTGTAGAGGAGTAGATATGATTTCAAATTTTAAGCAAACAATAATTAAATCAAATGTATTAAAACTTAGAGGGTGACAAGTTTAAAATGCAGTGCTTAAAAAAACAGAGGGTCGTGTTTTGCACGGGGTGCACACTAGTTGATAGATATAGAAGAAACCAAATTTCTATAAACCCACATCTGACTCCCATTTAGTCAATGTGGGAATAAATGCATTATGAACCCTAACATACCACAACCCTTGGACACTCTCGGCGCCCAAACGGGTTGGGTTTGCACTGGTTTAGTCCTAATTGAACATTGCAATTTTGGAGTCAACCATTTGGGGTTGCACACGACTAGTTCAGGAAAACACTACAATGTTTGCATCACCACTCGCACAACTCACCCGCGATTGGGAAAGGTGGGGTTGACTTTGGAACCAGTTGTTAGACACCCAAGAAAACTCGTCGAAAATCTCTATAAACCCAAAAACTGACTCGCATTTTGTTAATGTGAGAATGCATGTATCCTAACAACATAGCAAACTACGTCCAAGAAATTATAAATGTGCTCAATTCCTGGCTGATTAAAAAAAAACATATCATAGAGAATACTAATTCCATGGCAATACTACTACATAAATCTAAATAAGTACGCCACTAGGATCAAATATCGCATCTTTCCACCGAATAGTATCATCATACGAAGGAACCCAGGGTCATAAAAAACTCAAATAATCTCCATACATCCAGTTTTCTTCTATCGAGGCAAAGCTACTAATGAAAAATATTCAGCTTTTGATAATATTACCTTTTCTGACGAGCTTGAGGATCTTTTTGGAGGGTTTCTTGCCAGCGAGGGGTTTGGCGATGGGAGAGAGACCCATCAGCTTCTTCCTCTCCTTCATCGATTTCTCTGTCTCTCCATCGCTCCCCATTTCTCCTCTCTCTCTCTCTCTCTCTCTCTCTGGTTTTGGGGAGTTACGGTGCTAGGGATTTTTTTTTTCTTTTTTTTGAGGCTCAAGAGAAGAGAATAGAAGATGGGCCGGGTCGGTTATTTGTAATTTTGTGAAAATGGGCCCAACAATAAGGCCCATGTAAGTTGGATTGCTAACCCTCGACTCTTGACCTCAATTGATCATAAATAAAAGAAAAACGAACGGCTGAAAGCTACCCTCGTTCATCAATCACCGACCGGGAATCTTTCCCGCCAAAATAACATCATTTCCCGCCATAAGGCGCACCCTAAGGCGAAACAGAAAGGGAATCTGAACTCAACCAACACCGACTCTCTCTCTCTCTCTCTCTCTCTCTCTCTCTCTTCCCCCCCTCAAGCAGCGGCAATGGAGATCAACGAAGATGTCTTGGCCGCTCACAAGCGAACCTTCTTAGATTTCCTCGATCAAGATGTAATCTTTTTTCCTTCTAACATTTCTAATTCTTACTTTAGATTATTTTCATTTTTTCTCCTAATTCTACATTTTTTTAAATTTTTGCAGGTGGGCAAGGGTTTCTACATGAAATCGATTAGGGACATGATCCAGAATAAGCGCCGCCGTCTCATTGTCGGCATGGACGACCTCCGCAATTTCAGTCTCGATCTTGTGCGGAGGTCTAAATCCCTAAACCCTAATTTTCAATTTCTGTCAGATTCTCTTTTCCGCAGTTTTTTAACCAAGGGTCAAGTTAAAAATTTACAGTTAGGTCATTTACTTTAGTAAAAGTGCTTCCTTTTTAAGTCCATTGGGCTTTTCTCGTTTTTTCTGGCCAATCCAGTAAGCTGATTGGTTTTGATTAGCTTAAATCTTGTCTGAGTTATTATCCCTTTCACCAAGCTTTCACATTTTTACTAGAAAAATGGAAATTTGTGTCTAAACGACTTATTTCTTCACATTCCTATCTATTTTATTTGTTGTTGATTAAATGGGGGATGCTGATCTATGATGGCGAAAATCTTTTTCATTCTAAGAGGAAGTGAATGTTCGTTAGCTTATGTTTATCTGCTTCTAGCTTGGTTATATGTTGCCCGGTCAAAACCCTTGGTTTCTTAGAGGAAGTGAATGCTTAATCGGATATGTTAGGTTATTCCTTGTTTTGGTTGTTCCAAGATCAAAAAGCTATCTGATACCTGCATCAGAGCCTGCCACTCCTTATTGCATTGAATTGTTGTACTTGCAAACTCTTTATTTCATATAAAACAAAGGTAAATGGCTTTGTTTTTATAATGTTCTGAGAACTAACCAAAATGTTACAGTGACCAAATTGGGAGCTTCTCATATGGTTCTTTTGACTAACTTAAGCTTTTGTTTCTTTAGGCTGATTCGGAATCCAGCAGAGTACATGCAGCCGATTTCTGATGCGTTAACAGATGTCACAAAAAATGTTGACCCAAAGTATTTGAAGGAAGGGGAGAGAGTACTTGTTGGGTTCAATGGGCCTTTTGGGTTCCATAAGGTCACACCAAGAGATCTCATGTCCTCTTTCATTGGCTCCATGGTTTGTGTTGAGGGCATTGTCACAAAATGTAATTTTTTCCTTTAAAGTTTTGTTCTTAAAGTTTCTGTCCTTTGGTTCAAATCATAGTTTTTTATTGATCATTTAGATTTCTTTTGATTGATTCAATATCTAGTTTGATTATATTGCGATATATTCAATTGGATGTTACCAATTGTAGTTTATGCTAGCTTATTATGCTATTTGTAGGGATTGATTTTTTGTGCATGTTTGGTTGCTCTGCAGTTCATGACAATTTTACTCTGCAACCATGCACAAGTATATAAGGAAATTAGTTGTTTTTGGGGCTTTAAAAAAACACAACCTTTATTAAATTTGTCATCACCACTTAAAATTCTGGGATAATGTTAACCAAGGAAAAGCTAACCTCTAAAGTTCAAGTCGTAAAAGTGGGATTTAGAGCTACACTGGAAAGATGGTTATATAAATGATATGATCCTACTTGTTGAATTTATGATTAAATATGGTTAATCATTTTGAGTCAATTGGTCCAGATAGATTGTCTAGTCCATTTGTCGTTGTGGGTCTTTGCATCCCTAACATTGTTCCGGGTAACAGGAACTTCCTTTGACTTATAATCAAGGTTTATGTTTTAGTTGTATATCATTTCCATCCTCTAGATTACCTATATAAAAAAGTTTCTCTAGATCTGTCTTTTAAACACTCATGAATGTTCTTGTCATAAAAACATACATAAATTTTCTATATGAACAGATGCCTGGTTGGATTTTGTTACAGTAATTTTGTTGCTTTTGTTGCTGAGGTGTTATAGTTTGGACATGGACTGTGCTCTTGAGTTCTTACTCATGCTCTGGAGTTGTTATTTATCTGAAGTGGTATAAACATATTGAAGTGTGTGCATGTTTTTTGTTTTTGTACCTTGGGGTAGCAAAGTTGTTCCATCCGTTCCCATTTGGTTCTTGGTTCAGTTTAATCTCACTTAGCATCTTTCTTGCTTATTGATAATGATAATCCGTTTGTTGAGCACTTCTATGTTCTTTGTAAATCTTTCTTGCCTATACCCAATGCATAATTGTTTTATTGGCTTATGGAGCATACAATTAGCTAAGTTATGAATTTTCGGTTGTGAATTTTTTTTTCGAAGCCATTTATCTAATGCCCCAGTTCTGTCTCTCTTGTCTACAGGTTCCCTTGTAAGACCCAAGGTCGTTAAAAGTGTTCATTTTTGCCCTGCAACACAGCTATTTACTTCTCGTGAATATAGGGACATTACATCTCCTATAGGTTTGCCTACAGGATCCGTGTATCCAACACGGGTAATATTCAGTTCTGGCTTCCTTAACATGTGATATTTTCCTTCTCTTTGTTCAGTACTCAAGTTTCATCATGCAAATTTCTTTTTTGTATTTCTTGTTTTTTTTCATTCAGGATGACAATGGGAACTTACTGGTCACTGAATATGGACTGTGTGAATACAAGGACCACCAAACACTATCCATGCAAGAAGTACCAGAGAATTCTGCTCCTGGTCAGCTTCCAAGGACTGTTGATGTTATCATTGAAGATGACCTGGTGGATTCCTGCAAGCCTGGAGACCGGGTAGCAATTTATGGGGTGTATAAAGCTCTTCCAGGGAAAAGTAAGGGTAGTTTGAATGGGGTATTTCGGTGAGTTGGATGATATCATATGGCATAATATTTATATATTTGCTGCATTTCCAATGGTTGCACATTCATTTTTCTCTTGTCAAAAAACAATCCGGTATATGTTTTCAGGACTGTCCTTATAGCCAACAATGTTTCTCTGTTGAATAAAGAGGCGAATGCACCGATATATTCTCTGGAGGACCTCAAGAGAATGAAGGAAGTAGCTAAACGAAATGACACATTTGATCTGCTGGGAAGTTCCTTAGCACCTTCTATATATGGCCATTTGTGGATAAAGAAAGCTGTTATCTTACTGATGCTTGGTGGAGTGGAAAAGAACCTGAAGAATGGTACCCATTTAAGAGGGTATATAACTGTGCACGTGTATTCATGTATTTTTGTAAATATTTCTTCTAAGCATGTCAATTTTGTCATCTCAATTTAACTTTCCTTTAACAGTGACATAAACATGATGATGGTTGGTGATCCTTCAGTCGCCAAGTCTCAGCTCCTAAGAGCAGTGATGAATATTGCTCCCTTGGCGATCTCAACAACTGGTCGTGGTTCTTCTGGTGTTGGATTGACAGCTGCTGTTACTTCTGACCAGGAGACTGGTATATCAATTTTTTTAAATATCAATTGCTGCATATTTTTTTTAGTTTTATGTCAAATTTCTCATGAACTTTGTCTATTCAGGAGAGAGGAGGCTTGAAGCTGGTGCAATGGTCCTTGCTGATCGAGGTGTTGTCTGCATTGATGAGTTTGATAAGATGAATGATCTCGACCGTGTTGCCATACATGAAGTTATGGAACAGCAGACGGTGACAATTGCTAAGGCAGGGATTCATGCATCATTAAATGCCAGATGTAGTGTGGTCGCTGCTGCAAATCCTATATATGGAACCGTGAGCTCTAACTTTCTCTCATTTGAGTTGGCTGTCTAATGGGACAAATGATTTTTCAGTTACACTGAGAAGTAAGGCTTTTTGATATGTATGTTCTTCATCTGATTTTATTTCATAATGGATCTTTAACAGTATGACCGCTCATTGACACCAACAAAGAACATTGGGCTTCCGGATTCGTTGCTTTCTCGTTTTGACTTGCTATTTATTGTGCTTGATCAAATGGATCCAGAAATTGATCGTCACATTTCAGAGCATGTCTCTCGTATGCATAGATATTGTGCTGATGATGGAGGTAAACTAGTGCTCCAAATCATGTGTTTTCTTTATTGCTTGCAGATTCTTGCCTTCTAACTGGCAGAGTTGTATCTGCACAGGAATGGGGAGCATTGGCAAAGGTTCAAGGTATGTTGAGGAGCAGGAGGATGGTGATATTAATGCACCCATATTTGTTAAATATGATCGTATACTACATGGACTGGAAAAGAGAAGAGGGAAAAAGCCAAAGCACGAGAGGCTCACCATAAAGTTTCTCAAGAAGTACATCCACTATGCGAAAAATAGGATTCAGCCAAAGCTCACAGATGAAGTAAGTCTTCTTATAATGGATTGCCATTTACGTGATAACAATTCAACCCTTGGAAACAATGAGAGGGCCACATTTTTCCAATGTTCCTTTAGCTTCAGAAACTAGCCCACATTTAGGATGAAGTTAAAATCATTTGTTTATTCTAGAGAATTGCACTGCCAATTGTTCACTAAGGAGTTTGATTCCATATTGCTGCAACTTGCAATTGTTCATGAAGTGAAGTGTAACTGCCAATAATTAGTTTGTTCATAGTGAAGCGGACTGCCAATTGCTTATTCACTAGAATTTCCTGTTTCATCACGTCTTCTAACTGGTGGTGTCATCATCAGGCATCTGATTACATTGCAACTACATATGCTGAATTCAGGGATGCAAGTGCAAATGCCAAGGTAGGTCTGCTGATAAACTGAAAAACGTAATTAAATAATCTTGCCACATTATCATATGGTCGTTTTATCATATGTTACATCCTTTTGCTTCCAGTCTGGAGGAGGTACACTTCCAATCACCGCAAGGACATTAGAGACAATGATTCGGCTTTCAACTGCTCATGCCAAACTGAAGCTGAGAAATGAGGTGATTTTTTGAATACATTCTTACATAATTCTCAAATGCATGGTGATCCACACACATGCAGACATAGATGCACCTGCATACACGCATAGAGGGGGATTCTTTGAGGCTGTCGACTGGAATCTGGCATGACCCCTACTTATACATACTGTAATGAAGATCATCTAAGAATCTGGCATGATGTATTAGGGAATGTTTCAGCACTAACACCTGCAGGTAGTAAATTTATTAAGGTTTCTAAAGGTTGTCTCTTTTGGGGCTAGTTATTCAGGTGTTTCAGTTCATCTTTTCTACATAATTGAAAATAAAATGTGTTTATCATAACTATTGGTGCAAGAGCTTCAATTAGGACATCCCCCGACATCATGGTCTATGTGAACTTAATATAGAAGAAGCTTTGTGTATAACCACTTAACGAATTGACCTCCTGCCATTCTTCAAGCCTCACTTTTTACCTAGTAGTGATGACAAAGAATGCACATTCTACTATGTTTTCACTTGTCATTTGTCAATTAAGAGTTTTGATTGGACAGACTTGTGGCAGTTTGTGAGTGGGTAGATCCATTTCTAGATTTATGATTTGTTCTCTTAGTGCAGGTTCTGAAAATTGATGTTGAAGCTGCTCTTAAAGTTTTAAATTTTGCTATATATCACAAAGAGTTGACCGACATGGAAGAGCGTGAAGAAAGGGAAAGAGAGATGGAGATGAAACGTAAAGCTGATAGCGATGCGATGAACACTGAAGAGAATGTTGGTGGAAGGTGAATCCGTTTTGACGAATATTGCATTTACACTATTAGTTTTAGAGCTCATTTTAATATTTACTAATATTACCTCCATGTTTACAGCACAACTGATGCCATGGAAGTTGATGGTGGCCCTGCGGCGGATGAAGTTGATATTTCTACAGAGAGGTTCCAGAACCCCTAATCTTTTATTTATTTTCACAAAGGCTAATTTATTAGTACAAATGCTAAAGGTTGTTTTGTGGAACTGCAGAGTACAAGAATTTGAGACAATGTTGGGTCAGCATGTGGTTGCAAATCACTTGGATCAAATCTCCATTACAGAAATTGAACAACTAGTTAACAGAGAATCTGCTGTGCCTTACACAAGAAACCAAATTACGGCTATCTTGGAGGTAAATATTTGTGCGCAAATCTCATGGCTTTATTATACAAGAGATGATAATTTCTTTTGAAATTTCTTAAACGGTATGTTAAACAACTCACGTTCCTTGCACGTTGTTTTGTTTTGCAGAGGATGCAAGATTCTAACAGGATAATGATAAGTGATGGAATAGTTCGAATTATTTAAACGACACAAAGAGAACAGAACTCAAGAAGATCTATAATCTGCAAATTTTTCCGCTGTGAAATCGTTTTTTTGTACTCCTGTTCAGGTCTCAAGCTTTTCACCTGTATGAGTAAGCCTAAAACTATCTTGAGGAAAATTTGTAGACGTTGCAATTAAATGTCCCCATAGTTTGCGTTGTAAGCTGTTGATTTTCCCCCAGAGTTCCCCCATGTATGAATGTTATTGCTAGAATATTTCAGAGGGAATTGTGATATTTTTCATTTGACTGTTTCAAATTCTCTTGCAATAAGCGTAGTTCTTCCATTATTCTGTATTGAGTTCGAAACGCATGCTATCATACTTGGAAACAGTTAACAAGAAGGCAGACTATACAGGAAACAAATCACTTCATGTCTAATTTGGTTGATTGAATTTTTTTTCTGTATTCACCTTTTTTCCCCCACCAACAGCAGCTGTGTTTCACAAACTACCCTTTCAAATTTCCTAATGATACCTACAAGAGGAAGCTGAATTGAGCCTGCTTTGTTTAGGGAAATTAATTTCTACACTCTTGTTCATTTAATGCCTTGTTTGGATGGAGGGTAGAGAGGGGGAGGGGGTGAGAAATGCAGCTTTCACCTTGTTTGGGAGTTTTTTTTAAAGAGGGTAGAGAGGAGGAAGGGGAACGGAAGGTAAAATTGCTTGGTTTTCTTTCCCCCCGATTTGGGCGGTAGAGGAGAGTAAAGGAGGGTAAAGGGATGTAATGATATTTTTACCCCTATCAAAACAAATAAAATGACTGATATGTTATTAGTATGAAGTCATTTATGTAAATTTACATATATTTACTTTCTTTCACCTTCATTCACCTTACTCAACTCCCAAACAACATATTACAATTCTCTTTCCTTTCTTTCCCTTCCCTTCCCATTATTTACCTTTCCTTCCCTTCACTTAGGAAACTCCCAAACACAGCATAAAAGAAAACGCGACGGTCGGAAAATCTAAAGATAAAAGATCTGCTACCAAAATAATTATAAGCATAATATAGCTTTGATGACGAGGTTCATTTTTATCATTAACAGCCAAACCCCTTAATGATGACAAATCCTTGCGTCATTTCCAGATGCCAAACAAAGATCAACCGTAACGCTTTTGCCACATCGGGGGAACTTTACAAGCAGCCTGGATCAACATGATACAACGAAAGGCTAAAGAAAATACAACAAATGCTATACAAAGTCAGTGGTTTTTGTAACTGCGATGAAAATTCTGCCATCACTTTCAGGAAAGAATATTACAAATGCAAATCATTCTGTACATACAACAAATATTTCACGGAGACTTAGATAACAACTGTTTAGACTTCAAAGAATGGAGATGCTTAACCTGCTTATTATTTGACACTGACTGTGTTAACGATCCTTTGTTCTTTTCCTCATATTCCTGTTTCAGCTCCTCCAGCCGTTTCGATACCTTAAGAAAATGAAATAAATAAGTAAAATGGAAGACTTAAAGCGAAGGATTAAAAAAAAATCATCAATACTAATTAACACCATAGAGAAGGTATCTCCAGAAAGAATTACCATTCTGACCTTAAGGGACAGTACAACAAGATATGAACCAAGTAGAATAAAATTTTAGGGCTAAATTGCAGATTATACCTCCGTAAGCTATAGCTAAACGGTCACATTACCATACCTTAGACTACAGGGCAATGGTATGCTTAAGGTTATAACTCATACTGTTGATTACTCACAATCACTACCAAAATCACAATACCTTCTGCTTTGTTTTAGGACGCAGACACCGGCTAAAATATGTAGATATCAACCGAATAGACTTGAAGTTGTGCCCAGTCCATTGTTCCTCTTCAATATTAATAATTAATAGTTTAATTTCACTCATTCTCTTACTCTGAATATGTGATTGCAGTATCAAAGAATTTAATGAAGATCTTTCTTAATGTCACATTGATTTGAACTAAAATGACATGTATTTGATATTAGTATTAACACCAAACAGGGTGCAGGAGATGATCATCACCTTAATTGAGAAGGCAAGGGGTAACAATGTATCTGGATCCATTGCATCCTCAGGGAAGTTGCGTAAAGCGTGTATAAGTTTCTCAAAAGGTAATTTTACCTGATGAGCAATAGAAAAAGAAATCAACAAAAAGATAATATGTGCACGTATATTTATACAAGGCCGAAGAAATCATGGAGCTCACCAGTTCATCGTGGCATAATTTCAGAAGGGCCAAACCCACTTGGAAAACAATTTGAAAACCCTGTCAAAAAGTAGTAATTATGAGTTTGGCATCCAGTATGAACTTTACAGTAATTAAGTTTTAATAGTTTATTCTATTCATAATTTAAATGTAACATTATCAGAAGGTGACAACTTCTCAGGAGTAAAGCAACACATGCTTGTTGTAGCATCAAGTTCGAATTGCGAATCCCTCGATAGTGATGCCAATATCAATAGCCAGCAACAAAAAGTCAAAGTTTGACACAACAAAGCAGAAAAACTTAACAAAACTAACAAAATTTGGTCAACAACTGAACATAAAATGAAAACCATGAGACAGAAAATAAGCCTATTGGCATCTCTACAGAAAAGATACCATAAAACCAAGAAGCAATCATGACAGCTTAAATATTTTACTGTAAACTAGGAGAAAAGATAAAGATCATATGGGAAACTTATTATTGGTTTTAAGATGAATTCCAATGTGCAAACATATATAGAGATCCTATATGATAAATCCTGGTCCATAGCGGTAGAAATATTTTAGATGACCAATTTTAACTAGGTAAGTCGATGCGCATTGTTCGAACTTAATTATGTTGGAGTATAAAAACACGCTTAAATACATAAAATGAAAGGGAGAACAAGATATGCCTGCTCGGTAACCTAGTGAAATTCCGTAAACATAAGATAATGCATCATGTATGATGGATAAATTGCAAATAAAAATTTGCAACAGAAGCAATCAGAGCATTGTGAATTAATATTGCAAAATGAAATTGCAAACCTCATAGAGAAAGACATCCCATATGCGAAGCGCCAAAGGAAATGGGAACGAATAAGAGAAAATGGTTATGAACCATTGACTTGCATACATGCTCGGATTGATCATTTCTTGAGAAAAATGTTGTCCCAACTTGGGTAAATGTTCTTTCACCAACTGTTCAAACTGAAATAGGTACTGTTGTACAAGTGGCAAACCAACCTGTTCCACAAGTAAAAATAATATGATAAAATAATGGGAATCTATGCAGCACAGATACTAGAATCTATTGGTGTCAGACACAATAGATCTATCTTGTATAATATTTTTTGAAATTTGATGTGTCTCTCTATCAATATCAATATGCCTATTCCCATGCAAATATCATAGACTAAGATTTATATACATTATTTTGATTTAAATGATACTCAGCATCTTCTGTGAATTCTATAAAAGAAATCGATCTGTTCAAACAGCAAATTAGTCATTATACAGTAAGTATCAGTAGAATACAGGTTTAAAAGGTCAGCCTGGCTAAGTCGTGTCACGAATAAACTACTAAAGATTATGGAAGTCATGGATAATAGAAAAGCATCCAACAAATGAGGGCAGAAAAAACTCAAAATGGTTTAACTGAAAAGTGCAACAAACTTGAGCAGGGCTTGCCAATTTGTTTTCAGCTTTTTCTTAACTCAGGCTGTCCTCGAAATTTCTATTTGATCAACAACAATGGATCTCTTAGTACACCCCATCAATAACTGGATTGGGTAAATAGTTTGCGTAGGAGCTTTTATTCATAATCAGCGCACATCAACAGTTAAGTTCACATATTAAGTACTCATATCTTGCGGACATACCAAATACAACCCTTCCATTGGTGCATGAACAGCTCCTTTCAATAAAGCAACTAGTAGCCAAAACGCATCTTCTTCACTCATATAAAGAAGCAGCAAACCAGCTAAAAATCCCATTCCCTGCAAAACAACCCAGAAAAAAATAATATCCAACAAATCATCAAATGAAGACACCACTATGTCGATAGGAGAAAATAAAAACTAGGCTTGTGCACACCTGAACATAGCCAACATCCCTATCGTATACAGAATATGCCTTCAAGACGTTGTACAATGACCTTTGACCTGGCCCATGTCTCTGTTGAAAGAAGACATGTGAAGGAAAAGTTCGCGAAATGTCTCGAATTATGTCCAATTCTGATGCAGATGTTTCATATATCACAAGTTGCTACAGCAGATCGAGTCAAAGAAAAGATGTTATGAGAATCTTATCGCAGGACTTGAAAAACTTTGAATAAAAATTTAGGTATTGACATGAGAACTTGGAAATAGTAAATCTCAACATGTGCAAGTACTCGCATGGAAGTGAAGTATAGAAATAATGAGAACTAGCATTCTCATGAATGAACCCTGAATTGTTTGTGATAATTTAATGCACTACCTAGATTGCTATATATAGATAGTGATTTCCGATAACAAAATGGAAATTTCCATTAATAAGATTGACGTTGCTGCTTCTCAGTATTAAGTTCTGCAATTATTACTCATTTCATCAGATTGCATGGAGTATCTCAAACTACAACATATTTAATATACAAAAAGATCAACCCAAGAACACTCTCGTAAACAAGGGTTTATTAAATATCGTTGTTGTCACGCCCCAGGCCTGCGAGCCCGCTAGCGCGATGTAAGCCCTGGGACTCACTGAACGCAACACGTGGTTTGGCTCAATCCACTACCAAAAGTAACTAGCCAATATTGCACTTGACTCTCAAGACCCATTATTTAAACCCTCTTAAAACTCTATCAATTTTCCGATGGGGGACTATTAGGGGCTGTTGTTTGGTCAAAAAAATGCAGAAAAGGCCCCAAAAGAAAACTGACCATGTAAAAAATTGTCAGTTTTCTTTACATTTGGATGTTTGGACTATCAAATAGAAAAAGGAAAGAGGAAAAAGGGAGTTGACACGTCAGCTTTGAAGGAATGTGGGTTTCCTTCTAAAAAACCCTGAAATTGGCCGAAAAGGGAGAAAAGGGGGGCGTCGTACATTTCCGCAGAAACCCTCTCCTTTCACCCTAGGACTTACAATCACCGCCCCTTCCCCTCTCATTTCACCTTTCGCTCCAATTTCTCTGGTCTCCTTCTCCCGCCTTCTGTTGTCCTATGACACCGCTCTTTCTGCTCTCCTATTCTAGACGCTCGCTCTCCACCAAACAGGTAATTTCTAGATCATTTCCCTCTGATCTGTTAATTTTCTTCATAATCTTGGTCATTCTCGTATATAATCTTCAGATTCATAGATCTCTCTGCCCTAATTTACTTTCTAAGGAATTACCGATGTTTTTTTTATGGATTTATATGTGAGATTTTGAGAAAATTTTAAGTATTTCTTCAAATTCATTTTCTAGGAGAGTTCCTGATTGGAATGGGGAGATGAAATGGTTGAGGGTTTTGGATTTTGCTGAGAATGTGTTTCCCTGATTCGATTGGGAATATGAAATTATTGCAAATATTGAAATTTTCTGGAAATGGCTGTGTAATTTGTCAAAGTCAATGAGGGCTTGTAGCAGTTTTTTAGAAGCTGATTTTAGCAGATAGAGTACATGATTCATATTCAAAAATTTTGGCAGATAGAATACATGATTCATTTCGGTTGTTTCATTGTAAGGATTCAACCTCTCAGGTAGATTAATATTTCTAGTAATAAATCCCTCCAATGGTAAATTCATGGTTAATAGTCGGACCAAATTGTTCATTTTAGTTTAATAACGAAGTCATTCTCTTCTTTATTGATTCTTGAATATCAGCAACCTGGATGTTTGTTTCACTATATGTTGCACAAATAACACTTCTTTTAGGCACTCGCTCTTTCCACATTGACTCGCAAGCAAACTTCTCAAACTAAACAACATTGTTTACTAGTGAGGTTGAATTGTTAGTGTGGAAAGATGAAAATTTTGCTACACAACTGAAAAACCATTTGTTTTGAATACTTAAAGAGTGATTAACATGCTCACTGTTTGATGAAATTCCTCATAGAACGGATGTATATCTTAGGGTTTGGGTTTGTTGTGTATGTTTGATTGTGGGTCATAGAACATGCTTGAAATCATTCTATTGAACAATGTGACATGACTTCGTCTGCATTACTTTCCAAAGACATTTTGAATCCTAAGTCTAATAACGCTGTCTTATCATACTGCAAATAAGTACTGAACAAAATAATTAAACAATCATTACATAAATGATTATGATAATTTTTCTAAAAGACTTTGGTCATTTGCCTTTAATGTTGGTATCTACTTTAATATGACACTTGTATTTTAGATGGATGGTGACCTCGAAGAAGAGACTGTAGTTAATATGTGTTTGGATGCTGCACTATCTATTTTAGTTATGGTTATGACATTCATGAGGAGAATGCAAAGTAGACATAGATCTATACGTGCAGGTCCTAGTGAAGAAAAAATAAAGCAATATCAAAATAGAAAACATCACATGGACCAGATATATAATGGATTTAGTGATAGTTGTGTCAACAATGTTAGAATGCGCAGTGGTGCTTTTATAAAGCTTGCAGAGATCATGAGGATGAATGATTTATTGCGAGACTCAATACATGTTACAGTAGAGGTGTAACTTGCTATGACTTTGAATATTTTGGGGAATAAAACTAAAAATTGAAGTATTATGGCATAAATTATTAGATCTGGCGAGACTATGAGTAGATATTTTAACAAAGTGTTAAAAACAATTTGCCACATACGTCCACGCTTTTTGAGACAAGCACGAAATGAAGTTCTACAAGAGATCCTTAGCAACCCTCTATATTATCCTTATTTCAAGGTATTCTCTCTTGAATTTGTGATTAAAAGCATGTTCATTTAATTTAATAAAAAATATTCAATAGTAATTTTGTATTCTCTAGGATTGTATTGGTATAAAAGATGGGACACATGTTGATTTTATGTGTTGTATGATTCATTTTATGTGTTGTATGAACTTTTCTCTTAGGACACATTATTTTTACTCAACTTACGTTTATTTTTTGTATTTCTCTATAATCATATTCTAGGTATGGCTGACAACTTCAATTGTGAGGAAAACTTAATAAGGTCAAAGGCAAGAGTACGACATCAAATTCATCTCCTAGAATCCCAAGGAATTCATCAATCCCTTGTGGGTTCAACCCCGGGATTTATGCCTTATCATTCTTCACAAGTTGGTCAATGTCCTAATTTTTAGAATAATTTCCAAATGCAAGATGCTAACTATTGGGGAATGGGCCAACAATAACCAATTTCATTCATGAACATGCTAGATGCTCCTCCAACTTTACAACGTCAAAGTTATAGCATGGGTGAAACTCCGTCACCTAATCAATAATGTCAAAGCAACAAGAGAAATGCTATTGATATTGATGGTAATGAAAGTTGAAAGTTTATCCCCTAACTCAAAAGAGGAACAAGAAAGCGCTTGCTCATAAATCTAACAAGTAAGACACTTGCAAGTTGAGAGTTAACCAATTATGGGAGAGTAAACATGATGATTTGTTAATTTCTTTCCTTACAAAGTGTGCTAAAGATGGAATGAAAGCTGATAAGAAGTTTTAAAAAAACCGCTTATCGTGGGGCCGTCATTCATATCAATGAGCAATTAGGTTCAATATTCACAACCGAGAACGTGAAAAATCGTATGAAAACTATCCGTAATAGATATTTTAACATGCAAAAATATCGTAATTTGAGCAGTGTCAGTTGGGATGATGCGAAGAAGATGGTAATTATGGATGATGCTTGCTTTGATAGATGGCTAGAGGTATTTATCATTTTGTTATGCTCATTTTTAATCAAATATTTACCATTTTGCTCTTTATTGTTCATATATGGACTTGATATATGCCTAAACTATGCAAGAATATCAATAGTTCTAAGCTTAGGAAATACATCAACAAGCCCATGAAACATTATGAAGACATCACAAGTCGTAATTATTATTGGAGATGATGTTGCTAGAGGATACTATGTGGTAGATGTGTTGGACAAATTTGACGGTAGTGCACACTTTAACATTGGTGGTGATGATGATGATATTAGTATGCCAAAGAAGAACACGCATAGCTATGTCTCTTTAGATGAAACCACCGAAGGTCCCAATTATGACCTCAAACTCCAATCCAACTTCTAGTGTGAACAAAGCTAAAAATGATGTGTCAAAGATGCGTAAAGAAAATGGGGGAGGTCTAGTGAGGACACTGTGCTTATGCGTGAGATAGTAAATGAGGTAAAATAATTCACATCATTTATGCGCATGGTGAGTATGCATTAGATCGAGAAGTTGACAAAAGCTATATTTGCACATGATGATGAATTTAACATAGAAATTTTTGATAAGTTTTATTAAAAATTACATAAGAATGAATCACAAGCTAGGTTGTTTATGAGGATACCAACTATTATGCAAAAGAAGATGTTGACTGAGTTCATGAAGAACCTATTGATTAGAGTGGTGGAAGGTTAGATTGGATGCTTTTGGATATTTTTATATTATATCAATGCTAATATTGTTATTTTTGTATGTAAATGAGCTAGATGATTGCTCATCCTTTTGTCTACTAACTATTATAGATGTATTAAACTTTCTTTTGTGCAAAACTAATGCTACTATCTCTATCTTTGTAACGTCCCGCCCCGGAATTCCGGAGTCGGTACGCTACTAGATCTGATGGACTAGCCTCACAAATCAACACATGTCTTTTCAGCACGTTTTATCCTCACTCACGCGCTCCCTGAAAACTTCCCAGGGGGTCACTCATCCTAGAATTTCTCCATACCAAGCACGCTTAACTTTGGAGTTTCTAGGAGTTGGGTTCCCGAAAAGAAGATGCATCTTGGTGGTATGAGTATTCCAATCAAATCTATCAATACTAATCACATCACCCTCTCAAGGGTTGGGGTATTACAAGCTCCCCCACTTAAACTCGCAACGTCCTCGTTACGCCAAATCATATCATCCAAGACCGTACCATCCGTGTGAGATTCTAGAGGTGGCTCCTACGGCCTCAAGAGGTGGCCCCCCCTCTCGACGTAGCACTTTGCGCCGCATAGCACTTAGCTCTCACAATTCCGGTTGGCTTGGCTCTGATACCATTTGTAACGTCCCGCCCCGGAATCCCGGAGTCGGTACGCTACTAGATCTGATGGACTGGCCTCACAAATCAACATATGTCTTTTCAGCACGTTTTGTCCTCACTCACGTGCTCCCTGGAAAACTTCCCAGGGGGTCACCCATCCTAGAATTTCTCTAGGCCAAGCACGCTTAACTTTGGAGTTTCTAAGAGTTGGGTTCCCGAAAAGAAGATGCATCTTGGTGGTATGAATATTCCAATCAAATCTATCAATACTAATCACATCACCCTCTCAAGAGTTGGGGTATTACAATCTTTATGCACATCAGTCATGACTTTACATGCTTAGTATTCAGTTTATAGACTATATATATACATTTTACATGTTATATTGAATATTTGATTGCTAATGCATACTTGTTTGACAGGTTTACAAGTGGGATGAAGTGGTTTCAGCTTGCTTTTCCCATATCCGATATAGATTTGGTTGATTGATGTTTTGGTTTCAAACTTGAGTTAACTTAATCAATAAGATTGAACTCCTACTCAGTGCATCTGCTGTTGTGTTAAGACACTAGATTGTATGCTTGATACCAAAGTATATTTTTCTAAATACTTTGCCACATGGCATAAACTACCTTGTAGAACTTCTTCATCTGCTGTTGTGCTAAAGATGGATTTGATTTCATCTGATACTCTTTGGAGTTTTCATTTTGCCGTCCACATTGCCTTGCACAGGCAACATACCCTTCTTCCTCATGACTGGATTCATTTTGCCATCCATGTTCTATATACTAGTCTTTGGTGTTTCGTTTTTAATTATTGGCTATATGACTTGCTTTAGTTTTAAAATTGTCATTATTTGTTATTAATTGGTTGAAATGGTTGTTGTGACATTGGTAATGTGATATTATGCTATGATGATGGTCTCTTTTTAATGTATGCAGCCAAAATTTATACTAGTAATCAATTGGTGAGGCAATACATGCAGTCAACATTACTATTATAAATTTCATGGTGGGTCATACAATGAAGAAAATGGTCATAACTGAGCATATTTTTCTCTTGAGCATCAAGTTTCATCAAATCTTAGTTCATTGAGCATTTTGGTTCTTCGTTATATGAGATGATTATATGATTTTGATAAACCTAATTTTGGTTCTCAGTTCTTGGTTATATACTTAGTTTTGACACTAGTTGATTCTTTTGGTGTTCTCTATGAACTTGATTCTTGGTTATGCTTCAGTTTTGTTTTCACTTGATAGCATTTATTTTTGCACGTACTATTACTCTTGAGCATATATATGTTTAAGTGTGCAGCGCTTTTGTATAAACTATTTTGCTCTTCGTTGGGTGGGTATGGTTATAATTAGTTTTGGTTATGGTATCAATGTGTTCGTGGCTTATAACAATTATTTGTTCTTGGTTACATGACATGGCTATGATGATGCTCTTTTCTTTACATATGCAACCAAAATTATATACTAGCAATCTATATGACATGCATGATATCATAACTTTTTGTATAATTTACATCATTTTCCTTGTCTGGTGTCTAGATATATATAAGTTTTGTGTTCAGAATAGGACTGCTAGTCTATATAAAAAATTAATAAAGTTTTTATGTTCGGGGTTAATATTATGTCCTCAATTTTAAAATTAATTCCTCAAATATAGGAACATTTTGAAATTCTCCCTTAATTGTTCATATTTTGAAATTAGCCCCTCAAATCTTTAAATATTTTGCAAATCACTACCTCAAATCTTTTTAAAAAATTACAAACTAGTCCCTCAAAATTTTAAATACTTTTATACGACGGTTGATATATGTCCACCTCTTAATTTATGTTGAAAATAAATTTATCCTATAATGTAAGCACACCATGGTGACCATAGTCACGGTTTCTTCTTTTTTTCTCATTTGAACCAAACACTAGAAAATGAGGGAATCTATTCACACATCAATTGTTTTTTTCTTTTTTCAAATTGAACCAAACTAAGAAAAATGGTGGAAAGTGTTTTCACCCCATATTTTTTGGCGAAACAAATACAAGAAACACTTTCCATAAAAGTGAAGGAAACACAAAAAGTGAAGGAAAATCATTTTTAAAAAAATAAAGGAAAGGAACCAAACAGGTCCTTAGTGGAACATCACAATCACCCCACCTTTTCAATACGCGATGTCCTCGTTGCGACATGACATTAGCACATTCCAATATCATCGCCAGGTCATGTGGACTCTAGAGGTGGCTCCCACTGCACTCACACGGTATAACACTTAGTCCCGCATAGTACTTGGCTCTAATACAATTTGTCATGCTCCAAGCCCACAAGCCCATTGGGGCGATGTAAGTCATGAGACCCACTGAGTGTAACACGTGGTTTATAGCTCAATCCACTACCAAAATTGGCTAGTCAATGTTGCACTTGGCTCTCAAGACCCATCATTTAAATCCTCTTAAACTCTATCAATTTTTCAATGTGATACTATTAGTGAGGCATCACAGTAGTAGTACAAAATTATTTATACTCTCCGCCAAAAAAGTTAACATTTCAAGAAGTTTCACCTGTCGTAAACTCCAGGATAATGGAAGTCCTAAGTTGTTCTTTGTAGGATAACAGAAGGACTGATCTGTTCCTTATCTATCTTATAGGAAACTTAAGTGATGTATGTCAGTTATTGGTTTAAGTCTTCATATGTCATAATATTTCCACAACATTTTATGGTGGTATATGTATGACATTTCAAGTGACAACAGAAAATGACAATACCTCGTAAACTCCAGGATTCATGAGCAGGAGGTCGCGACTTCCAGAAATCAACTGCCAAACAAGTCCTCTCAAACAATCAGGAATCCCCTTTCTGATACGTCGTTTAACAACATTAGGTTTTCTTCTGACATAATGTTTCCAATCACTCCCACCAACACCTATCATTTTTCTCCACTTCCTAATTCTCCTTTCTTCCCTGAAAAAGAATTGATAACAGTAGGTAGAAAATGAAGCGATACTCTCTAAATGGCGAGTAACTAGAACATGTTTCAGTAACAAATCACATGGCCACTTGACTCACAACATAGTATCTAGAATGGTAAGTAACGAAAGCTTCATGTCTATATTCATGTTTTATACATCTCTAAGTCTTGACCTATAATGCAAATGGGTACATAATGATTTAGATCAAGTAAAAAAAAAATACTTTAAAAGGGGAGCACATATCAATTAATAATGATTCACTTCTAATCTTGTATAACCCCCATATTTTTAGTATTTTAAAAACTATCACCCGAATTTTCATATTTGCAAATTTACTCCTGAATTTGTGGCCAAATGCAATCTACAAAGTTCCCATCAGCAAATAAAAGCGGAAATTCCTCAGTTTTTGTTAAGATAAACAACGTACAAGTATAATACAAACCTTTCCTGTTCATTGATGGGTTTGCTTTTAGCTGAGCCTTCCTGAGAGTTAGTCTGATCCTGTTTGACAAATCCAAACCTGTCGACTGGTCTTAAAGGGGGAACTGGTCCTGGCTCAAACTCATCAGTAGCTTTTTTCTTTTCCATTCCACTAGTTCATATAATCCTTTTCATCTAGTATGAGGTTGGAGCGGCTCACTCCTCTTCTTCGCTTGATCATCCATTAGAAGATCCTATAAATCGAAGAAATGGTCTTAGGGAAACTGGATGGTGAATGAGATTCCACGCTAAGAATTATAATGCATGAAACCAGTGAAAGTTTTCTCGCAAACGATTTTGAAATTGGACCTTAAACTCACTGATCTCATAAGAATTGTTTGGATTCAATCGAAACTCTGATCTAAAAGATCTAATAACTCTCCAAACAATTGTAGCAACAAATCGACAACAACAAATGATGAATTTTACTCTATAAACCCAGATGAATGTCAATCAAGTAGGATTTAAAAATGAAACTCAGGAATCCTTCCATAACAAAGAACAATTTAGTTGAAACCGAGGATTGAAAAAAAAAACACGATACAAGAGATGATCCCAATAGAGGAATAATGCAGGAACAAGACAACTACAAGGAAGCAAGACCATCATATAACAGCTGCAAATATTCCACGTATATTAACAACTTCAGATAAAATAATAATACCTACAAATTGAAACACCTAATAAAAATTCGGTACATAAATTACTACAAGTTGGTAAATTCATAAATGGGTTTTTACAAATAAGTGAAATTTCACATACATTAACACATATTAACAACTACAGATAAAGTAATAATACTTACAGATTGAAACAGCTAATAAAAAATCAGCACATATTAATACAAGTTGGAAAATTCATAAACGGCTTTTCACAAATAACTGAAATTTCAACTTCAGATCATTCAGACAAGTACATGGGTCACCATAGAAGTGTCACAATAAAAAAAATTCCTCTAAAGTTTCAATCTAGTATTCAAATTGTGAGTCCCAATTACTGGAAACCAAAAAAATGAAGTAAAATTGAGATTCAATTTCGTGAATTTAGCATAAAAACATTTACAAGCAATCAATTGCAGATTAGATTCAAAGTGAATGAGCGAGAGAGAGAGAGGAGAGCGAACCGGGAGGATGTGAAGAGCTCGAAGAAGGAGATTAGATTTCGATGGAAGTAAGAGAGATTTTTTTTTTTTTTTTTTTTTTGCCGTTTTGTTTTTATTTTGTCCCCAAAGCTTCTGAGAATAATTAAGAGAGAATAATCAATGTTACGCTTTGGCTGGAACAAGTCGGGTTGGGTTGCATCCAGCTTAAACCCGGATCCGACTCTAACATAAATTCGGATTTTTTTTATTTGGAGTTTTGACATATTAAACCCTATCATTGGATCTTTTCGGAGATTAGTCACTCACAAACATTGCAATTGTCATTAGGTCCCCTGGTTCTTATTTTTTCCTACTGCTAACCTCGGTTGGGCTTATATCAAAAAACACAAATTAATGTTAGAACATGAAATCGTCGTATTTCTAATTTACATCCCAAATATATTAAGTTTTTCTTTAAATAACACCTCAAAACATATTAAGCTGTCACATTAGGTCCTAATCGTTTTTTTTTTCTTATATGGCAACCAAATCTTCATGCTTATAATTTATACCCTTGGTCTGTCAAGTTGGTTTAAATGACAATAAATAAGTGCCTATTACATAGTTAAATCGTACAAGGGATGTCATATAAATTTTTTTCTAGAGATCTCAATATGCAAATTAAAAACATGAAGATTTGGAGGCCTCATACAAAATTAAGAAAAAAGTTAGGGCCTAATACGACAAAAATCCTAATTTTAATCCACTGAATATTTTTTTAATAATTTTGATGCGTAAAAGAATAGATGTGATTATACAAGATAATTAAAAACTGAATAAATCACTTTTTCTTGTACGTCTCTTGCTTCAAGTTCTTAATAAATCTTTTTTAGATGGATTGATCAGCTTCATGTTTGACCTGACGTTTAACCCCCAAAAAATGCTACATTATTCTCTTATTATCTAATAAAGTCTTTTTCATCTCATGCATTATTCTCTATCTTGTTAAGCAAAGGAAACTAATCCAGAGTTCAACAACATACAGAGAAAAATTGAACGACTAATTCAATCATCTAAAAGTTCGACAACGAATGAAGATACAAACCAGTTTAATAATTAGTTTCTCTTACCCAAGAAGCAACGTCACTGTATATGCAAGAAAACACCATATCAAGCAAGCAAAAGACCATGAAACTTTGGAAGTAAAAGCGCCAGCCAAACAACATTTTTGTTATAGCTGAATAGTAGATAGAGACCCTATAGTTCTAGGGTAGACCATAGACCCCCTGCATTAACTCACGATTGTGGATAGACTCCCCTGTAATTTTGCTATAAGGGGCTGTTTGTTTGCCTAAAAAAAAGAGGCAAATCAAAGAAATGGAAAACTATTTCTAAAAAAATTTGTTTGGGAATGTTTGGTTGGCTAAAAAAAGAAGGAAATCAAAGAAATGAAGATGAGATGATGTTAGTTGTCACATTATTATAAGATGATGTGAGTAATTTTTTAAGAAAATTTGTTTTGATGATGTTTGGTTGGCGAAAAAAAAAAGAAATGAATTATAAGAATGCGAAAAAAAAGGAAATGAATTATAAGAAACCTATTTTTTGTAATAGGTTGTTTTCTTTTGTTTGGTTCATTCTTAAAAATAAAAAAAATAGATGAGATGATATGAGTTGTCATTATATTATTGGATGATGTGGTCCACACTTAAGGAAATCGTTTTCCTAGCTTTTTGGGAGGAAATGGATGGAAATAAAATGTTAATGATATGAGATGAGTTGTCACCATCTTATCGGATGATGTGAGTGATTTGAAATAAAGAGATGAGATGAGTTGAGTGATGTTGTGGATGAAAATAATATTTTATTAGATGTGGGGGATGAGTTGTTGGGTAAAAATGGTATTTTATTAGATATGGTGGATGAGTTGTTGGATGAAAATATTTTTCTATTAGATGTTGTGGATGAGTTGTTAGATGAAAATAATATTTTATTGGATGTTGTGGGTGAGTTTTGGGGATGTAAATGGATGAAATTATACTTTTTTAGATTTCTACTTTTTCATTTCAATTTCTTGGTTTTTAGGAAATAACCAAACAGACCATAAGAGCTTGTTTGGATTGAGGGGAATAAGGGAGAAGGGAAGTTAGTGGAACTATTCACCTTGTTTGGGAACATTTAGGAGGTGAAGTTATTCACCCTAGTTCCCCTTGGTTCACCCCTTAATAATATAAAATTTGTTACCCCCAAATTAGGGTGTAACCAATGGGAAGGGAACACCCTTCTCTTCCCTTCCCTTTTCTCACCTGGTTTCCCTTAACTTCCCTTAACCCCATTGAAATCCAAACACACCCTTAGAGAGAGTAAAACAGAAAAAAAAATTCACCCAAAAGGATCTACCAGCGACAATAGAACTTCGGGGGTGGCCTATCTTGCAATTAACCCTATCTAAAATGACTGATCAATGGTGATACAACCAACCATTTTGCACAAAAAACTGTATTAATAATTGGTCATGTTCGCTAGATTGTTGATAGTAAAGAAGCGCCTTTTGTTAACAACTGTATCTTTCCTTGGACTCTCATATTTTGGGTTGATTCAAGTATGGACTGTTGGATTTAATCTAATAAATCTATTTGTGGGCACATATGATTAATCAATGTGTATTGCTATCTTTTAGGATAACCCACTGAAGTGATCAATTAAGTTGGGCTAATGGGTATTTAAATAAATCATGGGGTTATATGTGCAGATACCAGGTTGTAATTATGATTTGTTGAGGGGCCAAATTGCAAAAGTACAATATCTATAAATAAGAGGTTATGGTCCCTAATCTAGGGTTACATTCTCTAATTCTCTTCACCCCCATCTAGAGAAAGAAATTCGGATTTAAAGAAACCCTAAGGTTAACAGATCATCAAAACCCAAATCAAGATTTCTTCTATGGATTCAGGTATAAGCTTCCGCTCGTTTATGTTTCTTTTAATCTCTTTGAATTAATCATGACTATATGGTTTTAAGATCTCAAGATTTAGTTCAACAAGTGGTATCAGAGCCATCTTTGATTAATTCTTAGGGATTTAAGTTTTTAAAATTAGGTTTTTGATCTTAAATATCTGATTTTGAATTAAGATCTTTTTTCGGATGAACAGTAATGTTCGGATGAACAGTAACGAAAATTTTTCGTGTGACCAGTGCAGTTTTTCCCGGATGAACAATAACTGAAAAATCACTGTTGAACAGTAACTTTTTGGATTTTTCTTCGCTTTTTTCTTAGTCTGGATCTGATTTTGAAAATAAAAATCGAGGAATTTTCGGATTATTTGGGTTTGGTCTTCAGTCTCATGCTCCTCGCCGGCGAACTTCACCGGCAGCCTCGCCCTCAACTCCGACGGCGACGGCTGCATCAGGAAACCCTAGGGTTTCGACCTATGGGTGCAGGAGCAATGGCGGCGGCGGTTTCAGATTGAAACCCTAAGGGTTCGTGCGATTAATCGTGGCGAAAAATTAAGGACCGAACTTCGCGTTTGGTGTAAGATGAGCCTCGCGCTCAAGTTTAACGAACCTCGCGTTCGTTCTTAATTTTAACGAACCTCGCGTTCGTTCCTAAGGTGAGCCTCGTGCTCAACGAACTTCGCGTTCGTTCTAAGGTGAGCCTCGCGCTCAGTTCAAGTTGAACCTCGCGCTCAGTTCAAGTTGAGCCTCGCGCTCAACGAACTCGCGTTCATACTAAGGTGAGCCTCGCGCTCAGGTCTAAGGTGAGCCTCGCGCTCAATTTAAGTCGAACCTCGCGTTCGTTCTCAGGCGAGCCTCGCGCTCGATTCAAACGAACCCCGCGTTCGTATTTCAGTCGAACCTCGTGTTCGTATTTCAGTCGAACCTCGTGTTCGTATTTCAGTCGAACCTCGCGTTCATATTTCAGTCGAACCTCGCGTTCGTATTTTCAGTCGAACCTCGCGTTCGTTTTCAGTGAACCTCGCGTTCAATTTTTAAACGAACCTCGCGTTCGTTCTCAAAAAACGAACCTCGCGTTCGTTCTGTGTTCATATTTTAATGAACCTCGCGTTCGTTCCCAATTTGAACCATGCGTTCATTTTCAGACGAACCTCGCGTTCGTGCTTAAGTGAGTCTCGTACTCAATGCAGTCAAACCTCGCGTTGGAAGTCAAGCGAACTTCGTGTTCACTATGGTTAAGCCTTGGCTTTTTATGGGTCCACTTTGGTATACTTAATTTATTTAATTAAGTTATGGGCCCTAATTAAGCTATGAGACCCTAATTAAGTTTTTGGAAATTCGGTTGATTTAAATTAAAATTTTTAATTTAAATCTAATTTGGTAGCTAATCAATTATTTGATTCAAATATTATGACACTAAGGTATTAAGGTTGTCTCTCACTCTAATTGTTCAATTGAAATAAGAAGTTACCAAAGTAACCTCTCTTGTGTAGATTGTTCATGAGGAATGTGAGATGTTTGTGTGTATACTTTCGTGTAAATATTTAATCGGCCCAAAGGAAGGTTAATATTTATTTAGACTGTATACACATCTGTGATGATAAACGTGTGACAATTATAAGATTTACATGTGAATAATGAATCGATCCAAAGATAGTTTCATTATTTGATATGAGTTATTGTCAGTGTTTGATCATTGTAATAAGGTATCACTTACAAGTTAATATTACTGTCCAAAGACTTGATATTAATGTTGTGCCAGATATCTTAAGATGGGATTTTGTCATTATTTGAATTTTATTGATTACTAAATATGGTTATTGATGTGAGCATCTTTTATTTTATTTCAGCTAATGCATCTGCTGCAATAATTTCTGCTAACATCAACTCAATTCCCATGCTAAATGGGACAAACTTCAAGGTTTGGAAAGAGAACATATTAATTGTTCTTGGCTGCATGGATCTAGTCCTTGCATTAAGAATTGAACAACCCCAACCTCTCAATGCGGATAGCACTCCTGATGCAAAGAAGGAGCATGAGAAGTGGGAGCGTTCAAATCACATGAGTCTTATGATCATTAAGCGCGGCATTCCGAAAGCCTTCAGGGGCATAGAATCCGAAGGGATTACTAAGGCTAAAGATTTCCTTGCCGAAATTGAGAAGCGTTTTGCTAAAAACGATAAGGTAGAAACAAGCACGCTTTTATCTCGCTTGATTTCGATGAAGTATAAGGGCAAGAGAAACATCAGGGAGTACATTATGGAAATGTCTCATATTGCTTCAAAACTTAAGGCACTTAAACTCTATCTTTGTGATGAGTTATTAGTGCATCTGGTTCTGTTGTCTCTTCCTGCACAGTTTAATCAATTTAAGGTCAATTATAACTGTCAAAAGGAGAAATGGACTCTAAATGAGCTCATTTCATACTGTGTGTAAGAAGAAGACAGGTTAAAACAAGATAAGACAGAAAGTGCTCATTTGGCCTATGCCTCTAAGGATAAGGGCAAGAAAAGGAAGAATGATAAGGAAGCTGCTAATGGTCCAGTTGAGAAGAAACAACATAAGGATAATCAGGGTTGTTTCTTCTGTAAGAAGCCTGGACATGTAAAGAAGGACTGTACAAAATATCACGCCTGGCGTGATAATAAGGGTATGTTCCTTACTTTGATCTGTTCTAAGGTTAATTTAGCTTCGGTACCTAAAAACACTTGGTGGTTAGACTTTGGTGCTACTACTCACATAAGTGTTTCTATGCAGGATTGCCTGAGCTACCGAAAGCCAAGTGATGTTGAAAGACACATCTTTGCGGGCGACGGACAATCGGTAGATGTGGAAGCAATTGGGCACTTTAGGTTGTTGTTAGGAACTGGTTATTATTTGGATTTAAAAGATACTTTTGTAGTACCGTCTTTTAGACGGAATTTGATTTCAGTTTCTGTATTGGACAAATCAGGTTATTCTTGTTCATTTGGAAACAATCAATTCAGTTTATCTTTTAATTCAAATGTTGTGGGAACTGGTTACTTAAGTACTTATGATAACATATATTTGATCGATACAATTGCTTCTTATAATGAATCCTTGCATGTGGAATCACGTGGTACTAAGCGTAAATTAAATAAGGAAAATTCGGCGACATTATGGCATAAGCGCTTGGGTCATATCTCAAAAGGTAGAGTTGAGCGTCTTGTGTCTGATGACATTTTGGATTCACTTGATTTTTCGGACTTCAACGTATGTGTTGAATGTATCAAGGGAAAACAGACCAAAGTTAAGAGATTAGGTGCCAACAGATCTTCGGATGTCTTAGAATTGATACATACGGATATTTGTGGGCCATTCCCTACGGAATCCTGGAATGATCAATAATATTTTATATCATTCATAGACGATTACTCACGTTATGGGCACCTATATCTCATTCATGAAAAATCTGAGTCTCTGGACATGTTCAAAGCATATAAAGCTGAAGTTGAGAATCAACTCAACCGAAGAATTAAAACCGTTAGATCTGGTCGTGGTGGTGAGTACTACGGCAGATATGATGGTTCAGGTGAACAACGTCTAGGACCATTTGCTAGATACCTAGAGGAATGCGGTATCGTCCCACAGTACACCATGCCGGGTTCACCTAGCATGAATGGTGTAGCTGAAAGACGAAACATGACTCCTAAGGATATGGTAAGAAGTATGATTGCTCATTCTTCTTTACCAGAGTCACTCTGGGGAGAAGCACTTAAGACAGCAGCTTACATTCTGAATAGAGTACCAAGTAAAGCAGTTGCTAAAACACCTTATGAGCTTTGGACTGGTCGAAAGCCCAGTTTAAAGCATTTACATATTTGAGGATGTCCAGCTGAGGTAAGGTCTTATAGGCCAAATGAAAAGAAATTGGACTCCAAAACAGTTAGCAGCTACTTTATTGGGTACTCTGAACGCTCTAGGGGCTATAAGTTCTATGATCCCACACTAATGAATATTTTTAAGACGGGAACAGCAACATTCTTTGAGGATGTTGAGTTTGGGGGAAGAAATAAGGTTAGAGACATTGCTTTTGAGGAGGAATTAGCATCAGATCCAATCCATACAGTTACTTTTGACAATATTCAGGTTCCTATACATGTTATTGCTCAAGAAGTAAATCCGGAACCTCAAGATGACAATGTTGTACAACTCCCTGTTCCAGAAGAACAAACTCAACAACCTCAAGAACCAGTGCCATTAAGAAGATCCACGAGAGAAAGGAGAAATGCTATTCCAGATGATTATGTTGTATTTCTCCAAGAACATGAGGAAAGTAGTGGAATGTTAGAAGATGATCCAATCAACTTCCTTCAGGCCATGTAAAGCTCTAACTCTCAACAGTGGATTGATGCCATGAATGAAGAGTACAAGTCTATGCAAGACAATAAGGTTTGGGAACTTGTCCCATTATCAGAAGGTGCAAAACCAATTGGTCGTAAATGGATTTTTAAAACCAAGCGGGATGCAAACGGTAATGTGGAGAGGTATAAGGCACGTCTTGTGGCTAAAGACTATACTCAAAAGGAAGGCATTGATTATACAGAGACTTTCTCTCCAGTTTTATCGAAAGACTCATTCAGAATAATCATAGCACTTGTTGCTCATTATGATCTTGAGTTACATTAGATGGATGTTAAGACTGCATTTCTCAATGGCGACATTGATGAGATGATTTATATGGTGTAACCAGAAAACTTTGTGTCTGGAGACCCAAAGAATATGGTTTGCAAATTAAGGAAATCCATCTATGGACTCAAGCAAGCTCCTCGTCAATGGTATCACAAGTTTCAACAAATAATTATCTTGTTCGGTTTTGAGATGAACATTGTTGATGACTGTGTATATCACAAGTTCAGTGGGAGTAAGTATATCTTTCTGGTTCTGTATATCGATGACATATTGCTTGCCACTAATGATATAAGCATGTTGCACGAAACCAAGAGATTTCTATCAAAGAATTTTAAGATGAAAGATCTTGGGGACGCCTCTTTTATATTAGGGATCCAGATACATCGAGATCGCTCTCGGGGTATTCTTGGATTATCACAAAAGTGCTATATCGATAAGGTACTTAAAAGATTTGGCATGCAAGACTGTAGACCAGGAGATACCCCTGTTGCTAAAGGAGACAAGTTTAGTCTCAATCAGTGCCCTAAAGGTAACCTTGAAATTCAGGAAATGCAGAAGATTCCTTATGCTTCGGCTGTAGGAAGTCTAATGTATGCTCAGGTATGTACGCGTCCGGATATTGCGTATATTGTTAGGATGTTAGGCAGATACTTAAGCAACACTGGTATGGATCATTGGATAGCAGTCAAAAGGGTTATGAGGTATCTTCAGAAAACAAAAGATTACATGCTCACATACAGAAAATCAGAAAATTTGGAGGTCATTGGGTATTCGGATTCTGATTTTGCTGGATACCAAGATAGCAGAAAGTCTACATCAGGCTACATTTATATGTTAGCAGGAGGAGCTATATCATGGAAAAGTGTTAAACAGACACTAGTAGCTTCCTCCACTATGGTAGCAGAATTTGTAGATTGCTATGAGGCATCCAATCAGGGAATATGGCTGCGAAATTTTATCACGGGACTGCATATTTTGGAAAATATTGAAAGACCACTAATGTTATATTGTGATAATAAATCAGCAGTAATGTATTCCAATAACAACAGGAGCTCAATTAAGTCAAAATATATTGACATTAAGTTCCTGGTTGTGAAAGAAAGTGTACAGAGTGGACAGATATCCATAGAGCACATTGGGACAAACTCCATGATAGTTGATCCTCTTACTAAGGGATTACCACCCAAGGTCTTTCATGAGCATACTGCTCATATGGGTGTGGTAATATTTGAGGATATTATGATTTAGTGGGAGTTTATAATTATGGTGCTTTATGTTTGGTTGTATTGTCTGATCAGAATAAAGTATTCACTTAAGACACTCTGTTACATTATGTTTGGTTTTGACCTCATTAAGGAGGACCAGTTGAAAATAGACATGTATTGATCACATTGCATGTAATTTTCATGCTGCACATCCATGTTTGATCTATGTCATTTGATTGTATTGGTATATGTGACCATTGATGGGTTTAGTTATGATAAATGTGACGAATGTCGTTTTGATCCTATATTGATATAGTCAATGGACGAGATTGTTCGGAAATACCTTTTCAGTGATAGCAATTTTGAGCTCATAAGGTTATACACAATTTAAGGAATCATATGGTGCCCAAGTGGGAGATTGTTGGATTTAATCTAATAAATCTATTTGTGGGCACATATGATTAATCAATGTGTATTGCTATCTTTTAGGATAACCCACTGAAGTGATCAATTAAGTTGGGTTAATGAGTATTTAAATAAATCATGGGGTTATATGTGCAGATACCAGGTTGTAATTGTGATTTGTTGAGGGGCCAAATTGCAAAAGTACAACATCTATAAATAAGGGGTTATGATCCCTAATCTAGGGTTACATTCTCTAATTCTCTTCACCCCCATCTAGAGAGAGAAATTCGGATTTAGAGAAACCCTAAGGTTAGAAGATCATCAAAACCCAAATCAAGATTTCTTCTATGGATTCAGGTATAAGCTTCCGCTCGTTTATGTTTCTTTTAATCTCTTTGAATTAATCATGGCTATATGGTTTTAAGATCTCAAGATTTAGTTCAACATGGACATCTTCTGGTCTACCAATTGTCCAATAAATATCACCCACTATTTTAATTTGCTACCCCTTTTGACCAACTTTAATTTGTTCACCGTCAGAGTATCTCACCAATCCCTGCCCATTAACAAGCTCTAAAAGGACATGAAAACACCTACCTCAAATCTCAAATGGGATACAGCAAGCAAAGTACACTGTATCAAGAGATATTTTTAGGAGACAGTGATAATCTGAGACGCTTAAGTTGCCTGCACTTCCAAGGACCAGCAAGAGAGATTCTCACGGAAGAACCTGGCATTGAGTACATCACAACGCCAATAAGTGATATCCCACTAATCATTACAGCCAAGCATAAGATTCTTTGCATAACAACTCACAACTCGTCCTTCTACTTGTCACATCCTGTGCATTGATTCCACATATGAATAAATTTTGGGTTAGACAAAAAGGAAAGAATTACCATGATATGAGTTACAACCTTGTTATTTGGCACGCAAGATGGACGCGCAACCCATCTCCTATGTTGTGGCACGCAAGATGGGCGCGCATTTTCTTATGAGTTATTGTATTATATCTATAATCAGCTTAAAATCAATTCTCAACATTGAGAACCTTTACTTGTACGTGCTAAGTAAATGCCCAAATTAGGGAACCGCGTTGAAAAAAAGATAGGAGGAAAAGCAAGTAGGAAAGAATAATGCTTAAAGTTTAATAGAGAAGGTTTAAAATTTTTGAAGGCTTAGTAGTAAAGTTACGTCAATCTTTTTTTGATTGAAACTTTGTTAGTACTATACGACAAATGTACCATCCTTGTTCTTTTGGGTGTCAATGGCTCGTTGTAACACACGCAGTGTTAGAAAAATGAAGAAGATTAGGTTAAGATTGGGAGTGACATGGTAGCTATTAAAAAATGACATAAACTTTAAAAAAAAAATCGTTTTCAACAAAATACTTCAAAGCAATTTGATGGCTTATATTATGATCATTTTACCTTGAAGAAGGGAATTAAAATTTTTCTCTTGGAGAACTTCCAAAAAGAGTATGCAATCTCTCTATGGAATCTTTGCTCAATTGATTGAATTATATTTACAATGCAAGCCTCTCTTTAGGATTTTTATTGTCTTTTTTTCCTCTCTTTCTAGAGTGTATACTAATTACTTTTCATAATTGTCATTAGATTTGAGTTAAATGTGATCCACACGGTCCATTTATTCATAAAATTATGAAATATTTTTAGGATGCCATCCTTTCCCTTTCTTCTTTATCATATTCTGTGCTAACTAGCTTTCTTCTCTTTTTCCTAATATGGAAACAACTCCATCTCCTAATGTGAAACATTGTTCTTTGTTAATTCTTCTTTATAGTTACCCAGTACTAAATGTGATATACTTTTATAAGGAGTTAACTTAAAATAAATTAATATAAGAAGCTTATTACTAGTTATTTCAGAGTAGTTATAAAAGAAAATTAAGATTAACCTTTAAAAAACTATCATGAACTGTATGCAAATTTTCAAAAACAACTTGTCGTTAATTTTTTTACTTACATTTCATGAACTTATAAAGGTTTTTCAAAAATCTTTAGGCTCTCTCTTATTATCCCTGCAATCCTCCAACATCATCCAGGATATTTATTCTCGGCTCTTCGATCTTCATGTAGGCAAAACTTGATTATCCAAACTGATATCAATCTCCTTGTTTGTGAATTTCATCATGTGTACTTAATGATTACTGATATTAGAGTTTGTAATATAGGATGATCTTAAATACATCTGGTAGTACAGAGAGAAATCGGTGCTAATGTTTTAAAATCATTTTGTTCTGTATCAGGAAAACATTTACGTGCTTCAGAGATTTATGCCCACTTGACAATGCACTATCATTGGTGCATTAATGTGGAACATAAATCTCAATATTTACTAGATAATAAGATTTTCATTCTAATAAAACAAGTTCAACAAACAACTCATCAGAAAATTGACTAAATGGCTTCATTTTATATCACATTAGAACCATACATATACAACAAACGTGATCATAAACAAATTGCCAGGTATATTATCCCTGACAAACTTATTTACTTGTACGAAATCTTAACCAATAAATACCAACACATCACAAACTTAATTAAACCATGATCGCTTGCCTCTCTGGATCACTGAACCTGGACTCATGGAACCTGGCAATAAATGCTGATGCCTTTCGATCTACATCAGGCTCTCCAATCCAATGCTTTCGATCCTCATCACTTGGCCTGATCTTTCTTATGTACTTCGACTCCCAATCGCTCTCTTCATCTTTGTAACTAGATTTTGTTGGAAACATGCACGATGAGTGCCCACTTCCCATTATCTACCTCTTCTGTGTTTTCGTTCGTAGTTTGTCCTGAGAGAACCAAGTTGCAATATATAGGGGAAATGAGTAGGGAAGTTCCATCTTGATTCTGTCAATTTTGATGGTCAATATTGGGAGATTTGATGTTTGGCAAAAAGGATGGTGGGGATACTA
>BQKN01066908.1:306415-341771 GCA_022839385.1 Asparagus kiusianus
CCTTGCACTGCTCCTAGTACAGCCGCCTTTGCACACCTGCACACGCAACCACCAAAAGAAAATACTCCCTGTGATTTTTTTCTCCAAGCCTGCTCTTGCACGAATTCCGAAACCCTAGAACTAGGCTTTTATAGGGTAAATCTCGGGTGGGCCGGCCTCTTTGTCCACTGAATAAAACAAAGTTCCCACAAGTTCACCTGCTCTCACATGTCCGTTGGTCCCCACCGCGATCTCTTCACGAGATTTTCAAAAACCTTAGCCTCCCCTGCGCACCTGTGAACAAAATTCTTTGTTCACATGGGTATGGTGGACCCCACAGCTTTCACCAATCAACAATTCTCCACCTCGGCGAAGTTTTCCCAAAACTGAGCTGAAACCAACAAAACCAAATGTCTCACTTGTTGTGTCCAGTACGAAGTGAAACAATTCACGACAACGGACTCAATCCATAACAAATCGAGAACCCAAATGAGAGTGCAAACACTCTCCAAATGTCGGTATCAACTCACCAAATCGATCTCACCCCATCAAAATCCAACCCGGCTGCATCATAAAGACTGCCTACGTATCCTCTTGCCCAAGGAATCAAGCCGAACCTAGTTTACCCAAATGGCCGCAAATGACCTTAATCCAATAGAAGAGTTCGCAACCCTTCTCCAATATCATCAACTCTGCGGCTGATAGCACCTCCAATGGCCTCAAACACCTCCACCTGAGGTGAACCAATGGCCATATCCAAACTGCATCTATCAGCTGCATTCGAATCAGAACCCAACTCATCATCTGCATCCAAAACAAATTGATCCCTTAACTGTGTCACCTCAGCTGGAATCCCAAATGATGCAGTATGATCTGGAGTAATTTTCACCCAATATGGAGTAGCATCAATCTCCACCCGCTGCGATACCTCTAAGGTCTGTCCAAAACTCTCCACCTGCTGAGAGTCAAAAGCTCCCTTATTGAAGCCTTAACCAAAGTGACACTACCAGACCTATCTTCCAATAGAGTTTTACCTCCAATCACAGTAGTTGACAACTCTTTAATAGGATGACCCAAATATGTCGAAGCCTCTGTCCAGAAACTCTTCTGCAAACCATTGCTCGACCACCAACACCGTTCCTCCTTCAGCAAGGCACGGTTCTCCAAATTTGTCACCCTATCTAGTTGCCCCAAGATTTCCTTTCTAACGAAGTGTCTCACAATGCCGTGAGCTCGGCTCCAATACAGAAATAGGTCCATCTTATACCTCCTACCAAAATCAGAATGAAGTACCTACTCCTTTCTGTCTATCACACACTTCTTCAATCTGTTGGATACTACTAGGACTTTCTCCAAAGGGGATTTGGTTGCAACCCAAACATGCCTAGAATAGCCACCAACAAAGGAAACCAAACGTCTATTACCTCCCAATGATACCCCCTTAGAAGGCCCCCTGTAGGCTGTCTAAAAATCAAAATAGATAGTTTATCCCCCATCAAACACCGATGATGGAAGTTACAATCTGACGACTTCCAGAAGACTATAATTTGAAGACTTTCACGTAGATCGCTGAAGGTTACAATCTGACGACCTTCACGACAACTGATGAAAGCTCTTATCAACAGCCTTCACAATCAACCTCGGGAGTTACAATCTGACAACTCTCATATTTTCGAGCAGCCAAGGTGAAGATCACTCAACAATGGTCTTTACAACGCTCTACAGAAGAGGTTACAAGCCAACCAACTTCTTCTAAAACGCGGAAGTCATCCCCGCGTTACAATTCTGGAAGTGCACCCGACCTCAGCGTTTCCAAGCTACGACAAGACAAACGCAAACGACCTTCGCGTTCTTGAGGTTCAACCAACACCCGACCTCAGCGTTTCCAAGCTGCAGCAAGGCAAACGTGAGCGACCCTCGCGTTCTGGATGTTCAGCCAACACCCAACCTCGCGTCTCATTTCTAAGACGCGAGTTTAGGGTCCCGAACGCCAACGTGGGCGTTTGACTCGTTCAAGCAAGAGCTGAACGGTTGCAGGAACCGTTTTTCCTCCACGATCTGAGGGATTTTCGCCCCACTTGGGAGCGGATTAAGGGGGCGGTTACACCCCTCTCAACCCTATTATGGAGAGAATTAAGGGGGCAGTTACACCCCTTAATTCCCTATAAATAGGGGTAAACTCAACTGAGTTCAGGTCCTTTTCTTTTTGGCTGGCTTTTGGAAACGAAGACTTGGCAGCAAAGGGGGATCCTTGGAGCATTTCTGGAGCTTGGGAGATCTGCAACGAGGAGCTTCTTCATCCTTGGCTTACAACCGATCTTCGGTTCAAAACAACTCTTTTACAGAGTTCTTCAAAACTCGTTCAGAGTTATCAACTCGTCCAGAGTTCTAAAACTTGCCACGCAAGTTTTCCACAACGTCAAATCGTGAGGAGAATACATCGTTCTAGTGAATCAAAACGTCGGATCGTCAACTGAGAGCAAACTCGACGCGAGCATTCGAGGGAGGCACTCCATCGCCACCGTGAAGAACCCAGTTTTAAACAAAGGAGAAAACCCAATTTGTTTTCTTCTCTTTTGTAATCAAGTTGTAATCAGAATTAAAGGAATTCAATTCAATTTTCTTTTATTCTCTTTATTACAATTTTTCCTACATACACCCCCAAACATCCACGTGAACTCCTTCAGAACGACCCTTAGCACGGTGAATAGAGGTGCCAAACCTCACCTCGGTCTTCTTGCTCACATCAACATGTTCACTAGACTTTAAATTGCAGGTCTTTACACCCTCTTTCAATCTATGCGAGGAATCAATACTGGAATGATCAAGCCCCAAATGCTGCAGTCTAGTCGAATCAATAGTAGTCGTCAGCTCTCCACCTGTCACTATACCTCCAGTCAAGTAATACAGGTTATTCTTCCTGACGCCCTTCATCACAATATGAGAGTCTTCCACAATCTTGAGAACCATGTCCTTAATTCGAACATTCAGACCCTCTCCAACCAAAGCTCCAATTGAGATCAAGTTCTTCCTCAAAGAAGGAACATATCTCACATCATTTAACTCCTTAACAGTCCCGCCAAATATTTTTATGCGAATTCTTCCTATCCCAAGGATCTGACATGCACGGTTATCAGCCATGTACACCGCACCACTATCCACCAGCTTCTTAAAACTAAAGAACCATTTCCTTCTAGGGCACACATGATAGGTCGCACCACTATCCAACATCCATTCAGATTCCTCCGAATAGCTATCTGTAGGACTGATAGAAAGAGAATAAATAGAAGAGTCAAAATTATTACCATCCGATACGATGTTTGCTTCTGATGATGGTTGCTTTCCTTTTCCCTTCTGCTTATTCTTCATCCATTCGTCGAGCTTTGGGCAGTCTTTCTTCTAATGACCAGTCTTCTTACACCAAGCACACTGATCTTTTCCTACTCTAGACCGTGACTTCCAATTCTTTCAGTTTGGACCCTTCCCTCTTGCGGCCAACGCCTCTGCTACCGACTCAGTCGAAGTCTCCTTATCCTTCTTCCGAAGCTGATAATTCACCAGTGCAGCAGTGACTTCACTATACGAGAGGGACGCCTTTCCATTAATCAGAGTAAGAACAAAGGTCTCATATTCCTCGTCGGGCAAGGAACTCAATAATAGCAACGCCTTGTCCTCATCTTCAATTATAACATCCACGTTCGCCAAATCCGCAAGAAGCTTCGTGTAGTGGTTCATGTGATCTCTAATAGAGGTTCTCTTCTTCAATCGATAAAGTCTCCTCTTCAAATGCAAGCGATTCTCAATACTCTTTGTCAGATACTTGCTTTCGAGAATCTCCCAAATCTTTTTCGCAGAAGTCTCATTCATCACATCATATTTTAGATCTTGAGTCAAACAAGACCTAATCACACCACACGCCGTTCGATTCATCTTCTTCCAAACCTTCTCTTCAATCTCATCCGGCTTGCCATCTAACTCTAAGGTATCCTCCAAATTCTACACGTTCAGCGCATCCAAAACCTCGCATCTCCATAATCCAAAGTTGTTTGTGCCATTAAACTTCTCCACATCTATCTTCATAGAGTGTATATTCAAACTCTGAATGGTCTTCGCGCCAGAAGCACCATCATCGACACCTGAAGCACCTTCTTTCCCCGATATCTTTCTCAACGCACCAACGAACGAAGAATAGATCCAAAACTAAAAAATAGAGTCTTTATCAAAAGATCCCACCTTTATCACCAAACGAAGCCCTAGACGAACTTCCAAATTGATCTACTCCTCCAAATAGCCCAAGCGTAACCTGGCTCTGATACCACTTGTTGTGCGCAGCGAAAATTTCGCCAGAGTTTCTGGTGCACAATAATAGAGAAAGATCCCAATAAGAATTTTCGTCTCACCAAGGAGACAAGAATTTGAAGCGGATATCTCAACAAGGTGAGATATCGGCTCTTCCTCTCATCAGTTCTAGGACTGACCTGTCGAGGGATCCTAAAACTATTACAATGGTCACAAATACAAACAAACCAATTTTACGTGGTTCGGCAAACTGCCTACGTCCACGGGGCAAGGAGGAGGATCTACTAATAGAGGGAAAGAGAATACAAATAGGGTTTACAATCTCTCAAACTAAACCCTCAAACAATCTCTTAATCTCTCACAAAAGGACAGCAGGCAAATTCCCAAAGAACAACTGCCAAAACCCAAAGGACAACAGTCTGCGTTTGCCCTCTGCAGCAACGAAACCTTCTTTTACCCAAAAGTCGGCTCCTTGCACTGCTCCTAGTACAGCCGCCTTTGCACACCTGCACACGCAGCCACCAAAAGAAAATACTCCCTGTGATTTTTTTCTCCAAGCCTGCTCTTGCACGAATTCCGAAACCCTAGAACTAGGCTTTTATAGGGTAAATCTCGGGTGGGCCGGCCTCTTTGTCCACTGAACAAAACAAAGTTCCCACAAGTTCACCTGCTCTCACGTGTCCGCTGGTCCCCACCGCGATCTCTTCACGAGATTTTCAAAAACCTTAGCCTCCCCTGCGCACCTGTGAACAAAATTCTTTGTTCACATGGTATGGTGGACCCCACGGCTTTCACCAATCAACAAGTTTCTTGCTCGTTGTACTTAAATACTACAAGTTGTATTTTGCTATAAAAAAATACCATAAAGTCAATGGTTGCATGTTTGTACCTTCTATCTATTACATAAAAAAGGTAATATTCTCCATTGAATTCCCATGTAAGTCTCATATGGCTGGTTTTGAACATTTCTACCCTTTTATTGCTTTTAATTTATAGTTTATAATGAAGCCATTCTCTTTTTCATCCCTCTTTTAATTTAAAAACTAATATTTTTGTGCATACCATGCGCGCATAACACAAAAAAAAAAAAAAAAAAATTGAAGCCATTTCGGTTTGATTTTTACAGTGGTGAGAGCATTTTGTTATTTTTGGCAACTGTGAAGGTGTTTATTTTGATTTCAAAATGGAAGCGTATTCCTAGAGCTTATGAAAATTTAACACATAAATTAGAAGTGTGGCTTTTCTTAAATAATAGTATAGAAGTAGTAGTTAATGGTGGGGCTGAAGAAGATGGAGGAGGGGTTGAAGAAGATGATGAATTTGGTATTGGGGGCGGAGGAGGAGCCGTCGAAGGAGGAGCGGTAGTGGAGGGAAAAGGAGGGGGAGGTGTATCTGAGGGATTCAGATCCTCTCTACTATCTAAAAAGTAGTAGAGGAACCATTACATAATCACAACCATTGATTATCTAGTTAGTGGTTGTGATTTTTTCTTTTAGTACAAATTAGGAATGAGTGCAATACACGGGGATGTGATAAATATTATAGTTAGATTGTATCATAACCGTCTATTAAGTAATCAACGATTGAGATTAAAAATAGTGGTGTCTTTATTACCTTTTTATAGTGGAGAGGATCCAAAATCGTATCTGAAGGGATTAGGGATCAGAGGTGGCATTAGGAGGCGGAGGAGATAATGAACAAAAGGAGAAGAAGCCACGAGTTCCTTCAATACTAATCCCTAACTCAACCACACAAGTTCCATCTAAAAAATCCATCGACTGAAATTTTTCACCCGTACAAATCTCTGCCTTTTAATTAGGCTGAATATTCCAAAACCCCTATTAACTTTGAATGATTATCAGACAACCCCTCCTAACTTTGAAAATATCAGAAACTCCGATTAAGTTTAAGGGTTATTGGAAAGCTCTGCTAACTTTATGATTTTATCAGAAAACTCTCCTTAAATTATAGGAGTCTCTGATAAAATGTCTAAGTTAAATGAGATTTCCGAAAAAAAAATCTTAAAATTAAAGGGCAGTTTTTTGATAATCCCTATACTTTATGTGTATTTTTTTTTTATATTTTCAAAGTTATGGGGCGTTTTCTGTTAATCATCTAAAGTTAACGAGGTTTTCTGATATTTTAGCCTTTCAATTATCATCTCGACCGAAAATCCCAAATCTACAGAAATGAACTCAACAAGGGGGAAATTGGTTCTCACCATCTGATTCTTATTGGACAGAGTTATAAAACCATAGAGTATGGATCATTTTCTCACAATGCAAACATAATTTCAATAATTTATATAATATAATCATTAAAGATGTGAGAATCTACCGTTTCGTCCGCTAGCACCAATGACGAATACGGTGCTTCTAGAGAAATCGGCCATGGCTCAGACTAAGAAAGTGCCGTTGAGAGGTTTAATTTAGGGGAAGGATATTTTTGTCTTTTTATGTAAAAGTTTTGGGTGCTAGTTAGATTTAAATGGTGGAAATTTTATGGTATTTTTTTACTAAAATAGAACTTGTGGTATTTAAAGTGTAACAAGTAAAAAATTATATGGTATCAACAATAGCTTTTAATGTTCCATAAAAAGGGGAAAATCAATGAGTTTTTAAATTATTTCTCCTCTTTTATATTATTTCTTTTTTTTATATTAGAATAGGTAAAAGAATAAGAAAAATTCAAAATTAAGCATTTAAAACTTTAATGAGTCTTAAATTACATATAAATCGCCCTCTAAAACACATATAAATCAAGTATTCATATGAAAAAAGTTTGATTTTAATATGAATACCTAGTTTAAAAGGGGTTTTCAATGTTAGTCTCCCAAACCTTTTCAATGTTAGTCTCCCAAACCTTTTCATACTTCCGCATTAGTCTCCCAAATCTTCAAATTTTAAAATTAATCTCTCAATTTGTTTAACTGTTTAGAAATTAGCTCCCATAATTAGCACCATGCTGAATATTTGGAGACTGTTTTCAAAATTCTTAAAAACATTTGAAGGACTAGTCCAATATGTGAAAATTTGGGGATTAGTTTCAGAAGACATAAAGAACTGGGGGACTAATTGGAAAATAAGAAGGATGGTGCTCATTCAAAATATAAAGAGGGGCTTGAGTTACAATTTTCCTCCATTTAAAACATAAAACTCGCATACGGAGGGCCCGTACGTAGAAAATCAACGAGATATTGTTATCATTAAAATCGATTACTTTACTCCTGTACTCCATTTGGCTACCTTTTAATTTTCGGCTAAATACCCATATTGGTATTTTAATTCAACCCTATTTCTCAATAAGGTATTTTAATTAGACAATTCGGCGATAAGACATTTTAATTGAATAAAAATACCATTTAGGTCCTTTTTCTCGTCGGCGGCCACTTTTCCGGCGAGAACTCATCACGTGCGTTGCACGTGGGGCTTAATCTGTGTTTAACCCTCTACTGTTCATCATCCCCCGCCTCTCTCTCTCTCTCTCTCTCTCTCTCTCTCTCTCGTTTTCTCCTTCCCGAACCCACGTCCACCGCCGCTCCTCCCCTCGACCACCGCTCCGGCCTCCGTCGGGCAGTCGGGCAGTGCTGCAGGAGGTCACGACGAGGCCTGGTCGTCGGCAGGGGGGTTCGACGGGCACGGTTGCTGGAGGCGGTTCGGGGGCTGACGGGGGTGAATCTGGTGGAGGGAAGGTGGAGGCGGGCTTGGCCAGCAAGGGGCAGCGCTGTGGGCGGATCTCGGCAGGGGGAAGGGCGGCGACTCAGGCGGTGGTGGCGATGGGGGCTGCAAGGCTTGGGCGCGGTGGCTGTTTGGGTGGAAGAGAGGAGAGAGAGGAGAGTGGGTTGAGGCGGCGGGCTGATGATGGAGGCGGAGCGGGGGTGACCTCGGTTGAGGGCGACGGAGGCCGGAGCGGTGGTCGAGGGGAGGAGCGGCGGTGGACGTGGGTTCGGGAAGGAGAAAACGAGAGAGAGAGAGAGAGGCGGGGGGATGAGTTCTTAAACACAGATTAAGCCCCTGCCACGTCAGAAAACAGAGCCACATCAGCTTCTTAAACACAGGTTAAGCCCCACGTGCAACGCACGTGATGATTTCTCGCCGGAAAAGTGGCCGCCGACGAGAAAAAGGACCTAAATAGTAATTTTATTCAATTAAAATGTCTTATCGCCGAATTGTCTAATTAAAATACCTTATTGAGAAATAGGGTTGAATTAAAATAACAATATGGGTATTTAGCCTTTAATTTTCTATCGACTTTCAGTTTCAGCAGAGGGAAAAGAAATCCAGTCAAATCTCGGGAAAAAGCCCTAGAATTTCTTCGATCCCTCTCTCATGGCCTCCAATCCTAGCTCTGGGGTTCCCAAGGTACGTTCTTTTAATCCAAGCCCTAGCCCTAACTCTGAGCACCATTCACGGTAGTAATTTCTTGGAGCTATTGTGCATTTTCATTGGTATTTAGGAATTCGTGATGCGACTTCTGAGGGTTTGAAATTAGGATTAGTATCTTTTCGTACGGTGGTAGTCTGTTGTTTCTTTCACTGTATTAGACGAAACTGTTAATGTTGAAAGAAAACTGATACTTTTGGATCAGAATCTTTTAGATCTGATAGAAACGTTCTATGTAATTAAATTTGTCACAAATGGTTGGATGTTAAGGCTTTTTTATCCCCTTAGGAATCAGTTTTAGAGTGCACAAGCAAATATGAGCTATTTGCTCGATACTAGTTTGAAAGATGATTTTGTTACACTGTAAAATGGATCACACGACTGCAAAAACTCCAGAAAAGATGTCTTTTTGGGGCAACGGTGAGGACTGATTTTCTTGAATGTAGGCATTGTGTTACTACTAAGGTGCATGTGGTCCGGATACGACTCGGACATGATATTTACCATATCTGTATCCACTTACCAGTTACCAATCACAAATACGGATACAGATAAGTCTTGGTAAAGAAAATTCATATCCATATCCGCTAAAATTGAAGATGGATATGGATATGCATGCAAATATATAAGCGGATACAAAACGCATGTGAAAAAAATATAGTTCATTTCATATCATACAGGAGAGTTCATTAATATGTTCGTTATATATCTGAATAGCTAAGATTAGATGTCTTGACCATTAAAATTAACCTCAAATCCATTAATCAAAAGATTACAATTGTTTCACAATATGACTAATATATATTTGAATATTGGGGCTATGGATCTAGATATTTCATAGCATAACCATATCCATAATTATGTCCTATCGGTTACAAATTTTAGTAACCATATCTGTATCCTAACAGATACAAATACGAATATTTCGTCGGATAGAGATATTTTTTAGCACCCCTAGTTACTACGTTTTTTTTAAGTTAACATGTGTAATTCTCTAGTTATGCATATGGAGCTCTTTTACACTTGATGCAAGGCATGAGTGGTCATTTCAAATGGATTTATAGTGGCAGGTACTCTTACTAGATGCTATTTGGTGGAGTAGCACAATGTAGAAAATGAGAAAATACATTGTTGTTTATGGATCAACTAGAACTAGGCATAAATAAATTCATAGTTTAATCTAATAACTAAATTGACTTAATACTCTATGCATTATTCTCAAAACTAAATGTGGATGTTGCATTGTAATCATAGGTTATGTACACTGTTATAAATAGCGGTAAATAGCCCCGCAATAGCGGCGCTAATAGCGTTAGCGGTCCCTTCCTGCGATGCTATCGCCCGCTACGCTATCACGTAATAGCGGTGATATATTGCGGAATATGTCTGTTCGCAAAAGCGGCCAATAGTGTGTCATAACGGTAAATAGTGAGCGATTGCATTCGAAATTTGCTTTTTGACTGTTATTTAAAAACAGTTTGAGGCTTATTTTTTTAAAATTGAACTCAACCCTTGACCATTGCATTCCACAGTCTCCTGAGATTTTTAGCATACTCCCGTCATCTCTCATAACCTCTGGCACTTACATTGATACTTCCTCTCACCTCCTTTACCGTGAGCTCTCCTTAGGACAGTCCTGTCACCGCTGAGCTCTTCTTCTCGAAGACGATAGTTTTTTGACTCCTCCAGTTATCTTCGGTATTACGTGAAGGGTACATGTCTATTTCATGTTTAGGATCTCTTTAAATCATCCAATATGTACTTTTAGATTTCTTAGATTTTTTTAAAATTTTTTAGTATTTATACATCTAAATTATATCACTATTTGACTTTGCGTTTTTATCGTTATTTTATCGCAATAGCCCGAAATAGCCTTAGCGATGCCTCACCGCTACGCGATGCTATCCGCTATCGATATCCTTGGTTATGTATTTGATGAGATTGTTTTCTCATTGAAAAATGTAAGCACATATACAAAAAAGGAAAACTAATACGTGCATCCAAGCCTCTTGGTCTTTCATATTAGTGGTTAGCAAGAAAAAAGAAATTGCAAAAAGTAGAGAAGGAAAGAAAGAAAGAGCCAAACAAAAAAATGAAGAGAAAAAAGTAAATAAAAAAGATCACAAAAATAGGAAATCATGACATGTTCTATTTTTGTCACTCTTTTTGCCGATAGTTGTTGCTCGCAAGTCGCAGATATGAGAGGTGCTGCTTTTTGTCTCTTTTTAAAACATGTCATTATATATGATGGATGGATAGATGATGTGCATGGATATTGTAAGAATCATACATTGGGATAATGTTAGAAACCCCCTCAATTACCGGCAGTGTTTTAAAAACAAATGGCGAGGTCAAGGTGATGAGGTCTTATGTTGCCCTAAGCAATAGACGCCAAAAAAGGCCCTGGTTAATCAAGGCGATAAATATTCAAAAAATTTATAAACATTACAAATAATATGCAAATATCAATAAAAAGCAACAAGACAAATCAATCAAAGCCAAAATTTCAAAGTCACAAATCTTATAGATTATAAACCATCTAAATGAAGTAGTACGTAACACTATTGAATAATAATTGTAACTAGTAACTGCTAACACATAATTAAGCAACAAACTTTGAACTTTAAGGTTCAAATTGTGGTATGTCCTCAGAATGATATAGGTAATAAAGTACATTATAACAAAAAATAAAATAAAAATCAACTAAGAAAAAAAGAAACACAACTTCAATAACAAAAGCGAACTTTAATTTATTGGACACTTTTCGCACCCTCAATATTTAGAAACTGAGACAAACATATTGCACATTACATCACATGCCTTGGGCGAGTGCCTGAGTTGCCAAAGCGAGGTCATAAGGCGCCAAGGCGAGGTCATTATGCGCCAAAAGGCGTTTGCCTAAGTAACCTTCATTGCCTGCCAATACACAAGGCGCTAAGTTACAAGAACCCCTCGCCTGAGCGCCTAAGGCGCTTAAAACACTAATTTTGGGAGTGTCTCACAAAAACCTTGACTAATTTATATCTGAGGAACTACCCTCAACCTTAGGGATGTTGTCGACAATCCCCCTCTCAACTATGAAAATATGATTTAATGCCTTCTTAGCTATGGGGTCTCTCATAAATTCCTACATTCCTATTGATCTTTTCATTTTTTAGGCAAAACTTCAAAATGTGAAATGATCGAAGTGCCCATTTGGAAAAAAAAACTCATTTCAGTTTAAAAAACCTTCCAACCATTAAACAAAGAGCTCGAGTCATTTATGATGTTTTTCCATCTCTCTTCTCTCGTCTTGCAAAAATCTAGTCTAGTGTTCTTATGGTTGAGAGGTATTTTAGTTTATTAAGCAATGTGCTTGTCACACGACACGTTAGAATTAATGGTAATAGTTAGGGGCTTAAGTAAGAAAAGTCTTGGGGATTACTTCAAACTTTCATGTTGAGGGAGGTCATCTACAACACCCATAAACTTGGTGAGGATCTACTCAGATTAAAATGATTGAGAGGTGGTTTTTGGGACACCCCATAAATGAGGGGGTTTTCTAAATTTCAACCCTTATACATTTCACATTGTCATTAAGTTACAACTCATTGTTTGATGCATCATGATGTCTAGCCTGAAAAATCCAAGCACATATATTGGAAAATGGAAAACTAAATACGTACACCAAGTCTCTTTGTCTTCCATGCAATTGGTTAGGAAGAAAAAGAAAATTGCAAAATGTAGAGAAGGAAAAGGAGACAGACAAACAAAAAACAATGAGAAAAAGTTAAAAAAAGATCACAAAAGTAGGATTGTAGGAAATCAATGGTATGTTCTGATTCTGCGTACTCTTTTTGTCGCTAGCTGTTGCTGGCAAGTCGCAAATGTCAGAGAGGCTTTTCTTAATCTCTTTTTAACATGTCATCATAAATGATAGATGAATGGATGATATGCATAAATATTCTAAGAATTATACATTCGGTTAATTTTAGAAAACCCCCTCAATTATGGAGTGTCTCACAAAGACTATGACCTATGTTATCGGAAAACGGCAATTCTGGGGCCGTACCCATGTCTAATGCGTTTTGGGTGTGGTTGCGTACCTAAATGTCTTGGACACGAATGAGTTCAATTGAGGTTTCAGTTAGAAGTGGAGGAAGGAGATGAAGTGCTCCTCTATCTTTTCTTTTCTAAATTTTTTATTGTTAGTGGAATGTGTCACATGGGGGTCGAAGTGAGGGTCATGGGTTCATTGACTTTTGTCTTTTCCTTGATAGAGTTGTTAGCATGTGAGCACATGGTATATATTGCGTTATTTAGATTTTCCCCCCTTTTGTGGAAAACAAAAGGCATAGGTCTCAAAGAAATTTGTTTCATTTGGGAATTTGACATTAGGTTGAATTTAATAAAAGAACATAAAAATAATGCGAAGGTGGAATATATATATATATATATATATATATATATATATATATATATATATAATCAGCAGTGTCCTTGTATCCTATCTTTTACAAAGTTGGTGCGTCCCGTACCCGTACTTATCAAAACATGGACCATGACTAATTTAATTTGAGGAACCCCCCTCAACCTTTAAGGTTGTTATAGATTACTCCCTCTCAACATTGAAAATTTGATTTAACCTTTTTAACTATTGGGCGTCTCACAAAATCTCGTTGATCTTTACATTTCTTTAAGCAAAGCTTCAAAATGTGAAATGATCTAAGTGCTCATTTGGATAAAAACTTATTTTAGCTTAAAAAACCTTCCAAATGTTAAACGAACCGCTTGAATTATTTGTGGTGTTTTACGTCTCTCTCCTCTCTTTCTCTCTCCTCTCTCCTCTCTCCTCTCTCTCCTCTCTCTTTTCTCTTGTCTTATAAAAATCTAGTCTAATTTTCTTATGGTTGAGAGGTATTTTAGTTTTTTAAGCTACGCACTTGTCACACGACACGTTAGAATTAACGGTAATAGTTAGGGGAGGCCTTTGGTGTCCCTTCCAGTCAAGAATTGAGGTCTCACAATCACTAGCCAATATGCTTTTCTCTCATGCCTTTCTTCGTTCATGATTCGAGTAAAATTTGTGAAAAATGTCGACTGATCCGTAGACGCGGACGAATTATGGTGATTTGTTTCAATCCGAGACATAAACAGAGACAAGGATAATCTTTCTAATGTTTATCAAGGGCATGAAAAAAAAGGATTTGTTTTAACATGAAATGGATATTATCCCCGTATCTTTATGTAAATTTCTGATTCATATTTATGAGATGGCAAAATATGACAAAACCTATACCGAGAATTGGTTCGCGTAGGAATGGACCTATTGGTTTACGTAAGAATGGACGTAGAATACCAAAAGGGGTTATTCATGTTCAAGCGAGATTCAACAATACCATTGTAACTGTTACAGATGTACGAGGTCGGGTGGTTTCTTGGGCCTCCGTCGGTACTTCTGGATTCAAAGGCACAAGAAGAAAGACACCCTATGCTGCTCAAGCAGCCGCCTCAAATGCTATTCGTACGGTACTTGATCAGGGTATGCAACGAGCAGAAGTTATGATAAAATGTCCTGGTCTCGGAAGAGACGCAACATTACGGGGTTTTGGGGTTTTTTTTTCAAACTTTCATAGTTAGGCTGGTGGGGTGTTCATCTACAACACCCCCAAGCATGATGAGGGTCTTCTCAAATTAAGCAACGTGCTTGTCATATGACACGTTAGAATTAATAGTAATAGTTAGGGGCTTAAGTGAGAAAAGTTTGGGGGTTATTTCAGACTTCCATAGTTGAGGGGTCGTCTACAATATCCCTAAACTTGATGAGGATCTACTCAGATTAAACTAGATGAGAGGTTTTTTTTGAGACACCTGATAGTTGGGTGGGCTTTCTAACATTTCACATTGTCATCAAGTTGCAACTCATTATGTGATGACTCATGATCTCTAGCTTGAAAAATGTAAGCACATATATCAAAAATAGAAACTTCATCCAAGTCTCTTGGTCTTCCATAGGAGTGGTTAGCAAGAAAATGAAATGGCAAAAAGTAGAGAAGGAAAAGACAAAGACAAACAAAAATAAAGAGAAAAATGAATAAAAGAAGATCACAATTCACAAAAGTAAGAAATCATAGTAGGTTCTGATTCTGCGCACTCTTTTTGCTGCTAGCTATTTCTCGCAAGTTGCATATATTAGAGGTGTTGATTTTTCTCTCTTTTTAACATGTCATCATGTATGATGGACAGATGAATGATGTGCATATATATTGTAAAAATCATAAATTGGATTAATTTTAGAAAACACCCTCAATTAGGAGAGTGTCTTACAAAAACCCTGTCTAATTTAATTTGAGGAAACTCTCCTTAACTTTGGGGGTATTGTAGATAACTCCATCTCAATCTTAAAAAATTGATTTAACCTTATCTAGTTATGAGATGTCTCACAAAATGCCTCTGATCGTTACATTTTTCTAAGCAAACCTTTCTAACGTTCTTGCTTCAAAATGTAAAATGAGCTATATATCCATTTGGAAAAAACTCATTTCAGTTAAAAAAACCTTTCCACTATTAAAAGAAGAGCTCAAATCATTTACGTTGTTTTTTCAGTCTCTCTCCTCTCTTACTGCAAAAATCTATGGTTGAGATGTATCTCTTTTTAAGCAACATGCTTGTCACATGACATGTTAGAATCAACGACAATAGTTAGGGGCTTAAGTGAGAAAAGTTCATTTTCTTTTGGGGGGAGGTTATTTCAAATTTTCAAAGTTGAGAAAGGTTATCTAGAACACCCCCAAACTTGACTAGGGCTTACTCAAATTAAAATAGTTGAGAGGGGTTTTTTGAGACACCCACCCTATAATTGAATGATAACTCGTACATTTCACATGGTCATCAAGTTGCAACTCATTATTTAATTAGTCATATCTTTAGTTTGAAAAATATAAGCAAATGTACCAAATATAGAAAACTAAATATGTGCATCCTGTTTCTTGATCTTCCATAGGAGTGATTAGATAGAAAAAGAAATTGGAAAAATAGAGATGGAAATAGAGATAAAAGAAAGAGAAAAAGTAAAAGAAAGAAGATCACAAAAGTATGAAATCATGACAGGTTTTGATTCTGCGCTCTTTTTGCTTCCAGCTGTTGCTCACAAGTTGCAAATGTTAAAGATGCTGATTTCTATCTATTTTTGACATGTCATCATCATATATGATGGATGATGTGCATAGATGTTGTAAGAATCATACATTCAGCTAAGTTTATGAGCTTCCCTCAATTATAAGGGTGTCTTAGAAAATCCCTGGCTAATTTAAATTGAGAAAGCTTCCCTCAACCGTAGGGATGTTGTAGATAATCCCCTTTCAACGTTAAAAGTTTGATTTAAACTTGAAGGGTGTCTCACAAAATCCCCCTGATCTTTACACTTTTCTAAGCAAACTCTTTAATGTCTTTATTTCGAAATGTGAAAAGACTAAAATACCCATTTGGAACAAACTCATTTCAGTTAAAACACTCCAACCGTAAAAGAAGAGCTCGAGTCGTTTATCGTTTATTTTCTAACTCTACCTCCTCTCCCCTTTCTTTTCTCATCCGGCGAATACTTGTCACATGACATGTTGGAATTAACAGTACTAGTTAGGGGCTTAAGTGAGAAAAGTTTGGGGGGTTATTTTAATTTTCAAAGTTGAGGGTGGTCATCTAAACACTTCTTAACTTGATGAGAGTTTTCTCAAATTAAAATAGTTAAGAGGGGTTTTTCGAGACACCCTCATAGTGGATGGTTGTTTTTCTAAAATTTAATCCTTGTATATTTCACATTGTCATCAAATTGCAACTAGTTATTTGAGGAGTCATGGTCTTATGGTTGGAAGGATCTATACGCAAGTGATCATGCAAGATCAATACCATGATGTGGGCATGCATGATGGAGAAAAAGTTATTTTGTCCTTCATTGATGATTAATGGGAACAATTAGTTGGATTTGAGATAACTATCCTATAGTAGGATAATTTATGAACATAAGATATGTTAATCAAATAATTTGTAGAAGTGATATAATTTTGAAAAGGACGAATTTCTCAAACACAAACCCCCCGACGTTTGTCAGATGACCACTTTTAACTTTCAAAATGTCACAAAACCCCCTTAAGTTTTGGGATTCTCAAAAACTCCACCAAGTTTAAACATTTTTCAAGCATCTTACTAGCATTAATTTGGAGGGTTTTGTGACAACTTAAGGGAGGTTTGTGAAATTTGAAAGTTAGTGGGGTTTATGTCAACACCACCCACACTTGAGGGGCCTTCTCAAAAACTCTTTTAAGTTAGAAACTTAGAATAAAAGTTAGAGGTAGTAGTTGTCTGACATAACTTAAGGGGAGTTTTGTGATATTTTGAAATTTAAGGGGGTTCTGTGAGAAATGCCGAAATTTATAGACGGTTTTGTGAAATCCATCCTTTCTAATATGAGCTATTCTGATGAAAAATATGCAATAATAAGTCTTTAATTTATATATGTTGATGATATGACAGATTATATGTACATATTGAGTTGATTAAGTGAGTATATTAATAAATAATACTTATATATAAAATGCACGTGCATAAATAATACTTATATATAAAATGCATGTGCATAATGCTCATGCTGAAAATGCAATGCACGTGCTGAAAATATTGAATTGTAAAGATAATACTCCTTGAAATTAATTCAATCTCAAGAAGAAATTGTAATTTATTAAGTTGCATATTTCCTAGTTCATGAAAAATTAATTTAAAATGTCTAAAAAAGAATCAAGCGCACTAAAAGTTAATTGTAAAGAAAATTTTGCTTTGAGATGAAAAGAAATAGCGGTGCTTGAACTTAAAACTTCCTATGGTCCATGATTTGAGCTATTTCTACAGATGAATACTTATTCTCAAAATTTAAGCTCATTAATAGTTCATAGGTTACATTGAAATTTCTTTACTATAGTTCTTATATTATTTCATGCGTTAGTTATATTATATGTTGTAGTATTAATTTTGAATTAACAATAACTTTATACATAGGTTATTTCATATAGCCTAGACAATTTTTTGTTGGCATGCATGATGAAAAATATAACTTTATAATTCTTGAAACATCTTATTTGTTAAAAAATATTCATTCTAAGTTACACAACTAATTTTCTAATTTCTCATTTCCTCAAATTTAGGGAGTGCTATAGGCATACTAATTGCTTTAATTGGGATGAACAAACATAAATGACGTTTACACTCCTTACTATATTACTTAAGCTCAAAATCAAATTTTCTTAAGAGATAAACACGAGCGCCTAGCCTGCTCAATGCCCATCTAGGCCTAGGCACTGGCTGCCTAGGTCTTGAGATCGCCTAGGGGAACAAGGGATGCTTACACAGTCTGCACCGCTTTAGTCTCGGTCGTGATTTCTTCCGCTACAACCTTCACGTCCTCCAAGGACAACCTCCTTCGAACCTCCTCTGACCTTCATCACAACCTCCACCACCACTTAAACAAAGAAAGGGATTTGCTAGCCCGTTAGCGCAATGTAAGCCCTGGGAGCCACCGAGTGCAACACGTGGTTTGGCTTAATCCACTATTAAAATTGGCTAGCCAATGTTGCACTTGACTTCTTGGACTTACATTATAAATCATTCAATTACCCAATCAATATCCAAGGTGAGACTAAATCTTAGGGTATCACAATCACCAGACCTAAATTATGTAGCATCATCATTGTGGCATGATAACTGGTCTGTCCCAGTAACACCTCTAGGTGATGTGGACTCAAGAGCTGGCGACATTACAATTGGTCAGTCCTAGTATCATCAATAGGCGATGTGGACTTTAGAGGTGGTTCCTACTGGCATCTAAAGGTGGCTCCCACCACACTCACTCTATGTAACACTTAGTCCCGCATAACACTTAGCTCCATATTTTCGACTGGCTAGCTGCTCTGATGCCATTTGTCACGCTCTGGGCTGCGAGCCTATTAGCGCAATGTAAGCCCTAAGGCCTACTGAGTGCAACATGTGTTTTGGCTCAATTTACTGCCAAAACTGACTAGCCAACATTGCACTTGACTTATTAGACTTGCATTATGAATCAATCAATCACTCAAGGAATATCCGATGTGGGGCTAAATCTTGGTGTATCATAATGCGTGCTTTCTATAACTTTGACATTTATTACCTGTTATTGTAACTAAAAAAAGGAGGACCATTTAGACCCCCCACCTAGGCTCCCACCTAGGTATTCTGGGCGTAGGCTGCTTAATGCTTTCTGTAACCTCGATCACATCAAAAGGTCATGTTGTCATTTAAAGCATCACTTTTGTTGATTTCCAAATTTACCCTCATCCATTTGCATTTATCCCCTCCCAAATGTAAATGACAGTTTTGGAGTTCAACTCCATTAATCCAAATCTCACACTCATAGCTTAATCTTTACAGCTTAGTTTATATTTAGAAGGGAAACTTAAAATAGAGCAAACGAAGTAGCATCAAGAATATTTTCTAATTAGGGAAAAATGAACAGATAACCGGAAGGGCCAAAAACAATCATCCTGCTACTCAGTTGTATGAATTCTTCCTAGGACACGGTCTCTTATTATTTTAGCATTAAAGGCTCTTCCACTCTTTTGATTTTTTGTCTGAGTTTTCTTCCCTTTGTGTAGATATATCCGTATTTGCTCCTGGAAATTTTATCTTTATATGCAGCTTCATGGAGTGACATTGGTAAGGCTCTTAAGATATTTTTACCTGGCTGAAGGCTGTTTTGCCCCCTGTTGAAAACGTGGAACTAGTCAGTTAGGTTTTATAGGAGGGAGAAGAAATTGATGAACGAAGAGAAGAATAGATGGCAGCGGGATGACATTATGAAGGCAATGACGGATAAAATGAAAGGGAGAACAATAGAAAGCAAATTGATAAGTGAAACAGGGAAAGTGTATGTTACATGGAAAAGAAACAGCAATGACAGATTAAGAGGTGAAAGGGGCCAAGAAGAATAATGGAAAGCAGATGGAAGCTATAATGTTTTGACCAAAATAGCAATCCAGTGTCATTCAGTGAAACTGTCAGCTTGTTCAAATTTCACAGGCAACCTGCCTTTGTGCAGTCTCATCAGTCTAGGTTCTGCATGCCCACTTTGAGCTGATGCCATTAGATAAATTCTTTCTCTTAAGAATTTTTAAGAGGGTGTTTGGGGGAGCTTATTTGTAAAAGTTTTTAAGCTATGTTAGGTTTTGGTTTTTATGATAAAAATTATATAAAATTGCATGGGTGGAATATTAATTTGTTTGGTTAAACCTAGTTCAAGGTTGAGCTTATAAGCTTGTTTTTCAGAAGGTGGGTTACACTAGTTTTTTAAATTGAGATTTATAAGCTAACTTATTTGGTATTTTACCCAGAGGATAGGAAAAAACTGAGTTGTAAGCTACTTTGACCAAAAGATAGGCCTCCCAAACACCCTCTAAATCTTAGAGAAGAATAATTGATATTGTTCATCTAGCTGATTTTTGGTAAATACTCTGTATAACAAATGAGGAACCTTGAGCAATTGTTCCATTGCTGGATTATATCAAAGATGTAATTTAGGCATTTGACATATAATTCAGGCACTCGGCATGGGGAAATGTTTCCTAGACATGTCAACATTTCAAATTTTGACAATATGAAACACAGAATTAAAGATACAAAGCATCTTTAGGAGATTCAGGAAAGTAACATATGAAAGAGTTGTTGCTTCTAGGAATTCCTTTGACAAAGCATAAAATGAAAGGTCAGAGATCCTAAAAGCACCAATGTGACATAGAGAGGATGTTTGTTACTGCCAGGGAACCAATACATTTAGTATATGAAGTTTAGCAAAATTCACAGGTTGATTTTTGTTGGTTGCGTGAAATTGACAGAAGCCAAGTGCTGATCTCTTTCATGCATGAACAAATGAAGTTAGATCAACTGAAATTGGTGAATGAAGAATCCAGTTCCGGAGTCTGTTGGGTGTATGACATTGGCCCTTCTATGTATTGTAGCTATTCTTTTATTTCTGATCCCCAAAGGATTGGCTGGTTAATTATGGAACAGTTTTCTGGCGAGTAGTTCGCAAACTTTCTGTGATAAATATAACCTGCAATCTTTGTTAGGTGTTGATATTTCATTTTTGGCAAATGAAGATTATGCTTTGATTATTTTCCTAAATAGGTATCTTCTTTAGATGATTCAATTTGTTTTTCTGTGTGGTAGGGTCCACAAGAATCTGAAGATCTACAGAGCACTGCTGATATGACTGCATTTGTGAGTTCTCTTACTTGGTTGACATTGACATTTCACATGATAAGATCCTGCATATACTTTTTCTTCACTCTCCCTTAATTTAATAAAATACATGATAATTTTGGGATTAATTATTAGACATGCCACCATCCATGGGGATTTTTCTAATTTGACTACTAATGATTTCTCTGTAAGGAATGCTCTAGTACTCTACCATTTGAATATGTCTTGCTTCATCTTTAAACAAAAGGATTTGTTTTATTCTTGTACATACATTTTTTTCTTGGTACATTGTTAATGAAATAATACAGCACCTCTTATTTATCTCCTCTTTGTTGCTTTCCAGGTTCAAAATCTCCTACTGCAGATGGTGAGTCCATGTTTCTGTTGGAAAAGGCTTTTAATTATAAATGCAGTATACCGGACACATTTTTTATTAATTGAAAATTTGTATTGTTTGCAGCAATCCAGGTTCCAAGCCATGTCTGAGAACATTGTTTCAAAGAATATCCTTTCCACCACTTTCATTATATCTTTCGGTGTTTTATTTCCCTGAACATTTTAGCAGACTGTTTTGTTTGTTTAATTTTTTTCTTCTTTTCTTTCAATGCAATTTAGTAAAGGATAGCCATTGCATCTGGTCACTCTGATTATTCTTCACGCTTTTATTTGGCAGTTTCAAAGAATATCCTTTCCACCACTTTCATTATATTTTTCGGTGTTCTATTTCCCTAAACATTTTAGCAGACTGTTTTGTTTGTTTAATTTTTTTTCTTCTTTTCCTTTCATTGCAATTTAGTAAAGGATAGCCATTGCATCTGGTCACTCTGATTATTCTTCACGCTTTTTTTATCAGTTTTGTTTTACTCTTTCTTTTAGTTCATTATTTTTGTTGCATGTTCTGTGTGGGGGTGCTTGCATTGGTACTGAGTTCTTACCTAGGTTCTAGAAGTAGGTCGATAAACATAGACGCTTGTTCATTAAAATAGTAGTCTTGATATTTGCATTTTTCATATAAACGTTAAATTTCATCAGCAGCTATCAAACATTTGGATTTGGTAAGTAACTCTGTAGTGCATAAAGAATGAAGAAACTAAGAGAGCAATGGTTGACCTGTTGGTTTCAGAAACTTGTCCCCCCCTTGCCTATAGTCTTCTAGTTTGAATAAAAACATAATACTTAAAGTCTTAAATCTTCTTGGTTCTGTATCTTTGTGCTTCATTGATCTCACTTTGTAGCATATTCCTTAACTGCAATGCACTAGATGAGATGGGAAGCAGGATAGATGAACTGGAACAGAGCATTAATGACCTCAAATCCGAGATGGGAGCAGATACTACACCTGCAAAGGCAAAGCCTGATGAAACCAATACCGGGTCTGCTGAGTGAATGTATGTTGAGAGGAATTCTATTTGAGCAGTATATGTTTTTATAGACACTTCACTTGACTTGTTTTTTGGACAATACTGCTACGATGAGTTCGACAAGATTCTTTGTTGCGAGCGGTCTGTGATTGTTGTGGGGCTTCTTCGTATTTCTTCTGTCCTGTGTTTTGTTTTCCTTTCCACAATTTTTAGTCAAGGTAAAACCGTGCTTGCATTTTCTATGCTGTTTAAGGTGTACATTACTTGAATTTGAGACACATTTCTACTTTGGAGCCTGAAATTTAACTATCATGATCTTATGGTTAAGTAATTTACGATTGTTGGAGAATAATGTATGAGCCACAGTCGTGTTGGCAGTCGCAATCGAGATATGAACAACATATGAATGATCCACGTCCGCAGCAATCATGTTTGCTGCACAATGAAATATGAATGAATGGTCTTGGTAAAAATGGAGATGAGGAAATTGCATCATGGGTACGGTCAATATGGATACCCCCATCTATAATGACATATTGTGGTTTAACTCGGTTTGTGGTTTCTTTCGGTATGCATGATGTGCTTTTTCATTGAGAGAACAAACCAAGGCATTGTATGCTATCTTATATCAAACTCTGATTAATGATGATTGAAGTTTCTTTCAGATAGCATGTGCTCATACTACAATCATAATTGGAAAACAACCTAGTAGAGGACCTATCGAGAACCTAATAGCTATTTCAATGATCTGGGGAGCTAATTTCTAAATGACTTAACAATTGAGGGATCTAATAGCAAGTACTGCCATTTGAGGGTTTATTATCAAAATATGAAAGATGTAAGGGACTAATACCAAAAACAGATGCCATGACGAACTGATACCATCTGAGTTCTCACCATTAACAAGACAAGAAAATAGAAGCGTAATTACCAACACTAAATTGACCATGACTCAGCCGAAGTCCTCTTTTTTGTATACCTACAGAAAAATTCTAGCAAAGCACGAAGAAAACAAGTTATGGGTTCAGTTGAAAACAAGCATCTCCGGCTCCCCCTGATCGATTTCTCCGATTTAGATCCACAAAACCCAGCAACCCAAAAATGGGCCATCGCAAGATCCCAAATTTCACAGGCCTTGGAGGCCCACGGCTGCTTCGAGGTCATCTACGATCGAGTCGGGCCTGAGCTCCGACAAGAGCTCTTTGGGCGAGTGATGCCCGAGCTCTTTGATCTTCCGCTGGAGGCTAAGCAGAAGAACTCTTCTTGTTTTGGGAAGTATACGGGTTACATTGGTCAAATACCTGGATTGGCTTATGAGAGCTTGCGTGTGGATGCTGCAGCTACAGTCGAAGGGGTTCAGGGATTTGAAAGGCTCTTGTGGCCTCAAGGCAATCCAAGGTTCTGGTATGGGTTGAATTTTTTGTGAATTTTGTGTTAGTTTTCTTAAATGATGAATTGGGTTCTTTGTGAAATTGCTTAAAGTTAGAGATTGTTTAGTATGCATACAACACGCTTGACAGAATGGCTAACTGAAAGCTTTGTTAATTTTGTTTATTGTCTTTTTAACCAACATACTACCTCAAAACACCAATTTGTATGTTAGAAATACCAATTCGTACATGGCATGACATATGAATAGCAGTAAGAACAAATTGAAGATAAATGTATGATAGTTATCAATAATTAATAGGGTGAAGTTTGTAAAGTTACAATGAATATTGGGGTTTGTACACAAAGCTACAATAAGGTATTTTGTTTAGAGAAAAAGTACCAAATACTTTCAAATCTGCAGAAATATGTCATATACTGTCTGAATTCAGAAAACGATTTGCTTGTTTTAGTTTTATGATAAGTATAAGTTCATAGGGTTTATTTGAGAATAACATGAAGTTGATGGTAGTTTAGTGACGTTATTTGAAATTTTTTGGTAGTTTTGTACAACATTAATAAAATTCCTGATATTTATTTCATTGTGGTCCGATTTGAAATTTGTGATAATTTTTTAACAAAGATGGTTTAGAATTATTTTCGTAAAACCCTTGGAGTTCATGATTGTTTAGTGAAATTTACTCGGCATGCGTACAAGGAATTTGACAGAATGGCTAAGCGAAACTTGAAAATTTAACCAATTTACTATCTCAGTCTGTTAACTGATACCAAAGGAACAAATGCTAGAACTGCAAACTCCTGCACTGTATAACAACTATATTTCATACCAACAAATAAATCACATTATGCACAATAAACATCATGCTACTACTAATAAACCTGAAAGAAACACGCTCCAGGTTTATCACATTACAGATGAGTTATTGTTCATCATCGAACAGCAAGTACCCCTATCCTGATGCTTCACATCTTTTCACCCTGATCTGTCCTCAGTGGATTGATCATATGAGAACAAAGAGAAGGGTGGATTTTGTACAGGCATAAGTAACAGTCAAATGTATTCTAGTGATGTTTTGACATTGTGATAGGTTAATGTAGATCATCTTCATTGGCAGGCAAACACTCTGGCCTAGGTGCATGAGAGCATACTTTTATGCCTGAGAAGTAAAGTGGTTGTTTGATAGGGGAATTTGTAAGTAGAAATAGGGTAAATTTCACAAAAAATAAGTAACTAAATAACTAACTAAAACTGAAATTTTGGTGGTGTTGCTCTAAATCCCCTTGAATTTGTTTATTCCACTAATTCTCCCTGAATTTTAGGGGTTATTGCATGCAACCCTCTTAGAACTTTTTTATTCCTCTAAATCTCACCAAAAATCTCTCATTTAACACCCCGAATTAGCACCATCAGCTCTAATGTGTCGTGTCGCAAGCACATGACAAAAAAGATGTAAATTCCTTCTTGGCCTATAAACTACTCTTTTACTTAAAAAATTTGATTAGTTTTTCATTCAAGGCCCGGTCTTGATATAAAGGTGACTGCGACAAGTTATGAGATGGTTGGGGACACCTGAACTTAGAACTTTGTATGTGCCAAATTATACAATAGTGACAAACTTATGAGTTGGTTGAAGGATACTGAAATTCTTAAACTTGTCCTTGTATGGTACAAGACATATTGATTATAATCAATGTGTGAATCAATAATCATTATGCATCATTATGGATATGCCTTTTATTAGCATAATGTCAACTTTCTTGATACATGCTTTCACTTAAACTATATCCATGTTGATGCCGGCCACTAAAAAAGGGTATCCGCAAGTTTATTTACTTTTGGATTCTCCGAAATTTAGATTCTCAAGAAATGTATTCTAGTTGTAACATAGAAGTCCAGCATCATTATGTAGCTTACAACATTTTCTCTTTATATGATCTAGCAACACAGTATGGACCTATGCAAAGCATATGCAGGAGTTAGCAAAGATGGTTCACAGAATTGTCCTCGAGAGTTTGGGCCTAGAGAAGTATTATGATTATCACATTCAACCGAAAACATCTGCACTTCGTTTCTCAGAGTACGATGTTCCCTTGGATCAAGAAACAAAGACCGGAATGTCTGGCCACTTGGATCCAAATATGTTGACCATAATCTGCCAACATAAAGAAGGACTCGAGGTGCAAACAAAAGAGGGTGAATGGATTCGTGTTGTCCCTTTAACAAACTCCTTCACCGTCTTGATTGGGGAAGCATTTAAGGTCTCTTCTTCTTATATCTCTTCGCGACATTTTACATTATTTACATTTCCCTGTCAAATTGCAAATATTAAATAGGGTAAATTTCACAAAGGCCCCCAAAACTTTGGGCGTTTTCCACAAAACCAACCGAACTTTGTTTTTCCCACAAATTCGCCAAAACATTACAGAGTTCAAATAACTCCCCACATCTTCGACTTCAACACCCCCCCCCCACCCACCCAACACACACACTAAAAAAAAAAAACCCACGCACCGACCGAAAAAAAGCAAGGGGAAGAGGAAAAGATGAGCCACAGGAAAACAAGAAAAGAAGAGGAATTGGGATAATAAGGTCCTCCCATTGCAAGAGACCTTTTTAGCGTAGAATACCTGTTATTGGTTTCATGTGATTAAGCGCATGACTTAGAACAGCTACATCTATTGCCTAGCGATGACTAATAGGTTTTTATTGCAAAGTTCTCATCTTCTTTATAGTTTGGCCAGAAACTTGGCTGATATCTATAAATTATTCTGCTTCAGGATATCATCTACTTCGTAACACCCAGCCTTTCCTTTTTGAATGTTTTCCGAATCTCTTTCTTATTTTCCCCTCAATTTTGATCACACTCGAAAAGAAGCCTATTTTTCTTGCTGGAAAAAGATGGCGTTGACACATTTAAACTATAAGAATTCTTCGGGAAGATCATATACATTCCAGTGACTCATTGTTTTTATTTGGACTCCATATAAACTCAAGAAAAAGAACCAAAAAAGTTGTTTTTTGCTTGACCATGTTATTGTGGAATAAGTCATTTTTGATGAAAGATCTGCTAATCTTGGCCAGGTATGGACCAACGGAAAATTCCAACCTCCCATCCATCGTGTGAACATGATTGGGGATGAGAAAAGATATTCTGTTCTTTTTGCAACACGACCGAGTGATGACTATTTACTGGAACCCCTAGAAGAGCTAGTTGATGGTGATCATCCTTTGCTTTTTAAGCCTTTAAATTATAAAGACTACATAGCTTTTCGATACTCTGAAGAAGGAAGAAAATGCAAGAACCCATTGGAAGGCTATTGTGGAGTTAGGAGTAAAGTGGAAGCTTAAAACAATTTACAGTGTTTCTTCTCTGAGGTTACCGGTATTAGGCAACAACTATTTGGCAGCAGCTCTATCGATTATTTCATGAAGATATATGACGTGCGTGTTCCACTTACAAAGTAAGTAGACTGGATATTGACATTTGGTTTGATTTGCAATACCTATAATGTGTACTTACACATTAACCATGTTCCAATCCTATTGTGAAATCATATGCTTCTGTATAATTACTATATGTGGAAGTTGCTGAGCATGAAAGAAATTAGAATTTGGGTACAATGACTTAGAAATGACCTTTTGCCAATTTATCCCTATTCATTAAAAACTCTCTTATTAATAGTTTTTCCCAAGATTTCTCCAATGAAATTAAAGTTCAAGTTTGCTTATCGGTCCAGGCTATAGCTTTTGTGGTTCAGACTGAATCTTTTTACAAACTTTTGTTTTTGGAATTGTATATTTTATAAAGACAGATACGTGACCGAATCTTCCTCCATGAATAATATTTTTCAATTCTAAATTTTATATCCCAACTTTTGTTGAACTGGTGTTTCTAAAAAAAAACTTCTGATAGACTGAAATTTTTTCTCTTCTTTTATCTTTGGATGTTTTGTTAAGCCTATACCCAAACTCATTCTAAAATTAAGTTTCAATTAACAATATTCATCCTTACAAAGTTTCTTGATATTTCAAGAAGTTCATCTGTTTCTCACCCTCAATATACCTTTTTCCCCCCTTCTCATTGTACCTCTTCACTGTAACTTCAAATTCACAACCTTCTAATTACATGCGACCAAAAAAAAAAAAAGGAGAAGACGAAGTGATTGAAACTTGTATCCACGAATATTATTACAAATATCAGTTATGGGCAAGGCTCTTTTGACCAGGAGAGTTGCTAATCTTCATCATGTCTGCAATGATCTTTCGAGCTTTCTTGCTCCTTATCTCCACCCTCATGCTCTCTGTCTTGTCCATCTTATCATAGTTCTCTTGTTTCTTCATCTTTAGCCTCCTCAACTTCATCTTCAAACTCTGAACCACTGTCTTCATCACCATCCTCAAAAACTTTACATCATATGATCGTACTGAGAGTCTTATATAGAGTTTCAACCGAAAGTATTCTGAATGAAACTATTGCTACCATTTATTTTCTATTACTTCCCCCTATTCTTCTGTCTTTTGTTGATGATGACCGAAGCCAATCGAGTGCAAGTAAAACAATTGTAAGAGTCTAAGACGCAGAAACATCATTTAACATGAAGTCAATGTTGATATGGATTCTTTAGTGATAAGTGTGATGCATTAGTGACATAAGTACACAATTCGTGATGTCTAAGTTTTTATCCTCAACTTGGGCAATAAAGAGTTTGTAGTTTTGGGATTTGATGTAACATTTGTACGAAGTTATGTCAAGGTCATGTTTTTCATATTTATGTACTAATTCATGTAGGCAGAGAAGAAAGTTATGCAGAGTTGTTCTTAATATTTGTAGGTATTATAAGGGGCTGTTTGGTTGACTTCCCCAGGGGGAAAAAGAACAAAAAAAGAAAAAAAAGGAAAAAGGAAAAGGAAATCTGACAAAGAAAACTCATAAATAGGTTTCCAAGTGATTTCCTTAATAAAACATCTGAAATTGAGTTTCCTAGAATCGGAGCCATATCAACCAATGATAAGGTGCCACCTCACCCTCCCTCTTGATTTCATAGTGGGAACCAAACTAAAGAAAAGAAAAGTTTATAGGAAATGAGTCTTTTATAATGTGGTTTCTTGGTTTTTTGGCCAACCAAACGGAAGAAATATATCCAATTTCATTTCAGCACATTGATGAACGTACACATATTCTTAATTGGCTATCATCCTCCATCTTGCTGTAGATATTATATTTAGTTGTTAGATTTGGCTACCCTATGTTGTCCTTCTCTTTTATCCTAGACTTTGGACAAACACTAAGGAAAGCCACGAAGTATGAGAAACTTTTGTTGGAACTATATTAACAAGAAAATATAGGTTATACAAAAATTATTGTCAACCTTATATCAATAAATGAAATGATGATTTGGCATATCTACACGGGAGATTAGTAATGAGTACAAAATTGGTTCATAAATTCTCTAAACTTCATAATTTGGTTGTTCATACTCACTATTTATTTTAAAAAGTCATATCCTCTAAATACCATACTATGTGGGTGAAATTTCATCTAATAATGACAGTGATATACTAAACAAGTGATGTTATCATCATTAGTCACATATTTTATCAATTTTTTCAAGCTTTTCTCATAAAGCTAATGATATATCTAATTAATGTGCATGAAGGAGAAACCCAACTGATTATTGTCAAGCATGAAGGAGAAAACAATATATTATCAATTGTGTATTAAATAAATTGATGGCTATGCATATTCTACATCAACAATTAATGTAACATTTGCTAATTGTTCGGGTATCCTTAAAATGCATAATTTGTTATGCAGCAACTACTAAACTATCAATGACATCTTTTGTAGCAAGTAACAATATTTTCTGCCTTCCATTTTTTTACAAAATTTTTCATCTCTAGAAGTGAAAGTCGGTATCCAATGACATGAAACTAATTGAATAGGAAACTATGCAACTGATAAAATAAAAGTCTAGACATTCTTTCCTGAGTATAGGCACACTTAGAGGGGCTCAAACTATTCTGATTGGATAAAATTCTAAGGGGGATGAGAGCAAATTTCAAATTGGTCAAGAAATAATGCTATCAAATGTGGAGTTCGAAAAGATAAATGCAAGCATAAAATGCACGGTTTAAGGTAGGATATCATTTACTTATGCGCCCTCCAGACTTGAGTGTTCCAACGGTCATCTTTGCTGATTTTCTGTAATAAGGAATTACGTCTTGTAACATCTTATGTATATTACACCTTGAATCCATTGACCTCATTGTCTGTATTTAATATTTTCTCATTATTTCATTAGTTAAATTTTGGTTATCATTGTTATATGACATAATTCATGACACATACCATGCACAAAGAGAGCCGAATCGCTCCTCTCCCCCAAGAAAGACCAGTCCAAGTTTCCCTTGTTTTTGTTTTCAGAAGGTCGAGTTTCTCTTATATGTAAATACGATGAAAAAAGATGGTGATTTCGAAACCAGAACGTTTACCAGGTTATTGGTTCAGAACCAAGTTTTCCCTGTTTTGCCTTATTGATGTGTGGGTTGACTTCTTGCTTCAAATGCTGAGCAGATCAGAAGAGAACAGACTGTTATTGCTGATGGAGATCAGTAGCGTCTACCTGATGCTTGAATCAGTAAAACAAGCAAATGATTGAAAGAGAAACTAAAAAGTTATAACTGTGTTTATAGAGTTCCTTGAACCTGATATCAATCGAATAAGTTTTTTTTTTCCTCTCGAGTAACAGGCTCTCTCTCCTTGCAGGATTACAAAAATTTATCTGAGGTGTAGCCAATTTTAACCATCTTATGCTTACACATAATGTAAAATTTTGACCCAACAAAGTCTATAGTGATAAGATTCTCCTCAACGTACTAACAGTAGACTTTTCATTAACATAACGTGCGCATCTCTCTAAATCACCAACTTGTATGTGACAGATCCTCAGTTGCATAAACTAAGCATTCAAACTGACATATGGTCGACATTTTTCTTAGACGAGTTCAGAATGAGGAAATTTTCTATTATTTCCGACCAAATTCTGGGAGATCATTATCGATCATGTAGGAACTTCTTAAATTAGCAACTGATATAAAACTCAAACCAAATCTCAGGACTAAGATTCGCCTGCTCCTTATGCAAAAACCTACTAACCTATAATTAGTGATTACATTAATCATAATGTGTTAGTAAATGAAATGACAACTTGGGCTGGTGCCTCTAATGCATCAGCAGCAATACAATGAGTTGACCACTTCTAAGTCTGCAAGCAAAATAACTGAAGATTCTCATCACTGATGTATTTTGTGCAGAGCTGCAAATAAGAAAAATAGAGAGGAGATAATTCAAGGAGAGAACATCCAATTATAGATTAGAGTCCTTAGACAATCTGTTACAATTATGGCATGATATTTTAAAAAAACACATGATAACTATGAAGAATTAAGAAATCTTATAGATGGCTGAATAGAATCATAGTCATCTCCTGATTTCTACTGTAATTTTTCTACAAATAAGCAACCTGAAAAGTTTGGAGACCCTGAAGTTCCAAATGGAAGCAGAGGCAACACCACCAGCCAAAACTCTAAGAAAACTGAAGGGATTCGAAAAAGCCGCCTCTTCCAATTTTAAACATCAAAATCCTTTCATGAAGCATTTCCACATTTATCAGCTAATTGGGAGGCAAAACAACCGTTTCAGCATCATCAAAGGCATAATTCTCCTTTCGATTGTCGTTGTCTTGTTTCTTAACATCATCGGCTACCTCTTTAGTTACCGTTTCCTTTCTCATCCTATCTTGATCATTTCTTCTTTCTCTTCCTCTAACTCTGCATCGTATGATTCGAGTTTTTATACACATGACTTAAGCGCTTCAAACATTTCTTCTTCAAATCCTCCAACTTTCTTAAATTCTTCTACCACCTTAAATTCTCGTCCTCCTCCTCCTCCTACTATCGCTGTGACACCACCATCACCTCTAGAAGTCAACCTTTCTCCTCCTAGTTCAAACTTTGGCAACTCAATAAACAGGGAACTAATAAAAGATTGCGATCTGTCTAAAGGGGAATGGGTGAGAGATTGGAAAGCACCTTACTATACGAATACGACATGTTATACAATCCAAGAGCATCAAAATTGCATGAAGTATGGGAAACCAAACCTGGACTTCTTGAAGTGGAGATGGAAGCCAGATGGTTGCGAGCTTCCACTCTTTGAACCTAAGCAGTTTCTGGAGATTATGAGGGGAAAGACACTAGCTTTTGTTGGAGACTCTTTGGCAAGAAACCAGATGCAATCCTTGATGTGCCTCCTATCGCGGGTAAGCCTGTTTTATTTATGAAATAGTTTAGGCCAGGATGTTTTTGCATGTATTATAAAGTTTATCATACTAAGATGAGTGACAAGAGGTTCTCAATTTATACGTGTAATAGCTTGAAGAACTACGTCAATTGGGATGATTTCTAGTCAATGAAGATTAGGAGAGTCCATAAGATGAGAAAGGTTGATAGATGTATTCAGCAAGAGTTCATGTTTTTTATTTTCTTTAATGTCATTAGTGCTCTTCTCTTTATGTTTTACCCGAGTGTTGATTGAGTTAGAATAAATGTGGATTGAATCTTGAAACTTATACCAATATCCATACACCATGGCAATGTGAGAAGGAAGAAATATAATTAGCAGACCGCATTATAATTTTACATTTCTGTTGCATTATCATTTTTTTTATAAATTTTACTAGCAGTTGTCGAATAAAGCAACTTAAAAGTTCGCTATAACAGTCTATGTGAAGTCATCACAGAACAATAATACAACGGTCATATGCTTAACTTCTCTTTTCTTTTCTTTTTCTGAACTGAATACTAATCTATGGTGTGCTAAAAAATTTCACATTATACTTTCAGGTGATGTATCCAAAAGACATCTCCAAAAACTCAGACGACAACTTCAAACGAATGTACTACCCTGCATTTAACTTCACGATCACAATCTTCTGGTCACCATTTCTGATCAAAGCTAAAGAAACCAAAGGGCCAAAAAACACTTATTTATGGAAGTTGTACCTCGATCAAGTCGACAATAAATGGGCATCCCATATCGACGAATTCGACTATCTCATCCTATCTGCAGGTAGGTGGTTTGAGCGTCCATCAATATTCTACCACAGGAAAAGAATCATCGGGTGCCTCTACTGTACAAATAAAAATGTCACGCAACGAACAATGCATTATTCTAACAAGAGAGCATTTCAAACTGCATTTCAGGGCATCAATAAATCAGAGAAGTTCAAAGGAACGATGATTTTGAGAAGGGTATCTCCTGCGCATTTTGAGGATGGGGTATGGGACAATGGAGGTGATTGTGCGAGAACAAGACCATTTCTTCGAAATGAAACGAATTTGAGTGGCGATGAGAAACAATTATATAAGGATCAGATTAAGAAATTTGAGAAAGCGAAGCACGAAGGGATGAAGAAAGGAACTGAGTTTCGATTGTTGGATATGACGAATGCTATGTCGTTAAGACCGGATGGGCATCCAAGCCGATATGGACATTGGCCAGATGAGAGGTGGAAATTGTATAATGACTGTGTTCACTGGTGTTTACCAGGACCTGTGGATATGTGGAATGATATATTGGTTCAAATGTTGAGTGTCTGAGGAAGAAGCTGTTATCCTGGAGACAAACGTTCATGGAATATTCTGAAAGGAACATCGTTTATTTAGAAGCACACGTAGGGGGTGACTTGTAAAAGATGAATAAAGGAAATTCTTGGAATTCTATTACAATTGAATTAATTGTTGGCATCGAGAAGAAGGTATTCAAGGGAGGGTTTTCTGGATACTAAGCCCCGAGATTAGTCTTATTTTGATATTAGACCCTAAAAATCTCAGTGTTCTAAAATTGAGGAGACACTTGCGCATAGACCCCCTGTAGTACAGCAGTTTTGAACTTACTATCCCTGTAGTTTCCTTTTGGCAGAGAGACAACCTTCGTATGTTTCTCCCATGTTTACTCTCAGATAGACTCACTAATTTTCCTCAAGGGCAATCTTTGCCAAAATTTTGCCTAGGGTAGGGTCTACCTGCAAAAATGAAACTACAGGGGTAGGAAGTTGAAAACAACAATACTAACAGGGTCTATATGCAATTAATCCTAACTTTGACCCCATATCTTTTAAATTGTTTGGAATTGTTTACGCTTACTGACCTCCAAAAAAACTAACTAAAACATAACAAAACCAAATCTTGTAAATATTAACAAGAATAACATCATAACATACACAAGCATCTGGATCAACACAAAAGAGCAAAACAAATTTTAACTCCATGTGCAAGAAACAAAACAAATAAACTACAACTTCAACTTCATTTTCACTCCCCTGGAAGAAGCTCTCTTGATGTCTGCAGAGCAGTAGAGCTCGTGGTACCAAACCGAGCAGGTATAATTCTTGAAGGAGAAAGAACTTCTGCAAGTGACACATTGTAAGTGTCTACTCCAAGTCGGCTCTGTAGCCATCCTCGTCCTCCAGAGAACCCGTCAGTGACGATCCAGCAGTTCTTGAAGCCGAGACTGGTGAGTGATTTTGCAACGATTTTAGATATATCTGAGTACCTGCATTATGAATTTATATGAGATAGATTGAATCACTAGTTTGTTGGGTTAACTGTGGATAGACCTTCTGTAGTGTAGTTCTATTATTGCAGACAAGACCCCCTGAGTGAAATTTATTGACACTTCCACCCTCAAAGAAAAAGAAAATTGTTTCTTTTTCAACCACAGAGAAAAAAGTAATTGTTACTTGACAAATAGACCTCCTGAGGGTAAAATAATCAGAAAATTTTCACTCAAGGGTCTATCCACAATTGGGCAATAGTACTGGGGATCCTACGTTTGCACAATAGAACTACAGAGGGCCTATCCGCAAGTGAGCTATGGTACAGGGGTCTATCAGCAATTACTCCTAGTTGTAATGAGTATTGGAGAACTAACGAGTCTAGTATCACGATGTTAGAGCTTTTGTTGACTCTTTTGAGGTAGGAAATCTTCAACGCTGTGATTTCTGCTTCTGCTCTCTTTGTGTTTCTTACTAGGCCTTTGATCTTGCTAGGGAGCTCCTCCACACTATTGAAAAAAAAAAGGATTTCAATATAGTCATGGTCTAAATCTAAATGTAAAAACAAAGACATAAAAGCAGGATATATGGATAGAGCAAGGCATTTCTTACGGCACTGCGATCATCTTGTTCTTAGCACCAGATGGGAGGCGAGGAATTCCTGCCTTGTTCTTTTCCTTTTCTGATCTTATGTCAATCATAATGTAGTTTTGCGTGGAAATTAGGTCAAGAGTCTGAGCAGGACTGAGATTACCTAAAAAAAACCATCCAAGCTGTTCATGTAACAATCTAGAGTGAGTGTACAACAATAAGCTAACATCAGTGCAGTCTTATACAGTTAATTAACTCCCTAAAAGCTATTGAAAACAAAAGTACCGTAGGCATCATTAACAGCTATACAGGAAATCGACCATTTTCTTTGAAGGCAGAACAGCATTCTCTGTAAGTTACTGGTTACTTTCGTGTTTGTTTGGGGGGTTGTTGCTGTTGTTGTTGTTTGTGTGTGTTGGTGTTTTTTTTTTTTAGGGGGGGGGGGGGGGGGGGGGGGGCAGGTTTTTTTTTTTGGTTTTG
>BQKN01066908.1:355562-370454 GCA_022839385.1 Asparagus kiusianus
GTGCAATGACATCAATGAAGAAAGACCCGATTTTTACCGCGAACAATTCACACCAAAAATAACATAGCAGATTTTTAACAAAAGCAGTTCATACCAACAAATATATTTGGTGTCGATCCTATTGTTGTCTAACAGAGACGTAAGCAACATGAAGATGGCAAGATAGAAAAAATGGTGTAAAGATATGATTGATACTCAATCAAATCTTCAAGTGGGAGATTGTCAACAGCAGCCCATGTGAAGCAATTATTTTTTACTTTGGATAAAGGAGCGGGCCCCACTTCATATTATAATATAAATATATAGTGAAATATTAATATTTTATTATGCATAGTATTTTTCAAAATACTATAAATAGGCTCCAAATCCTTAAGAAAAATTCATCCCAGAAACAACTTCTCTTATAAAAGAGTGAGAGAGAAAAAATAAAGAGAGAGTATCTCCTTGTAAAGAGAGATTGTAACTCCAGAGTTTTCTTTTCATTGTGGATTTTTCTATCCTTGTCCGTGGATGTAGGCAATCAAGTGTCGAACCACGTAAATCTGCGTGTCCAACTTTTTATCTCTACTTTTGCTCTACTATTGCTGCGATCCTACTCTATTGGGCCCCGGGTTTGTCCCAACAACTTAGAGGCAGCACATGTGAGCAGCTCACCTTAATTAATTTTTTGAGATTAACAGATCCAATGCCATCTTTTATTAAATCTATAAAAATAAAAATATTGTTTTCATCATTGTTCGTCTTTTTGTTTTTGGGGCAGTGTTGAATCCCTATGTTGTCCCTTCAGTAAATATGTGTATTTTTTGTAATCTAGTTAAAAAAAAGTTGAATTTACATCTTTGCATTATGGAATTTTTGTACAAGAGCACAAGCGAAAGGTAGTTCAAAATTTTCAGGAATGATTCGGTCAAATAACGTCGTTCACCTTTTGTATTCCACACAATTTGATTAGCATAGTGTTACTCTCCTTCGCCCATTAATGTGGGCCAAAAGCTGAACCTTTTTATATCTCTCTTGATATTTTCTGTATTTCCAGTGATCATTTTGAGTATTCCAGATATTTGTCATAACACATATCTACATGGAAGCTCCTATTGCAGTGTTGGCAATACTTACATCAAGAAACGATCTTTCCTTGGCGTCAGTTTGAAACATGGTGCAAATAATTGCCGCAAGTCTAGGTTATAGATAAGATTATAAATCTCATCAGAACATTTCTGCTCTTTGACTTCCAAAAGATTAGCATCTCGATCCTTGAAAAATAAAATGATATACGATATTTCTGATAAAATTTTATTCGACAGGACTGACCTGGGTGCTGGGTAGACTTTGGAGAAGCTGACCCTGCAATTTTGGGTGAAGCCAGCACACTATGAACGGGGGAAACTAATATTTCTCTTGCTTCTGCTGCCTTGCTTGTCTCTGGTTGGCCATGCTTCTCCCATCCCAATTTCAAAGGTATTTAAACTACCAACATTAACAGTAATGTTTCACTAAATTATTCCTATAACCATATAAAACTGACCAACTGTCAACGATATCGATATCTACTCCCCCTAATCACCTTGTAATTCACATGATATTTGAGTATTATTATACAAATTTAACAAATTCTGTATATGCACTTGATACTGTGTAAAAACGCTCGGTAGTTCTACGTACTCACTAGTACAAAACAGGAGAGCCCAAACGGCTATTGGAACCGTTTGGGCAAATCAAGATAGCCCAAATGGTTTAAACCGTTTGGGACCCCAACGGCTTTAGCCCAAACGGTTGTTTTTTACGCCCAACCGGTTGTAACCGTTTGGGACCGTGTTTTCCAAACGGTTCCGGCCGTTTGGGCTGTCATGTTTTGTACTAGTGGGTACTGGATCCGGACTAGATCACCGAACAAGAGTTCAAATCCTAAAAGAAAACCTCCTCGTGCTTAAAATAGGTGGACATTTGGGATCTCACCTCTCCGAGATAAGATCTGTATTTTGTCGAATCGGATCTCACCACTTTGAAATGCAGGGATATTTTCAGGCTGTGTGTGTCATGCGTAACTATGTTCGCCAGGGGTTGCAAGATCGCAATATAAAGTGTGCTAGAGCCTAGATGCTGAAGATGAGTGATTCCGTGTCCAGATGCTTGCTTGGTGATAGAAAAAGGAAATACGTATCTAATGGTCCCTATGGTACCGTATACAGTCAGCATTGGCTCCACGTTCCCATCGCATGCAGTGATTGGAGAAAAGTAAAAGAACTGTTAAAAATACAAATGATGTTCACTTCATTACTAGGTAATTATAGATCCTTCTTTTTCTTTACCCAGATCGAGTATCATGTCTGGTGACCCGTGACTATATTATCTGTGTCGAAACTTGGTTTGAAACGAGGCTAAGTTGCACTGGAACATCTTTATGTTTCACTAATTTAGCACTTATATACCCTCTGTTTTTGGAGCATTTATATATCCTGAGTTGTTTAAATTGGTACTTTAGTATCTTTTGTTATGCAAAAGTAAAAAAATTTCACATGAAAGTTGCCATATATTAATTTTGGAGATTTTTAGTCATTAACATTTGTTAAATTTACGGTTAATAAATATACTTTAATTTTATTTGAAAAATAAATTTGGATAGATTCAACAGTATGTTCAGTAAATTTATATTGAGAAAATTATGAGATTCGTATATAAATGTTGTAGGACTTTCAGGTGAAAATTTTCATGCTTGTAAAAAAGGTACTAAAGTGCTAATTTTGAAAGACATGTAAATGTTTCAAAAACCAATTGATAGTATATAAATTCTAAATTAGTGAAACATAAAGTATTCTAGTGCGATTTCGCCTTTGAACTGTAGCAAACTTATGGAAGAACAATATCTGAATATGGACGTTCAAATTTTAGGAAGAAAACCCAGTTCCTGGACCGTACAAGATCTCTTTCAAGATGAACCGGTTAATGACATGTTCAGCTGTTTATATTTTCAAATCTAAGAAGAATACTGTATCCGGATGACACCTGTTCATAAATATAATAAGAGCAATCCTGTGGATAGCTTTGACATTAAACCAAAGAAGCTCAAGGGTCCCTTTTTATTTTTTCATTTTCTTTATTATTGCGTTCGTGCGTGTGTGATGTGCTTGTGCTTGTATGCACTTACATCTATGCAATTCATCAAATTTCATCTGCGTTTTTGTATACACATCAAATTCATCTGACCCGATGAACCACAGCATCTTCTCTTTGGTTTTTTATTTTTATTTTTATTTTGTATATTTATCCCTTAAATCATGAGTATTTGCAAAACTATCCTTCAGCTCCCAGTATTTGCGAAACTATCATCTAAATCGTCAACTTTGAAGGGGCAAAAAGAGAGAGAGAGCCTTCCCAATTAACAAATCATCAACTTTGATAGACTTGCAATGTAAAATTATCAAAAATAGTCAAATTAGTACACATTATATTCAACAAAGTTGATAATTTGTTGATTTAGAGGGTATTTTTCTCTGAGATTGATGATTAGAAAGATACTTTTTACAAATACCGAGATTGGGAGGTAGGTGAATTTAGAGCACAGATGGAAGTTGTCATAAGCATGGCACATGAACTTGTAAATAGTGTTAGCTATCTACTCCTAGGGCTGTCCAAAATACCCGCCGGCTCGGGCCCGGCCTGGGCCGGCCGGGCCATGGCCCGGCCTCGCCCCGGAAATCCGGGCCCGGGTCCGGGTTACCCCAGCGGCGTCCGGCCCGGGCCCGGCCCGACCCGGAACAGGGCCGGCGCCGGGTCACATTCCGGGCCGGGCAGCTCGGGCCCGCAACCCCGGCTCGGGGCAACGGTCACCAGTGGTGACCGTTGCCTGAAAAATCCGGGTCGGGCCGGGCCGGCCTGGCCCGGCCCGGCCACAACGGTCACCAATGGTGACCGTTGTGGCCAAAATGCTACAACGGCCAAAAACCGCTGTTTGACCGTTTTGCCCCCAAAAACGGTCAAAAAACGGCTATTTTGTGAGGTTATTTTGGTCATTTGCCTAGGGGCTGGTTCTATAAATAGAGGGGGGTTTTCATTTGTTTTTTTCACACCAAAAACTTATCTCTTCTCTCTTATACTCTTATACTCTCTCTTATACTCTTATACTCTCTTATTTATACTTTCTAATCCTTTCATCAAATGGCTTCCGGATCTGATTATGAAGAGCAAAATCTATCTCTCGATCCTGAAATGAGTCCTCCTACTATGAGTCCTCCTACTGGGTCTACTCCTACCGAAGTTAATCCCGAATCCGGTGGCGACGGATCTGCACCAAGAGCTCCTAAAAGGCCAAGATCCGATGTGTGGAATTTTTACGAGAAGATCGACGTCACCAAGGATGAACACGGTAGGATCCTCACCCAGAAGGCTAAGTGTGCATTGTGCGGCAAGATTTTTCAAGCTCATCATAAGAGCGGTACCAACCACCTCAAACGACATTTAGATAAACACAACAAAGGCCAGACTCCTCAAGGTGATATCCGACAATCTATGATTTCTCAATCCTCCTCTTCTGGTAATCTCGGTAGTTGGAACTATGACACTGCCAGATCCAGGAAATGCGTAATCAGGTTTATCATTCTTAAAACCTTCCATTTAAATTAGTAGAAGATGATGAATTTGAAGATATGTTTAGAGATGGTTTTTATCCTGCATTTAAAAAATTTTCTCGTCAAACCTGTCAACGTGATATTTTAAAATATTATCAGCAGGAACAAGAAAAAATAATTTCTTATTTTAAAAATTTAAACTGTAAATTTTCTTTAACTTCTGATATTTGGACATCTAGAGCACAAACTGGATATTTATGTATCACAGCACACTAGATTAATGAAAATTAGGAAATGTTTAAAAGAGTTGTTTCTTTTATTGCAATAGAAGAGTCACATACTGGTGCTAATGTTGCAAATTTAATAATTGAAGAACTTATGAAATTAGAAATTTCAGAAAGAATATTTTCTCTTTCACTAGATAATGCAAGTAATAACAATGTAGCTGTTGATTTTATCAGATCAACTTTATCATTGCCATATCATGGTGATCTTTTTCATATTAGGTGCATCTGTCATATTTTAAATTTAATTGTTCAAAGTGCATTTACTAAAATTAAACCCATGATAGAAAAGGTTAGAACAGTTGCTTACATGCATAGTGCTTCTGAACAAAGACTTAAAAGATGGAAACAATTTTGTAAAAGAAAAAATGTAAAGCCTAGACTAATTCAAAAAGATGTTGACCATAGGTGGAGTTCTACATATGCAATGTTAAGTGTAGCAATAGAATATAAAGACATTATAACTGATTTTATAAACTATTATGCTTCTAGTTCTAGTTCTGGTAGCACTTATGGAATAACTGAAGATGAATGGACAATTATATGTAATTTAAATGAAATGTTACAAGTTTTTTATGATGCTATAATGTTATTATCTGGCTATTATTATCCAACCATTACTTTAGCTGCTTTACAAATTTTAAATATTCAAAATTTTTTTGGGAAATATCGTATGGATAATACTTTTGGACCTATGATTTTTGAAATGGAGAGCAAATTTAATAAGTACTTTAGGCCTATTCTTCATATTTTTGGTTTGGGGGTTCTTATTGATCCATGCTTGAAGGATATTGGCCTTCGAAGTTTGTTACAATCTTTGTATGGTAATCAGATTATAGACTTAGATGATGGAACTACCATTACTGCTACTACTCATTATTTAACTATTAGAAGTTATTTTCAAACCTTATATGATGAGTATGCAGCTAGACATGGTGTAACTACACAACAGTCTACAGCTTCGGTTTCTTCGAGCTCATCCCGAGCCCAAGGTAAAAGTGTAAGTTTTGATAGGTATGCAATGGTAGCTGAGCTAACTGGTGGATCTGGACTTGGATCGTCATCATCGGAGGTTTCTGAAGTAGATGAATATTTTTCTGCTTCTTTAGTTAGATGTCAAGGAAATGCTTTAGATATTTTGCAATGGTGGAAAGTATATGGGTCAGTTTCATATCCTATACTTTCCACCATGGTTCGTGACTTACTAACAGTGCAGGTTTTGACGGTAGCTTCGGAATCCGCCTTTAGCACAGCAGGTCGTTTGATTGACGATCATAGGACATGCTTGGATCCGTATATTGTACAAGCGGTGATGTGCTTACAAGATTGGTGGAGGTACGAGAAGCGAACGCAAGGCATCGAGCGGATGGCTGGAATTGAAGATAAATTTGAAGAATTGAGACTAGCAGATAGATATAAAGAATAGATTGTAGTTTTTATATCTTAGCTTAAAATTTGTAAAGAATTATTTTGGAAATAATTGCAAATGATAGTGATATAGGTGAGTAGGTGCCAACCTAGTTGGGATTTACTTATCTATTGTGATGCGATTAATTCCAAAATAAATTTGTACTTGTAATTTGTAAATGATTTATTAATTATTAATAAAGAATTTGTTTTTATCATTTTTATTTGTAATTTATGTCATTTTAAGTAATTAATAAAATTATTATTTTTATTATTTTTCTTGTCTTTTTTTATAATTTAAAATTTAAATAAAATTGAAAAAATTTGGAAAAAAATTTAAAAAATTTAAAAAATTTAAAAAAAATAAAAAAAAAATGAAAAACACCCGGGCCAGCCCGGAACCCGGCCTGGTTGGGCCCGGGTCCGGGCCCCGGTTTTGCCTGGCCCGGGCCCGGATTTCCGGGCCGGATGGACAGGCCTATCTACTCCTCTGTACTTACATAAGGATCCACATATTTACTATTCACGCTACAGTAAACATTTCTGTAATATTTTTAAAAAATTTCTGTAACAATATAACTATAGCACAAAGCAAAATACTGTATTTACAAAAAACTATAGCATTTAAAAAAAAATGTTGTAGAAAAAATAAAAAAAGGGCCCGTGCTTTGCACGGTACACACTAGTTAGTTAGTAAAGGTACATGAAAAAGATGGACAATAGACCTATCAAAATGTTTCGAAGAAATTGCCATTACTTGAAAAAGTTGACATGGCCTTTCGAAAAGGAACTAAAGAAAAAGAGAGTTTTTATATGCAGGTAATCAACAAATTCATGGAAAAACTAGGAATCTGTATTTAGCCATAGATAGGTTTATACATGAGTCTTTACAGCTCTAGGCATGAGTCTTAAAATAAATATAAAAAGATGAACCTAATTAAAAATATCAAGTACGTCATAAAACTTAAATAAACAAGAAGAGTTTATATTTATTTATTTTTTCTGAATCTATATACTAAATTAGTAATAATATTTGCGTTAAAGAAAAGAGAAAAGCTGTTGTAGTTAGGAGGCATGTAAATTGTAACAAGATGGTTGAAGAGAATTAATTAGTTTGTATGCAAATATACATGAAAAATCGCATTTGCCTTTATTATACTAGTATTAAGCCCATGCGTTGTTGTGGGTATTATTTACCGAGGTATATCTGTCATCAAATTCATAATATAATTTTTATGTATAACTATTTATAAAATTTCAGCGATAATTTTTCTACTATGTAGAAAGTAAATTTTCAATCAAGTTAACAAAATAATACAATATACAGCATGTTCAAGATTTAAAAATATATACGAACAATATTTATCCAAAAAAATAAGCACAATGCCAACAATAGGCTGACTTTTTCTAAGCATGAACAGTAACTTTAATATTCTAACGAGAATAATATTTACTATAGCAATGAATAAAGTTGATTTTAAATTAGAAGTAGCAGACAGATTTGCCTATGTGACAGAATGAAGTGAAGAGTCTCTTTAAATTTCTTTTTTAGAGCTCAGGGGAGATAAGATTTTTGGGTGAGGGTTCCGTGCAAATTAATTCATAAGTTAGGGATTGAAACCGAAGTTTTCGGCCTCCCAACTTGCCCAAGGGCAAAATGGCCATAAGTCCACCATAAAACCCGCCCTCTCCCCCACGGTCACGTTTAGCTCAGAAGCCATCCAAGAGAAAATTATATTAACAAAAAGGAAAAAAGGGAAGGGGGGGAAAAACCAAAAATAACAGTAATATCTCTCCAGCCACCACTCCGGCCGCCGGAATCTTGCGGAATCTCAAGATCCCGGCCAAAATTTCCGCTTATAGAAACCCTCCATCATTCTGAAACCCTAGTTTTGACGTTGGTCATGGTGGGGTTTTCTCTGTTCCCGATGAAAACCTCGACTCGTCTTCTGTGGAGTACCAGCTTCTTCCGCCATAAGTTCATCGTCTTCTTCTAAGAAAAACCCTAGCTTTGTCTCCCTTCGTTCATATAAAGTTTGTTCTGCTGATTTTCTTGTATAGCCGTCGGGAAAAGAATCGAATTTGGTTGGATCCGAGGCGTAATAAATCATGGATTCTGGCCGTCTGATCTTCAATTCCTCCTCCTCTTCTTCTTCTTCTTCTTCTCGCCATGGGCACATGCTCTTTCTCGGCCGATCGGGGAACTCGATCTTTCAAGGTATTGCAGAAAAGTTGAATTTTTTTTTTATTACTGATATGCTGATATATTGAATTTGGATCCAGTAGCAGATGATTTTGTGTTAAATCTAAAATTCAATAGAATAGGAAAGGTACTTTTAAAATTTTAGTTACTGATGGATAGCATGATAGTTGTTGTTATTGGATTAAGAATTTAAGATTCTCTGAATACAGTTGAATATTTAAAAAAATTTATATATTTTTTACAATTTTTGGCTGGTTGACTTTTGTTTGGGCTGTGGTTTTATGAGGAAGTATTGGGGTCTCGATTTTGTGGCATCAATGATGCATCAAAAAAAAAGTCAAACACTTTTTGCCCCATGTCATAGAGTTTTCTACTTATAATCATTCAATGGAACAGAAAAAGTACTGTTAAATTTGAACTCTTTTTTCCAACCAGCATATTATGGGGATCAACTATGAGACAGAACACGCTTGATTTCTTAGGAATCTATCTTTTCCATTTTGGTTTTAAGAAGTTGGCTACAAAATAATATCTCTAATAAGTGTTTTAACAGTATAGAAAAGTTTTTGTAATTTACTGGAGGATATCATTGGTTTTTGATCCTCTATATTCAATTGAATATCAATAAACTGATATTCTTACAACTTTTTTTATGGTTGATTGTTGTTTGAGATGAACTTTTTTTCAATTGTTGGTGTATCTATTCATGTTAATACTTGTTAATTGGAGAGAAATGAAGGTGGGAGCTGGATGGCGGGCATGGAGGAAGCGAGCGCAAACAAGCGTCGACCCTTCTTCACTACTCATGAAGAGCTTCTTGAGGAAGAGTATTACGACGACCAACTCCCTGAGAAGAAGCGTCGCCTCACTACCGAGCAGGTAATTAGTTAGGAACTGTTCAAAATGTTTAATCTTTTCTTGAGGGAAGTTAATAGGCTTTTTAAGAACATAATTAATTAGTTTTAAGCACAGGTTAAAAAATAATATAAATCAACAGATCTCATCTAGGATCTGTCACAAGCTTACAATGGCTAAATTAAAATAAGTGGAACCTTTCTCATGATGGGTGGTGTCGATTCTTGTATTTTGTAATTTATTATGATAAAAGATGTGATGACTTAGTGATGTTTTTTCCCGGTCATTACTAATTAATGAGTAATCAAGTGTAACATGTTCATGTTACAGGTGCAGCTGCTGGAGATGAGCTTTGAGGCAGAGACCAAGCTGGAGCCTGAGCGCAAGACTGAGCTTGCAAAGAAGCTCGGGCTGCAGCCGCGGCAGGTGGCCGTCTGGTTCCAGAACCGGCGAGCTCGTTGGAAGAACAAGCAGCTAGAGAGGGAATTTGATCGTCTGAAGGCGGCTTATGATTCTCTTTTGGCTGATCATGATTCTCTTCTTACAGATAATGTTCGCCTTCGCTCTCAGGTATATACAATTATACATACATTCGACAAGTCTTAATAGTGAGTGCATAGTATGTATGTATCTACATACAACACTTCTTATTACTATTTGACTACTATCACCGACTGCTGAGTTAATGTATGAGCTTTAATATTGTGATTCGTGGTTGACACACTTGGCACTTGGGGCACTGGGATGGGAATACTAATTTATCACAATACCCCCTATAAGAGTGGAGTGTTGTGAACCATAATAAAGAGGACTGTTTAAAATCCCAAATTGCCCCACTATCCTCTCTGTGAATAACTCAAAATACCTTGTTTCTATGTGCACATATCCTGATAAAAGTTGTACTTTGGACTGGGTATAATAGTTGATATATGTGGTTCTTTTTGCAATTTGCAAGTGACAGGGTATGATAGTTATACATATGAATAAACAGGATCGACAGTGATACCATAGACAAACACCAATGACCTAATGATTTTAGATTCGAAGGACCAAGATACAAATACAATTCTGATTTTTCTGCATTTGAAAAAAATTATTTATACGCATAATTAAATTCTGTTATATCATGGTCCTTGAGATTTGTTTCTAACAATATAGAATGAGTTCATCTTGGTTGTACTCACTTTGGAATTGGATTCTCTTCACTATTACTAGAATCTCGAGTGACACTTCCCAATCACAACAGATTATTATTTAATAGTTAATTATGATTTATCTTGAGAAAGATCATAAGGAATATAATATACTTACATTGAGGATGAATCATAACTGTCTATATCATGTAATGGTTATGATTAAAAAAGAGTGTTGATGGAGACTACCGTCTCAAGCTTAGCCTTTCTTCACGTTGTCCAATGACACAACAATTTTATGAAGAAACCACAACAACAGAGTATCCTTACAATTCTTCTGTCGTGACAATTATGATTCGACACGACAGAAGAATGAACATGGATGCGAATCAGTGGGTATAAGATAAGTGTTAAATTGCAATGAGTCTGCTGTCGTCTATGTATTAGTTGATGGTTTTGATTGGAATGTACACCCTCCATTGCATTTGGTAGTAGAGAGGAACCAAGTGTTCTATTGTTAACACATCTGTATGGATATTGTTAATTAGTGATCTTTGCATTTCTTTTAAGTAACATAGAGGATCCAATTGCCTCGTGATAATAATCTGAGAAATATTGGTAATCAAAATCCATAGATTACCACCCTCGCTGAGAAGCTCCAGACCAAGGAACTCACTGTGGCCGAGCCTGCTGGTGAGTCTGTCACAGGTAGCAGAATGGGTGGCATGGTGGATGGAGACAGCCTGCAGCTCGTCGACAGCAGCAGCGGGTCAGAGTCCTACTTCCACGACACCTTCAGCGGCCACTGTATCGTGGAGGCTGTGGGTGGTGGCGGGGTCCACTCTGAGGAAGATGCTGGAAGTGATGATGGATGCAACATTGCTCAATCTCCTCTGTTCTGTTGGTAATTTGTGTCGCATTACCTGGTTTGTGGTATATAATTGGCATGGAATAAGTATTCACGTCCTCATTATAGATAAGACATTTCTTGCTTTACATGCTGCTGCTGCTGCAGCAGCTCCTCTGTTATTACTAAATAGAATAGATGAATGTGGTTATATATACTTCTGTAACATCCTTTGAAATTGAATTATATATGCTTGAGGTCAAGGAATCCATGTAAAATGCTAGTAAAACTACTTATTTGGTACAAATTTCAATATATCTGATCTGTATGATTCTGTGGTCGGTGGACATCATGGTCCACTATTTGCAGGATAATACACCCACCGTCTTCTCTCAAAAAAAAATTATAATCAGACAAAGTTCTTTTGGAAATTTTCAATTAAACTTCAGCTCTTAAACATTAGTGGTTCAAACAAAATTTGTTCATTTTACATCCAAACTCTAGGGTAAATGGCACTTTGTTACAATTTAAGGTATTAAAGTGCTATTTGTTACAATTTAAAATATTAAAGCGCTATTTTTACAAATTAGAATATTTAAATATATATATGAAGAAACAATAGAGTATTTAGTGTCATTTGGTCCAAACTCTATCCTTTGTTCCCAAAAGCAGCAAAAAGAGGTCAATTCTAACCTATACCATCAAAATGCATTCATGTGCCATTAAAGTGAGGCAAACGCAATCCAACAATGTGGTGAGGACCAACAAAATTAAACCAGAACATGTGACTCACATCACTCTCCCAAGGTCTCGTGATCCTTGATAATTCTGATTTAAGTGTCTTCTTGCGACAAAAATCATTTCCCCCCCTTCAAGAGTTACTTGGATAATGTGGAGCCTGACGCTGCATTTAGAAGTAGAATGAGCTGCATCTTGTTCATCCGTCCTCTTATTGATCGTCTTAAAAGTGTTCTAATAAAACCTAATGGGTCCTTCTAGCACGATGGATAATTATGATCAACTACAAGTCTTTAATTGGTTCTTATGCATTGTGAAATTGAGATGGATAAGAGCAAGCGCAGCAGGCTCTCACCCCAGCTCCCAACGCTGAGCTGGCAGTGTGAGCCTGCTGCAGACGGATCCAGTAAGCTCCCAAGAAGGAGCCTTGGGCTGGCGTGGCACGGAGCCTTGGAGCTCGTGCCACGGAGCTCCCAAGCGCTCCACAAATTTGTGGAGCGCTTGGGAGCTCCAAACTATTAAAAAATTGGTTTTTTACAAAAAAAAAACCCTACATTTGAACACAGAACCCAATTTCGAAATGACTGTTTAAAAATTAGTTGTTGAGTTTAAAAAATTAGCCGTTGAGATTTAAAAAATTGACATGAATAGTAAAAAAATCTGTAAATTCTCAATTCACTACACAAATCATTCCACACAACTCTCTCATAAAAAAGACTCTATATTTTCCTATCAAAATATTATACTCGCATCGCATCCTCATTAGTTCTTCCTAATTATCAAATATTATCTTGTAATAGATTTATGATTGTACTAGCAGTTGCTAATTTTGACATTGAATGAATTCAATTGCTTTATTAATATTTTGCCATTTTCGTGTGCGCTCCCTCGAAGGCCGTATCCAACGATTAGAAATGAAATAAAAAAGGTTTAAATATAATTAAAAGTAATGAGTAAAAAAATTAGAATAGAAGAGGGGTTTTTATGATATTATTGGAGCTCCTAACTAGAAACTTGTTGGAGCTCCATAAAGTAAGGAGGGCATCCCAAGACTTATTTTTTTAATTTTTTATTTCAAAATGTTTGGAGCTCTTAAGAGCTTGCTGACTAGGACTTCAAACTAGGAGCTTGTTGGACTTGCTCTTAGAGCCCGTTTGGTTGTATGCATTTGAAGGAAAAAGTCAGAAACTCATCAAACTGTGGAGCCCACAATTAATTCTCTATTTTTTCGCTGTTCGGTTGCACACTTGGAAACGAAAACTCTTTTCAAAAATCCAAGGGAGCTCAAACCAAACATAGTAAAGTAATAACTGTGGACGTCCAATTTTATCATTTTTTATGCCGTAACTCCAAAACTCGTGTAAAAAACATCCAAACATGTCCTCAGGCTAAGGTGTACGTCACACCCTTGGTTCAAAATAATAAGAACAATTTTTCAAAACAATCTCATTTAAATTTTTATTTTTCAAAATCGGCCCTTTTTTTTATTTACCAAAACCGACTCGTTTTTTTGATTAGCAGCCTAATCACCCTCTAAAACAGTCGGGGTTGCCAACCCCGATTATTTAGGACTTAAATTTTTAGGGTTTAAGACTTCTAATTGGGGTTTAACACCCTCCTAAATAGTCGGGGTTGGTAACCCCGACTGTTTAGGAGGGTGATTAGGCTGCTAATAAAAAAACGGGTCGGTTTTGATAAATAAAAAAAAGGTCGATTTTGAAAAATAAATTTTTTTGAGGCTGTTTTAAAAAATTGTTCAAATAATAATAATAATGAAAAATTGCTTCAAGGCCCCAAAATCCAAAAAGTCATGTGATCCAGCCCATCATACTTTTGGTTATGTGCTGCAGCCCCAAAATTTTAAATTTTTTTTGCCCAAAACCCTCCATCATGACTCCAGCTCATGTTTTCCTAAAAAACCCAATTTTACCCCTCCCAAAACCATTGTCATCTTCCCCCCAAAATCACACTTCCTCCTCCTCTTCCTTCCCCATCTCCTTCCTCCCTCCTCCGTCTCCTTCCTCCGCCGCTTCGACTCCCTCCAGTCCTACAAGTGCTTCGTTAAGTCCTTCCGCCTCCTTGACGGCGACTCCTCCTCCCTCGCCGCCGGCTGCTTCCGTGAGGTCCGCCTAATCTCCAACATCCCCGTCGTCAGCAGCACCAAGCGCCTCGAAATCTTCGACGACGAGAAGAAGGTCATGAGTTTTAGGATCGTGGGAGGCGAGCACAGGCTGAGCAACTACAGGTCATGAGTTCTAGATTCAAGGCAACCCTTTCTTCCAAATTTCAGTCATTAATATGTACTGCAAATGTGGGTGCTTGATCGATGCCCACAAAGTGTTTGATGAAATGCCTGTTAAAGATGTGGTCAACACGGCTGCGCTTATAATTGGTTACTCACAAAATGATCATCCTAAAGAGGCATTGGAATTGCTTCCTAAAATGCTCGTACTTGGATTGAAACCTAACGAGTTTACTTTTGCGAGCCTTTTGAAGGCCACTGGTTCTGCTGCAAGTGTTGGAATTGGGGAACAAATTCATGCTTTAAGTGTTAAAATATTCTTACAACTTGAATGTGTTTGTTGGGAGTTCATTGTTGGATATGTATGCACGTTTTGGGAAGATGGATGAGCCTTGTTTTGTGTTTGATCGGTTGGATTCCAAGAACAAAATCTCATGGAATGCTCTAATTGCTGGATATGCAAGAAAAGAAGAAGGCGAGAAGGTTCTTAAAATGTTAATTATTTTTACGGTGCTTGTTAACTATATTCATGTTCATGTTAACTATTTAAGGGTTCTTGTTAACTATATTTAGGTTCATGTTAACTATTTTAAGGTGCTTGTTAACTATATTCAGGTT
>BQKN01066908.1:370464-387862 GCA_022839385.1 Asparagus kiusianus
TCATGTTAACTATTTTACGGTGCTTGTTAACTATATTCAGGTTCATGCCAATGGGAGAGGAGACTTCAAACTGACATCCAAATGGCAAAGCAAGCTCTTTGTGATGCTTTATTAGTTGAAAGGAAGCTTGAAGTTTTAACATGTTATCTGTGTAACTTAACAAGCTACCAAAAAAAAGTTAACATGTTACATGTGTAACTTAACAATCTACCTGTGAAAGTTAACATGTTATCTGTGTAACTTAACAAGCTACCAAAAAAGTTAACATGTTACCTGTGTAACTTAACAAGCTAACAAAAGTATTTCAATAGTTACTGACTTATATAAGTATTTTAATAGTTAATAGGATAAATTTGTGCATCAATTTTATATCACATTTTCATAGTTCACATCCCTATAAAAGTATTTCAGTTCATATACACAGTTACTACATACATACAAAAGTATTTAGCTATTACATCTACGTTCAAGGCAAGATGAAAGCCAAATAACATTGTGCCTACTAAGGCACCAGATTAAGGAAAAGGCCCAGATGGAATTACGTTAATGTAATAATCCATAACTTCACAATACACTAATACTCATTTTCATCTTGATGCAACTAATCTGAAGTTTGGGAAGGATGTGGATTGTGGCAAGAGGATCTCTCTGTTGGGCCACATTGTGCAATTCCAGGTGGATGCCATAACCTAAAACAAGCCAAAAAAAACCAAAACAATTAATCTTTTCCCCTCTTTTTGATATTTATTTATTTATTGAATTTAAATGGAAAATCAATGAGAAATACCTTGAAAGCAATGCGGTCATGGGTTTTGTTGGATAACAGGACATAACACGAGATCTCCTTCTCTAACTCGACTAATTAAACAAAAAAAAAAGTGAAATTAGACGAAGAACTGAACCCGACAAGATGAGGGTGGCCGATGTGGCGGTGGTGGCGGAGTTGAGGAGGCTGTGGAGGATGACCCGAAATGTTGAGGAGGGGCACGACGGGTGTTGGAGCGGCGACGCCGGCGGCTACGACGTTGAGGGAGGTGGTAACACCTTATGAGGCGGCGCTGGAGTTTGAGAGAGAGGGAGTGGAGTTGGACGAGACGAAGAAGAGCGGAGCAAGAGGAGGAAGAAGGAGAAGATCTAGAAAAGAAGAAGAGGGGTAGTTTGAGGGTTTTTGGGGATTTATTTTCTTGGAAATTATAATAAGGATTGAATCACATAGAATTTTTATTTTTGGGGCTGCAGCACATAACCAAAAGTATGAAGGGCTGGGTCACATGACTTTTTGGATTTTAGGGCCTTGAAGCAATTTTTCCTAATAATAAAGAAAATGAAATAACTCTAAGAGAATTCAACAAAATGAGATATATCAATCACATCCTTACCTCACTTAAATTCTCCTCATCCAACACCAACTAGGCAACCACTCCACACCCCCCACAACCCACTCCTCATTCCCTTCTCCATCCAACCTCACCCATCAAACATTTCACAAACAAAAAACACAAAACTAAAAAAGTCTTAATCCCAACCAAATCCGAATCCAAGAACCACACAATGAAGACCAAACTCGTCGGGATCGCAGTACAAATTCTAGTCATGGCAATAATCATATCGATCATCCTCCTGTTCATCGGCATAGGCGTACTAGCCTTCGTCCACGTCTGCGTCTTGGGTCGCCGCCTGAGGCGAGACTTCAACGGCGACGACGGCGACGAACGACGACGAGAGAGAAGCGGCAACGAAGGAAGTGGGTTATCTAACGACGACTTGAAGAAGTTGCCTTGTCATTATTACGCGACGAGAGGTAGACGGAGGAGCGCGTCGGAGTGTGCTGTTTGTTTGGAGGTGTTCGAGGATGGAGACAAGTGTAGGATGCTGCCTCAATGCGAGCATAGTTTTCATGTTGATTGTGTTGATTCTTGGCTTTTGAGGGCTGCCGTTTGTCCCACTTGTAGAGCTAGCGTTGATATTTGTGTCGGTAAGGGTGGAGTTGAGTTGGGAAATATATCGGAGGCTGTGGGTGGCAGAGGTGAGCATTAATTTAAGTTCAGGATGTGAAGGGATTGAATCGGTTTGAAGAAATTTATACTTGATCCGAGTTTATTTGGTTTAGTTATATGTTTGGGCCTGAATCTAGTATGGCTCGGGTTAGTTTGGTTGAAATTGGTCAAAACCGAATGTAACTGACATTGTGCTCAATCTTGATGGAAAATCTAGATGGTAGTTTTGATTCTTCACCTTCATCTAGCTTGGAGAAAAAGAAAATTTTTTCAAGTGAATTTCATGTTTTTGATCTCACTGATGTTGTATAGCATTTTGATTGTATCAAAAGATTGATTTTCTTACCGCATTGGAAATTTGTTGGCTACTAGTTAAAACTTGAAGGCTTCGGTAGCCGGTAGATATAGAAAAAGAATATATATATTATAAAAAACAGTGGGCCAAATGATCCCCGTGTTTCATTAAAAAGAGTTCAACAAAACATTAAAGATGCAAAATATTGCACTCTCCTAAATGTTAATCTTTGATTTTGGAACATCTAGGTTAAGATTTGGATATGCTCTCCTACATGTATAATTTGGAGTCTATATAAGGAAGGCTCCCTCCTTAATTTTGGAACATTGGATTAGAAGTGGGCGTGGACCGAGCCCAAAAGCGGAGCCAGTAACCACCCCGACTCCACCTTCCCCTGCACCCTGCACCGGCCGCCCCCCCCCACAAAAAAAAGTATCATATAGGGTGCATCTGGTCCAGATACGGCTTGGATATGATGCTTATCATATCTATATCTGCTTACACATCTCGGATACGGATACTGATACGGATATACCTCGGTAAGGAAAATTCATAACCATATCCACTAAAATCGGATACGGGTACGGATATACATGCGGATATATAATCGGATATGCATGATGATAAAAAACGAATATGAGAAAACTAGATAGTATTGAGAAAAACATAGTTCATGCGATACAAAAGAGTTCGTTAATATGTTCATTATAACTGAAAAGTTAAGATTAGATATCTTGATCATCAAAATTAACCACAAATCCATAATCTAAGAATCAAAACTATCATAAGAGTATGACTAATATGTATTCAGATATTTCAGATACGGATACAGATATTTCACTACAAAACCATATCCTATCGGTTATAGATTTGAGTAACTATATCTGTATCCTAACATATACAGTTACAGATATTTCCTCAGATAGGATACGGTTTAGCACCCCTAGTATCATATGGTCAATATTGGGATTTTTTCCATATTGGTCACTTAAATCTTTCATATTTTGAATTTATCCCTCAAATCATGGAAATTGCAACTAGGTGCCTCAATTCTGAGGTTATTTTGAAATGAAACCCTCAAAAGTTCCTATTAGGTTCCTCTCGTAACTTATTTTAAAATTAATCACTCCAATCACGAGCAAAAGTAGCAATTGGAGAGATTACAAGTAAATTCTATTGTTGTGGATTATTATTTGCTCTTCCAATTCTCATATTTTTTTTTTCAAATTTAATTTCTCCAATTGCTATTTATATTCTTGAGTAATAAATTGGTTCATATGAGTCACTACTCACTAGGTTGGTCCCTTACATCTTTCATATTTTGAAATTAGTCCCTCAAATCATGAAAATTGCTATTAGGTCTCTCAACTTTTGACTTATTTTTAGATTAGGTCCCCCCCCCCTAAATTTATGGCTCCGTCACTGACCGAGCTGGTCTTGACCCATGTACTAGCTCATCAGTTTTGGGTCTGAGCCGGTTCAGACCTTGGCAGGCCTGGCTGAAGACTTTGTTCCGGGGCTTGCATTCTTCTTTTTTTCTATTCATATTTTTCTTATACAAATTTTTTGCTAGATTTGTATATATATAGTTTAAAGTGAGAAACCCGTAACTCATCACGGGCGACCTGAACTTGTTGGGATGTTCTAATATGGCTCCAATGATGTTGGGTTCGATTTCGAGCAAAACAAAAGACTAATAATAATTTTTACATTTTTAATAAATCAAAATGACTACAAATATTCATAAAAATATTGTATAGAGTTCCGAAAATCTCTATTACTATTAAAATTACAACTCAAACCCTTGGACGTTGCAATTTTTAATTGAGTTGCATTTCATATCGTATGCTGTAACATCTAAAAAAATGTTAATATCCTATCAAATAACTATATAAGTAAATTTCTATTTTAAATATGTCTATTCTTTTACAGCGTGTGAGTTATTTATGAGGTTGTGACCTCAATAACATATCAATTACATCTTGGAGAGTTTTAGTTGAACATCAGAGTATTGAAAGATAGAAAATTTACATTGAAAAGTATGAGTTACTACGTACTAGTCTGTCCCATGGATTATGGTCTACGGGTTGGTTTTTTTAATGAGATGGGCTGATTGTTAGGGTAACTAACTAACTATCATGAAATTGGGCTAGGTTGAATTAATTTCAATCCTATAATTAGGATGGATTGGAACTTTCTGCTGAAAAAAAATATAACTATCCCCCAAGGCAGTCTGGGTTGATTCTTCGCCCATGGGTTTACGGTGGAACCCAGCCCGAACCACGTCTCGTGTATGGATCGGGCCGGTTCTTGAACTAAGGTGGGCTGGGCCGATTCGGCCTACGGTTCTAATCGGCACAAGTCCACCCCCACCCGGGATTAACACATTTATTATTTTTTACCTTAAAATGTTAAAAAGGTCATTGTTGCAAAGAGGAGATCTAAAATTGAATTAGAGGATAATGAAGAAAAAAAACGGAACATAGAAAACGTATTATTCGATGACCGTTGTGGCTTAGACATTTATTAAAGTTGCATATGAAAAGTGGGATGAATATATAAAATACAAAATTATTGTATCAAAAATTGAAAAATATTAACAATTGTTTTATGGAAATAGTAGAAGATGGTCCGGGGGCTTGCATTCTTCTTTTTTTCTATTCATATTTTTCTTATACAATTTTTTTGCTAGATTTGTATATATATAGTTTAAAGTGAGAAACCCGTAACTCACCACGGGCGACCTGAACTTGTTGGGATGTTCTAATATGGCTCCAATGATGTTGGGTTCGATTTCGAGCAAAACAAAAGACTAATAATAATTTTTACATTTTTAATAAATCAAAATGACTACAAATATTCATAAAAATATTGTATAGAGTTCCGAAAATCTCTATTACTATTAAAATTACAACTCAAACCCTTGGACGTTACAATTTTTAATTGAGTTGCATTTCATATCGTATGCTGTAACATCTAAAAAAATGTTAATATCCTATCAAATAACTATATTAGTAAATTTCTATTTTAAATATGTCTATTCTTTTACAGCGTGTGAGTTATTTATGAGGTTGTGACCTCAATAACATATCAATTACATCTTGGAGAGTTTTAGTTGAACATCAGAGTATTGAAAGATAGAAAATTTACATTGAAAAGTATGAGTTACTACGTACTAGTCTGTCCCATGGATTATGGTCTACGGGTTGGTTTTTTTTAATGAGATGGGCTGATTGTTAGGGTAACTAACTAACTATCATGAAGTTGGGCTAGGTTGAATTAATTTCAAACCTATAATTAGGATGGATTGGAACTTTCTGCTGAAAAAAAATATAACTATCCCCCAAGGCAGTCTGGGTCGATTCTTCGCCCATGGGTTTACGGTGGAACCCAGTCCGAACCACGTCTCGTGTATGGATCGGGCCGGTTCTTGAACTAAGGTGGGCTGGGCCGATTCGGCCTACGGTTCTAATCGGCACAAGCCCACCCTCACCCGGGATTAACGCATTTATTATTTTTTTACCTTAAAATGTTAAAAAGGTCATTGTTGCAAAGAGGAGATCTAAAATTGAATTAGAGGATAATGAAGAAAAAAAACGGAACATAGAAAACGTATTATTCGATGACCGTTGTGGCTTAGACATTTATTAAAGTTGTATATGAAAAGTGGGATGAATATATAAAATACAAAATTATTGTATCAAAAATTGAAAAATATTAACAATTGTTTTATCGAAATAGTAGAAGATGGTCCCGGCGGGGCTCGAACCCGCGACCTTCGGCTCATAAGACCAACGCTCTAACCAACTGAGCTACGGGACCCCTGTCGCCATAGGTAGATAAATGCTAATTATATACATAATAAAGGAAATATGATTCTACTACACCACTTTAGATTGAATTTAAGAATGCACCTTTAAAATTAGATTATACACAAGCAATTTACTTGATCCACTACATTGATTTTGAACTATATGATTTAGATGGCATATGAACCAAAAATTAGGTACATTGGGTTGTATTTACTAATGTATCAAGTGATAATAACAATAAGGGTTTTATGACAACACAACCAAAGAAACAATGAAAAATACGTGTTAGAAATATTAAAACATCATGATTTTTTATTTGTGGATGTTTCAAAATATTTAGATCATGATGAATGGAGCAGATCGTCCATTATAATAACCCAATCCATACATTGAGAGGTGCATTCTTAGATTTAATCTAAGGTGGCTCCTTAGAATCATATTTCCCATATAATAATCATAAAAGGTAGACCAAAAACTTACCTAGTACGTGTTGATGGCTGATATCAAACAGTCAATCGAAAAAGCTGTTTAGCTGACGAAGGTCCTCTAACCCTCTGAATGTCCGGTTCTAAGGTGCGCTGTTCTTCCTTGTACAAGTAACAAATCGTAAGAGGACGGGGTTGGGTTCCCTGGTTGTTCCTCCGACAATCAAATCAGTAATATGCTTGCGTGAAGAAGTAAATAAACTGTAGAAGTTCCTAAGCATAGTAGGTAGAGATGAAAATCTTACCTTATTGTTGACAATAGTACCTCTATTTATAGTTATAGTAGGGGGTAGGATGGTAATTTTGACCAAGTATGAGCTGACGGCCAAGTCAGCATCTGCTTTACAGGTGTCGGTCGACGAGTGAAGGAGAGGTCATTTCTACATTTAATGTAAAGTGATTGGGGGCATGTGGTGCTGACATGGTCCGATGTGTCATAAAGACTATTGGGGGCAGAGAAATGATGGTGTCCATAATGCATTTATTGACATTTATTAGGAGGTGATTAGCTGTCAGTGCACGGGAGGGGGCTAAAGTCTCGAGGTAGTCGTTGCCTTTCTATTCGTTCTGTAGAAGATTGAGAAGTATAGCATTTTGAGTCGCTCTCGCGAGATGTCAGCCGAATGGTCAGTCGAGTAGGTTGTTCAAGAAGTCGGCCCAGCCAGGGGTCGACATGTAACGCCTTTTGAGTCGTCCTCACGAGATGTCGGCGTGTCCAGTCGTCCGAGCCGGGTCTTTGGTTATCTTGAAGTAAAAAGTTCGCTCGGTCACGCATAATGCAGGACACTTGTCTACTATTGATTGGAGATTACTTTTTAGAACTAGAACGGCTATAACAGTACGGTTGATCATTAATTGCTCAAACTGATTAAATCGACTGAGCGGACAGAATTTCCATGATTATATTCGATTCTAGAATATGTTTTGGTTGGTTCAGCTTGAGAAAATCTCATTTCGAACAAACATAACCGACCACTTTCTGAATTATCTAAACATGTGTGTGGGAGTGGGGGCCCGAAGCGAACGTGGTTTCAAGAGCGGCCCACCCGAAACCTCTTGTTGAGGTTTAATAAATACCTCTGTAGTGATTTCTTAGGGCTGTGCGCAAAAGAAAAAATTGACAGGACGGCAGATTTGTGAAGAAAAAATCGGCTTTTTCTTTTCGGCTGCGGCAAGTGGCAGAGAGCAGCGAGAAAAACGCAGAGGATTTTCGGCTCTGTTTGGTGAAGAAAAAGCGTCAACTTTGAGAGGGTTTTGTGTATCATTTTGTGAGAGTTTTGAGAGAGAGATTGTGAGGGATATGAGAGCTTGTTTGAGGGTTTAGATTGTGAGATTGTAAACTCTAGTTGTATTCTCTCTCTTTAATAGTAGATCTCCCCATCCTTGCCCCGTGGACGTAGGCGATTTGCCGAACCACGTAAAATAGTTTGTCTTGCTGTGATTTGTAGTAGCTTGTAGGTTCCCTCGACAAGTCAGTCCTAGAACTGATGAGATATTTCCCTCTGAGATAAACGCTAGTTGTATTCTCTCCCTCTAATAATAGATCTCCCCCTCCTTGCCCCTTGAACGTAGGCGATTTGCCGAACCACGTAAAATAGTTTGTCTTGCTGTGATTTGTAATAGCTTGTAGGTTCCCTCGATAAGTCAGTCCTAGAACTGATGAGAGGAAGAGCTGATATCTCACTTTATTGAGATATTTTGCTTTCGGTTCTTGTTTTATTTGTGAAACAGAAATTTAGTTGAGATCTACTCTCTTGTTGTGCTGCCGAAGTGCTGTCGAAATTTCCGCTGCGCACAACAAAACATATTATTTCTTTCTGTTGGTTGGTCCACAAATTTTCTTTCTATATTTCCTGAGTTATTCAATATTTTAACTTATTTTCATTGTGTATATAGGTCTCTTGATCTACATTTCACTTTTTTTAACATGTGCCTTTCCTTTGGGTTAAAATGAGAGCAATTTTAGTTTGGGAAAATTTGCAAAATAGACCGTTTTTATAAAGTAATTAGCGAAATAGACCGTTTTTAACAGTAATTAGCAAAATAGACCGTTTTTGGCAAAAGAGGTCGATTTTGAAAAAGGGCTCAGAAAACATACGGGACTACTAGTCTCGTATGTTTAAAGCTAACTAATCTACCGTTAAAATACACTCAGAAAATATACGGGATTACTAGTCCCGTATATTTTGTGTGCACAAATCAAAACTTACGGGACTAGTAGTCCCGTGGATTTCGCAGAGCATATAAAGCAACTGCCCACCAAATCCACGGGACTACTAGTCCCGTGGATTTCGCAGAGCATATAAAATAATTGGCAACCAAATCCACGGGATTACTAGTCCCGTGGATTTGCTGGGCAGGTTCAAACGTGCACCAAACATGCATGGGCCTCATTTATCGATTACAATCAAAATTTTCGCCAAAAAGATATCATTTACAATATCACAACACAAATCTCATCACAGAGTATATCACCACACAAATCCGACGTAATCAACAACATCACAACACAAATCCAACGGAATACACATCACATCCAAAATCCGACAAAAATACACATCACAAATCCATACGATAATATATATCAGTCTAAGCTAAACAAATCCAAATGTCTCAAGTCGACCCATACGATAATATGTAGTTTAAGATAAATAAATCCATACGACAATATATATCTTAGTGGAAAAACTAACAAATAAAAAATCCACCCCTCCCCCGTTGTCTCTCTCTTCGCACTCGTTGAGATCGTCGGCGTCCTCCTTCGACTTGAGCTTGAATGTGCTCGCTCTCCGGTTGTGTGTGGGGCTGTGATGGACCGGCTTGCTGTGACGGACTGGCTTCATCGTCGTGCGTGCAAGGTCTACCGCGCCTACGTCGACGTACATATAGAGTATGGTCAAGATCCACCTGCTCACGACCGTCATGTCGATCCTCATAAGTTTGTTGAAAAGCTTTACGAACTCTCGCCACTATCCGATGCAATATCAATACATGTACTGAATCTCCTGTGGCGGTAGCTATGCCCTCATTTGCAATCCCCTCGACCTCATCCATAGCATCTATCTACAATTACATAAAAATATTGACATTAAAAACCATAAGCTAAGAAGAGATTGACATTCTATGATAATTTTGACAATTTAACTTACCCATCGTCTCTCGTCTACCCCTCTTGGTACATATCGGGACTGTTGGGAGCGAATCTCGATTTCGTCGACTGGAGGCGTAGTTTGAGTGATTATCCAACGTCTGGTAATCCCCCAATACCATTTAATGTAATCAACTTCTTCCATCGGAGGATAAACTGGATTGACAATAAGTTGATGCCGATCATTCCACCGAGCTATGTATGATTGATGCGTGCGCTGCCAGTCAATCTGATGTCCACCTTTAGTCGCCTTTCTCTCTATTTTTTCGACATATTGTGGAGCATGTTGCGCGAATCCAAACTGTCTAAACACGCGATCGGGTACGTGCATCTCCACAATCTCGAAACAAACGAGAGGAACTCTGGCCCTCCATATGCCGTGGCCCTCCATACAAATCAACGGTAGACGAGGTAGGTGAGGGGTGTATGGCTGCCACTCGAACTGCAAAAAAATCCAAATGTTAATATCTCTTTGAAATATATTGATATCATAGAGATACTTCAATTCAAATTCGATACCTGAAAAATTTTCATCCGGTCGAGCTCCCCTCTGTAAAAATCTAATTGCCTAGCCGGGGTCTCATCATAAGCTTTTGTGACATTCCATCTGCAAGAAATGTTTCCTTGTTCAAAATGTTAAATTTAAAATTAAATACAAATGAGATTCAATTTGACGCTTTTTACCTGCAGCCTAATGGAATATGTCCATCTAACTCTCGGATCTCGCATAATCGTGGTTTCAAAACCAATCTTTCCCATGCCCAAACTTGTAGCAATGTTAAACAACCCTTGAGCTCCTTATTCTGCATTAAAGCAACTTTTGACATTTCTCGATATAGGTATGCTAAAACAGCACTACCCCAGGATAATGTCCCACACACGTCGAAGTCTTCGATAAGTGGTAACTGTAGGCGTATAAAATTTCCTATAGGTCCCTCAACACAGCTCGACACGGTGATTCAGCAAATCAACGAACCATCGAGTGACGAGGCGACGAAGTCAACAAATTGCACGCGATCAACGGAATGAATTCGCGTGCGGAATCAATCCAACGGTTCGGGGAGTTAACGAGTCGTCCAACCAAGAGAGGACTCGGATAAATCGCGATCGAATCAAGATCAGTTTCGGACCCAGACTCAGAAGTGGATTTACTGCCAAATAAAGACCCGGACTATCATATCTAGGTCCGATACAAATCAAACGAAGAACCGAAAGACGGGAAACAACCGAACAACGGGAAACGGAACACACCCGGGGGACTCGGCCGAAACCGAGCCAACCCGAGGTGGCTCGGCCCAAGCCGAGCCACCCCAAGGTGGCCGGTGGTTTCCCCTTCCCCCCCTCACGTGCACACGGGCACAGTGAAGAGAGGCTATAAATAGAGGAAGGGGCTCTTCATTTTAGAGGGTTGGAAAAAGAGGAGTCGAAGCTCTGCCGGATTCAGATCTAAACACTTAAAAAGATTGGAGCTTTGGAACTTCAAGGGCTTGTCCATCCAGATCCGGTGCTCGGCGATCGTCAACGCCAAATAAGGCAAGAGTTCGAGAGGAATCGGATCCCGGATCTCAGATCTACGTCGTTATACTCCGGATCTAAGCTTGGTTCTTAGATCCCGAGATTCGAGCGGTCGTTTCCTTGGTGAAACGATCCCTCCCGGCTATTATCTCCTTGGTGGGATAATACCCGTAATATGTCGTAGATCTGCTTGGATCTAGATCACGCGGTGGTCCACGGTAAACAACCCCGGCGCAGGCAAACAACCCACGCAAGCGAGTGACCGCAAAACAGGAGCTCGCGATTTGTTCGACAAACAAGGAAACAAATTTGTAATTTTCATTTTTTTTATTTGATTTTCGTTGTAACCGGATCTTATAAAAAGACCGGATCTTTGTAATCGATAAACTGTTACAAGAGTGTACAATGGAATCAATGATGAAAGCTACGAATTTTCCCGCGAACAATCTGGCGACCACAGTGGGAGCCACCGATCTCGCTGCCGAGATCGGAGCGTCGCAGCCGCGGATCTCGATCTCGGTCGTGGAGGAGGTCGAGTATGAGTTCGACCAACAGAAGTACGAGGAGTACGTGTCCTCGTCCGGATCTACCTCCTCCCCCAAGTCCAACAAGTCCAAGAAGTTCTCCTCCAGAAGAAAAATCCGTTGGTACGAAGATGTCGAAAACACCAACGAAGATCTCGCCCCGCTGGATGCCGAAGCTGCATTGGGTGAGGTCTCTCTAACTTCCAACCAGGTCAGATCCGCTCTGGCCAAATCCTCCGTTGCCGAGGGCGTGGTGACTCTCTCAAAGAGAGCCCGCCAAAGGCAACGTCAACGCCTTGCGAAACAATTCGCAAAGGCAATGGAATCTGTTGACGGAGTCCGCTACAAGGCAGAGCTGAAAAACAGAAGAGGCAAACAGCCTCAACAACAGATGAACGGCGGCTCTTCCAAGCCACTAACAACGGAATGGGTCCGTGTCAAACGGAACCGTTCAACGCTGGAGGAGCGCATTCGCAAGCGTCGCGCACTATCAGCGCAGGCACGGGCTCAAGCTGAAGAAGCCCGTAGAAAGCTTCAGAAGGAGGTGACAAAGAAGCCGCCACCAACCCGCAAAGTGTGGAGGCCGAAATCCGAAGTGGCGATTCAGGCTAAAGAGCAACCTTTGCAACCTTCGAAGCAGATTCAACCTCCGGCGAACCAAACGAAGTCGCCGACAATTCCCATGGCTATTCCGGGAAGTCACACAGAATCATCCCGGAGAAAGAAGTCAATTTTGGAGCGCCTCGGCCCATTCCCCAATGGACGATACAAAACTCCAATTCAAGAGCGTGAAGGCCCGATGAAGAAGCCCCGAACGACTCAACATGCTGGGGGTCGCTATCACTTTCAGCATGACAAGGAATTCAAGGATGCTGTGCGTGCCAATTTGCGCATCGAAGTCCAGGAGCCCGTTAAGAACTCACGCCAACAAAGGCATATTTCGAGGCGCGTGACTCTCGAAAGCCCGAAGAAGGCAATTCGCCCCCAGAAGGAAACGTTGTCGTCCGATGACGATGACGTTACACCTGGGAAATCGTGCCATCACGCGATAGGTTGCTCCAACTTTCATACGGACGAGCTGTACTATCGTGCTGGGGGTATGAGCAGAGCCAGAAAGAGAAGTCATCGTAGGCTCGAAACTCAATGCCCCTGTGCTAAGCTCATTCGGGCGGTACTGTCTGAATGCAACTGCATCAAAGCAGTCCCCGAGAGAGTCTCGGTGTTCGAAAGGCTCAGCACTGAAACGTTAAAGCCAAGGCCTAAGCGTTTCCGACGAAGGAGAGTGGTGGTTGAAGACGGAGAATTTCCAAGAGTCACCGCTAACATGACCAACAAGGGAACATTGGCACGGGATGATCTCGAGTCGATTCTGAAAGCATCCCGGCATCTAACCCGTCTACAGTCTGGAGCCGTCGCACGAGGAACTTATGGCAGGGTTCGGATAAGACCACCTTCAGAAGATGAAGAATCGGATGCTTGCTTTGTGGTTGCGTCTGACAACACCGTATCCAGCGAAGGAGAACCCCGCGAGTCATTCATGATAAGCGCGGAACAAGTGGCCAAGATGCTCGAAGAAGCCATGGCCAAACAACATGAGAGCTTCAGGCTCGAGATGCAGATGGCCATGCAGACTATGAAAGAGATGCATGAGCAACAACTCCAGGCACTGAGGAACCAACAAGGCGAACCAAGTCATCATAACCAGAACAATCTGGAAGATGAGGACACAGGTGCAAATGAAACTCATAATGCTAATGACCCTCCCATCAACGCAGGGGGTGGTAATGAGGATGCCAACGAAGATACAAGTGAAAACTTGAAGATCAAAAGCCTCGAGAGAAAAATCAATACCTTGATGTCCGCTCAAGAGGTGAAGAAAACGGGCATTCCTTGTCCATACCCAAGGGAGTGGGAGTCAATCCCCTATCCGACGAAGTTTAGTCTAATCAACTTCATGCCGTTCGATGGGAAAGGTTCCCCCACTCAGCATTTGATTTATTTCAAATCGCACTTGGGTGTTATCTCCGGCAATGAGCCTCTGATGGTGCGGTCATTCGTTGGCACTCTTCGCGGAGCCGCCTTCGATTGGTATCACCGCCTCAAGCCAGGAAGCATGAATAGCTAGGACGACATGGAGACAAAATTCCTCGCTAACTTCTTCGACGACGACACCGAGATATCCATCGGAACGTTGCTCGACGAGAAACAAAAGGACGGGGAACCGGTCAAAACCTTCGTCAAGAGGTTCCGGAACAAAGCATTGAATTGCCGGGACCCAATCACCGAGGAGTTTATTCTCCAGACCTACCACAACAATCTTTCGTTGGACGTATTGAAAGCAATAGGGACAGCACCGTCTAACACTTGGAAAGACTTGAAGGTCCAAGGGGAACAAGCCGAACGCTTCCTCCGAAGGAAGAAGGTCGAGAGGAGTCAATCGACGACAAATCCTCCGAACTCGAACTTTGCCTCCCGTGGTAAGGGCAAGACACCTGCAACGACTGTCGATGCTAATCAAACATCGCAACAGCAGTCCCGGAGGCAGCAAAAGACTTCGGATCAGAGGCCTCAAAAAGAGTACTCCTTCAAGGACGAAGATGATCCAGCCATCTTCAAATCCCTCCTTGACAATAACAAGATCAAGCTCCCACCGATCACAAATCAGGAGGAAGCTGACGATATTACAGATCCGAAGTACTGCGCATACCACAGGAGGATCCTTCACCCAACCAAGGTGTGCTTTACACTCAAGAATAGCATCCAGACCTTGGTTGAAGCCGGCGTCATAATGCTAGAGTGAGCCAGTTAAAAAAACGGCACAACTCCGACCGGTATAAGAGTATAAACTGCTTCCTGACACTCCAAAGAGTATATGAGTATAAACTGCTTCTCAATCCTCCGACCAGTATAAGAGGTTAAACTGCTCCCTGATACTCCAATAGGTATAAGAGTCTAAACTATTTCCTTTCTTTCACAGGAAGTTCCTGGAGAGTGCCTTACGTGGTATTCTTAAGGATAACCTGATCGTGCAACTGATGCAATGATACACCCAGTTTTGTAAAGAAAGCTGGGGGTGGATAAATTCATGTAAAGAGAAGTTCCTTGAAGAATATTACATTTTAATATTCTAAGAGGATAACCCAAAATCATTCTGTTTCCTCCAAATTCCCTCACTGATCAAATTCAATTGACAGTGGGTCCATAAAAAATGCTCACCTGGCCCTCTTGATTCTGTCCATGAACAAGAGGTCCACTTTCAGTTCAGAGCCCCCTTTCGATAAACGAAAGAACTCCCTTCCCTTTCTCTTTGGTTAAACCTTCTCACGGTCATAACCGAAGTTGAAATTTCAGTTCGATAAACGAAAAAACTCATCTTCCGATCAGATAACCAATCCTATAAAAGGTAAGTTTATCTAGATCTTCCGGATTCTCGGAGTGGAGATCCCACTTCTAGTCTTCTTCTTGCACTGGAAATAGAATATAAAATTCTTCCTTTCCAGAATCAAGGAATAGAATATAAAATTCTTCCTTCCTTGCTCGGGGAATAGAATATAAAATTCTTCCTTCCCCACACCAACTCTTTTCCCAAAATTTATCAATTTAGGATTCATCCTAGGAAGTTTATCCCGAATCCTAAGTAGGGATAAGTCTGCGCCTAACACGCGCTGCCGGTTTAGTCTTTCTCCGTTGAAGAAGACACCAGAGTTCGATTCTGGGGTATTTTATCCTGAAACCTAAGTAAGGATAAGTCTGCGCCTAACACGCGCCGCCGGTTAGTTCTTAACCGTTTAAAAAGAACACTCGCCCACATATTCAATATTGTGGCAGGTTGTTATTAATAACATCGAAATCCATGTCTTACACGCATGGGGAATTTCATCCTGAATCCTAAGAAAGGATATGTCGACGCCTAACACGCGTCGCCGGTTTAGTCTTTCGCCGATTGAAAAAGACACCAGGGTCTAAACCTAGGGAATCTTATCCCGAAGCCTAAGGAGGGATAAGCCAACGTCTAATACACGTTGCTGGGTAGCCTATTCCCATAATAATGGCAAAGTCTACATATTCGAAGTTGTAGCACAAAGTCTAAGGGAGTTCATTCCTTTAGCACAACGTCACATGCGGAACGGATTTAAACAATCCGCATGCTAGCCCGACTCAAACAGTAGTCGGTAAAGGCTAATCAAATCCATTGAAGGCTGGGGGTTAGCCAAAAATCCTAAAGTCAACGCCTAACACGCGTCGCCGGGTAACCTATTCCCGTAACAAATGGTAAAGTCTATGTATTCAACATCATAGCACAAAGTCTAAAGGAGTTCATTCCTTTAGCACAACGTCCCAGGCGGAACGGATTTAAACAATTCGCATGTAAGCCCGATTCAAACGGTAATCGGTAAGAGCACGTCAAATCCGTTGAAGGCTGAGGATTTGCCAAAAATCCTAAGTCGACGTCTAACACACGTTGCTGTTTAGTCTTTTCACAGGAGAAAGACGAAGTCTACGTATTCAATATCGTAGCACTAAAAGGGTTAACTCTTTTAGCACAACGTCACATGCGGAACGGATTTAAACAATCCGCATGCTAGCCCGACTCAAACGGTAGTCGGTAAAGGCACATCAAACCCGTTGATGGCTGAGAATTTACCAAAAATTCTATAAATACGAGTCATTAACGCATCAATTCTATGGATTGGTCTCGTGACTCGAGTATTCGCCACGCTCCAATACCTTAAGATCTTAAACTGTGTATACTCCAGCAGACGTACGAGTATAAACTGTGTCAAACGTCGAACAGCGCATTACAATGAAGCCTGGACGCCAGACAACGCGTCGCAATGAAGCTCAAACGCCGGACGACGCCGTCAATCGATGATCAGTTCTATGTTGAAGCAACCAACTCGAGCTAAAAAATCAAGAAATCAAGAATCAACTTTAAGTTCAAAATTCCAACAACGGTCAGACAATAAATGCAGCACCGGAACCCTTACAGACGTTTGACAAAGCACCGAATAGCCTGAAGGAATTTGAAGGAATCCAGAACAGAAGCCATTCTAAAGTCCCGCTACGCCGACTGAAGGTTGGGACAATCACATCCAAAGTATTCCAGACTCTTCTATAAAAGAATGAGACTGAAATACTTTGGAGGGGGTATCTGTAGGCGTATAAAATTGCCCATAGGTCCCTCAACACAGCTCGACATGGTGATTCGGCAAATCAACGAACCATCGAGTGACGAGGCGACGAAGTCAACAAATTGCACGCGATCAACGGAATGAATTCGCGTGCGGAATCAATCCAACGGTTCGGGGAGTTAACGAGTCGTCCAACCAAGAGAGGACTCGGATAAATCGCGATCGAATCAAGATCAGTTTCGGACCCGAACTCAGAAATGGATTTACTGCCAAATAAAGACCCGGACTATCATATCTAGGTCCGATACAAATCAAACGAAGAACCGAAAGACGGGAAACAACCGAACAACGGGAAACGGAACACACCCGGGGGACTCGGCCGAAACCGAGCCAACCCGAGGTGGCTCGGCCCAAGCCGAGCCACCCTAGGGTGGCTCGGCATGAGCCGAGCCACCCCAAGGTGGCCGGTGGTTTCCCCTTCCCCCCCTCA